>VWPW01018670.1:0-134602 GCA_013389825.1 Crypturellus undulatus
AATATACTGCTTTATAATTCTCAAGAACATGATTAAAGAACATAACTCTCAAGAACAAATTCCATATTCAAGGCTAGACCACAATATTGGAAATTACTGTTGGAGATTCCCCTCTCTAAAAGGAGATAGAAAGGGGTTCATATATGGAACTCTTTGGTAATGATGTGGAACACTTTACTGTAAAATGTAGTTTTCAATAAATCCTCAGTTTTCAATTAAATCTTAATTTGTAGTTATCTGTCATCAGAATGTTCCCAAAGAAAATTAGATGGTGACACAAGCAAAATCCATCAGGAGTCCAAATAAGGGTTAAAATGCAAGCTCTGTGAATTGTAAGCTAATGCTTTATTTTAAACAGTTAAAAATATTTTGAATAATAGTTACTAATGACAGAACATTTTTTGACCTGGAACATCCACCACCAGTTGTTTTCATTGCATTTCTTTTTCTTAGGCCATAATAATAATAGTAATTGCTCTGTTATTAAAAAGGAGAAAATATGCTCATGTGTGTAAACAGTAAAAAAGAGAATTTTACACGAGCACCTTTGCTCTCTACAGTTCAGTACAGGAATGTTTGGAAAACAAATGTCATATGTAATACAGAACTGATTTCCTGATTGTCCTTACCATACTGCTGATTTTTTTTGTAGACCCTGTAATTATGTTGAGGACTTGATTTAAAATACTGACAACTTAAAATGCGAGTAATCTATATGCATGAAAAAATGTAATATTAAAATACTTAATTCTTATTCAGTCCTATTGGAATGATTTTAGAGATTTTTGTAGTATTGCTCTTCCTCAGGACTTTAAATATTCAATTCCATGATGCTAACTTTGAGTAAATAAGATATTGGCTACTCAATTTAATCCAAAGAAGCACTGAGTAAAAACCAAGAAAATCAGTTACACTTTCTCCACATCTAACTTCGCAGGCATTTGGACTTTACTCTAGTTTGAAATATGCATATTTTTTTAAGTATGTTTTTTTTCTGACATGTAAGTGGCTGCAAGCTATTGAAAGCTGTAGGCTTCTGCTTCTGAGAGGTGTTTTTGCTCTCACCACCAAAATATTTCTGTGGTTGATTTAAATCTAATCAAATGACCATATTAACTTCAACCTAATTTAATGGCTCTTTTTTGTCAGTATTTAAACTGTGTATGGGAAAAATAAAATTTCCTTCTAAATCTATAAAAGAAATCATTAAAATGAATGAGAACATAGTTGGAACCACAAAAAAGACAACTAGGTTTTATAATCAAATGCTGTACCATAAAATCTATTGGGAAGGTTAAAATACCAAACTATGAATCCTCCTTTTTTTCATCCGATTATTATAATAATTTAGGTTTATGTTTATGCAGCATGTTCTGTAAGTAATTCTTTAGTGATGTTTTTTGATATTATGTTTCAGTATTGCTAGTCTTGCTAAAATTAGTCAAAGTTGGCCACTAAAATATATATATTTGCCAGTGAAGAAGGCTTATGCAATATAAACTGTTACCTTTTTATCATTTCCTGTCTAGATTTCTGAAGGGCAAGCTGTATCAAAATATGGTTTCCTTAAAATCTTTTGCATTTATAGCTACACTTATGTTTGGCATAGGAACTGTTGGCATGAGATGTTTTTTGTTTTGTCTCACTCCTTTGGATATATAGCTAAAGTTTCTGTTACTTTTGTATCTGTGCTGTTTACTTTTCCTCTGTTTTAGTGGTTTGGCAATACATTAATCACTGGTCTTTCTTGCATTTGGTCTTCATTATGTAGGGACAATCTGATTTTCATTTTATTTTCTTATAATAAGTCTGTTTAAGTCTGTATCACAATAAAAGTTTGAATACTGCCTTGTCTCTAAATGACAAATCACTGAACTGCAAAGTTCAGTGCATCCCTGGGAGTGCTAGTTTATATGACCTCTTATTTTGATGTTTTCAGTGACGTTGAGCATATTTTTACTATTGGTCTTAGAGTATCCTAGATTAGAGGACTGGTCTTATCCTAAGATCTTAGCTGTACACACAGCCTTCATGTGTGTTACCATTTGCGTACAGTTAGCACTGTCAGTTTTTCTAGTAGAAGGAATAGTAAGTCATTTTTGGCCACTAATAAACCTCTACTGAGCGGAGAGAGACTTTTGTTTATGTATTTTAGGAATGGTTGAAGTTTCTAAACCATGGTGAAAGCTTTCTCTTTGAGGTTAAGCAGGGAAGGCAGTTGTGACTACTACGTGGATTCACCTTCACAGAGGAGAGAAAAAGCAAAAAGGAAGCAGAAATCAAAGGCAGTAGTAAAATATAGTGGAAAATGAGAGAGAGAGAGAAGAGCCCAAAAGGAACTGTGTTCCTTCTTGCCTAACCATCAGTGTCAAAGAGATTTCAGCTTTTTTTTTTTTTTTTTTTTTTTTTTTTTTTTTTAAGGGGGGGGGGGGNTTTTTTTTGCTCTTATTGAAGTGTGGGAGGGTTCACTTGCTAGTTGCTTTGAGATCTTCACACAGATCCTGAAGAAACAGATTATCTTGTCAAGTAGATATATATATATATACACTCATATAACTCAGTCTTCCTTACTATGTCAGTGTCAGCAAAAAAAAAAATCAATTTTTAGCAGCATTAAAGGGCATCTATTGGTAGATTTTTTTTTTCTTAGTGATATAAAGGTATAGGTCACCTGTACAAAAAAAAATTTGGAAATTGCTGATGTTGGGTTTGCATGTTACATAACTTTTTAACACCGTTACTAATACTTTTATGGTACTTTATAAATTAATAACATGACTAGTTCCAAATCTTAAATAGCTTATAATTACTGGTTTTCTAACTAGCTGCATAATTCCAGTTCTAGGTGACAGTTTCCTTTTGTAGTTGGTTGCTACTGTGTTCCCGACTTGAATGTTCCAAGAAAAACATCAAGTTATTCGCCCACTTACGTTATTCCTACTGGTATATGACAAAACAATTAAAATCAGTGGCTTGAGACACTTTGTTAAAGCCATTTTTAAAATAATTTCTTGTCAAGAAACTCAATCATGCTGTATTTTCCACTACAAAGCAACTAAACAGTCCTTCAATATCATACTAAATAGAATGTGTGAAAAACAGATTCTTTCACAGCATGGAATAGCACTTAATTGTAGTCAAGATCCAGTCCTCTAAACTTATGCATTAACTTCATTATTTATGGCCATAGAAGTTGAAGAGGCTGAGGTGAAGAATCATTGAGATGAAGAATCATTGTTACATTGTTCTCCTGTGTTGTTGAAATGGGACGCAAGTGGGAAAGTCAGAATATCAACCTGATCAATATTACCTGCTCAGCCTTACACAGAGGGAGGCTCCAAAGATATGCTGTTACCATGCAACATGGCAAATGAATATTTTTACTGTATTTACTCTCTTTACTTCCTAAAACTACTAAGCTTCACAGGTTGCAGTTGTGTGGAAAGCACTAGATATGTTTTTCTGTAACAAAGGGAGCTTTTATGATAATCAAAGAAATACGTAAAACTTTCTAAAATCCTTTTACCATATGTTTCTATTTAGTGAAAAGGAGAGGCTTTAGAACACTCATTTTGATCTCTCCCTATACGACACTTTTATTGGCAACTTTGCAAACTAGGAAATTGCTGGACTCCCTAGTAACTCTTTGCCTAACTGATAAGTCTTGTTTACAGATCAACTCTTGGAAGACCATGTAGGAATTTAAATGAAGAACAGACAGGGTTTTTTTAGAAGAGCTTCTTAAATGCACCTTGCAAAAGCACAAAGCAAAACAAAAGAGAGGCTGTTTATTCTTTTTTTTTGCATTTTCTGAATTTGTTATTTTCTGCTTTTTAAAGCCCTGTACCACCCATCGCTGTGGCCTTCCATTTGTTGTTTTCCATTGCTGCATGTGCTTTCCTTCTGGACCTGTCCCATCATTGGGCTCCTAAAAGGACATAGGAGAAATGCTGAGGAAATGCTGGCAGAGCAGCATTCAGAGAGTGAGGTGGTGTGATTCCATAGAGCAGTGTAAATTTAACTGTGTTAGTGAAACTAAATGTATTTCCACAGTGGTCATATCAAGTGCTACATATTTTGTTCCATTCTTGGGAGAGCAATGCATTGTATAAGTCTTCTGAGGTTGTAGTGTACTGGTACTTGAAATTTTATTCAAAATGCTATAAGTTTTCTCTTCATTTTTATTGATTGCCATAAATTTTAATTTTTGCAATTCCAGATTAGTAATAGAACTATTTGAAATTGCAATAAGAACATTACTTTTTTATTAATTGCTGATGTTGTATCCTGAGTTTTGTGATTTGTTAAGTGTTCTCATAAATATGGGACTGTTAATAAATTTGCATCCTTCTATCTTTGACCTGACTTAGAAAAGAACTGACTTAGCCAAACACTTCCTTTTTACATTTTCTAAATAACTAGGAAAAAATGGTTTAAATCATTGATCAAATCCTGATCTTATGCCAGGCTTGTAATGATATAATGGTGTCTTCTCAGGTATGTTACACCGTATGAGGAAAGTAAACTTTCTTCAAACAAGCCAAGGTGATTTTTAGGCAAGGCATCTACAGGACAGGTCCAGTTCCTTCATCCTGGGTGCATAATGTCTTGCCCTGGCCAAGGACAGCTGTCTGTACAAGACATCAGTCCCTTTGTTAAGATTCAAAGATTAATCTGTCCTCTATAGCCACATTTTATCAATGCAAAGCTGTTAAGCTTAAAAACTTAATCAGCTTTTAAGGTAGGAATCAAGACTTGGACCCAGTAGAAGGACTGGTAGGGCAAGTTTCTTAAATATTTGAAGACATTTGCTTTTTGCTTTTCCTTTCAAGATGAGTGCTAAAGGTGTTGTGTTTCTAATTTAGCTAGGCAAGAATTGATTTCTTGTGAAGCTTTTTAGGTTTGCAGATATTTCCTATTCAGGTAAAACTTAAGGGTGTTTAATGGGGTTTGTTTTTTGTTTTTTATCAAAGCAGACAGACCTCTGCTTCACTCTCAGTATGAAACTTGGTGGAATATATGGTAATATACCTAACATTCATGTGAGACAAGCTAGGTTCAGCTGGTTGTCTGTCTGATTTAGATGAGGACCTTTAGGATATTTGCTTATTTTAAGTTATTTTAAGTTGACAACTTAGATGAATGCTCCTAACATCTGCCAATAGGCATTGTAGTGTGGATATTATTTGTTTGTACTGGTAAAAAGCTCTAGAGATCCAAAGAATCTTATAGTCATCAACATATTTATTTCCCAAACAGCAAAAAAGTTTTATTCTGTCCTGGATCCTGGGCAGTAGTAGAGGTATGAGGATTCCTTTGTAGTTGCAACAAAGAATCTCTCCTTTGGACTATTCAGTTCATTCTCTCAAATTAATTATTCCTACGCATAGAAAGTATTGCAGAAGGGCATTGCATGCTTAGGTTTTCAAATTCCTTGAATGGGAAAGTAAAATCTAGCAATTACTAAAATATAGTAATTGGTGCTTTACAGTTTGTAAACAGTGAACATTTTTTTGGATGAAAATTTTAGTTAAATGAATTTTTCCTTCAAAGTTAGTGGTATATTAGTGGTAGGTGTTTCGTGGTAAAGAAATCACAATGAAAGAAAACTTTGGCCTATGCTGTAGGCACCAGAGTAATTCACCTTCCTGGATATGTGCTTAACTGTAATTTCCATGTGCAAATATGAGATTGCTGATATTTTGGTGGATACAAACATTTGTGAATGCATCTGCCACATACACCTTTGGGAAGACGTATGCCTTCATTTTGCTTTGATGCAATCTAGGAGCAAATCTTTTTCATTCCAGTTAATGCTGGGCTACCTTTTATTGTGGTACAGGTTTACGTTTTATTTTAAAAATATTTTAGAGTTCTCTATCTTGTCACTATAGCACTAAAAAGCAGATTGCAAATGAGCTTTTTTAAAGCATGAAATGTATTTCTTCTTCTTTCCCTGACATTACTGTGTTCTGTTCCTCAGAATGTTTTCTCTTTCTGTAATTCCTTTTCAGCTGCTGCACGTAAAGTGTGATAATGATGAACATATGTTTCAAAGACCCTCCTCTGCTTTTTTCTGGTGTAACAAAGAGGACTCACCTCCTTGTTTAGATATGTCTTCCATTACCCTTACTCCTAGGAGTTCTCCTGACTCCCGACTACCATCTGGATTGTTAATACCACCACCTTCAAAAAGTGGTCTTCAAAAGCCAACCAGTGAATGCAGCTATCCAAGACCTCGCGTAATCCTGCTATGCAAAAGCTTTTTTACTTTTTTTTAGGCTTTCAGATGTTCTCTGTTCTTTATTAACTTGTATTAAAATTGCGCATTTTGGACAGTGATTAGAGGACAGATGAGATGTATCTTAGATTATCTCCTCATACGAGTACAGAATTTGTGAGGATTTATTTCTGCCTAGCTTCTCCCTGACCCCACTCCAAAACTAAAAACTCTTACTTTTCCAACTTATCTTATTTAAAATTCTTATTTTAAAACTAATCTGTCAGTGAATCCTTCTATGTTTTATATCAACATTTAGTTAAATTCATTAGAATTTAACTTCTAATTTATTCATTAGAGTAGTTTCTCAAAGCAAATAATTTAAAGGTCTGATTTGAATGTCTTTTTTTCTTTTGAATTGTAGAAAAAGTCAGCCATTAAGAAAAAGTCAGCCATTAAATATCCTTTAATATACCTTATACCTGTGCAAAATGAAGACTGAAAATTATCCTTAAATGTGAAATAGGCATATTGCCAACTTTTCATAGTAATATGCTAGTACTCTCAACTATTCTTCCATTGCGAGTAACATTTGACTGTATTTGGCAAATATCACGACTTTCTGCATGTGTTCACTAAGGAAAAGCTTCTTGCGCTCATATGGATTTAGAAATATATTATTTGTAGAACTAAATTATCTTCCTACTGAAGATAGTTGTATCTGTACTATTAAAATGTCCACCGACTTTAACAGAATGACATGTAAACAGAAAATGTCAGTGAAAAGTTTGCTTTGCCAGAAAGACTCATTTAAGACTAAACATAAATACTGTTTATTTATATATCTAGCTTCTATGAAGCCATAAACACACTAATAAATGCAGGAAGCTCTAGTAGCATTTACTCTCCCCAAGTCATTCTAGGATTTTCCATCACTGTCAATAGGAAGCATAGGCAAGACACAGCGTGTACCTACTCTTTGAATCCAATCCCATGTTCCAGATGCAGGCAAAACGCATCTACTCTGTTTTGCTTGTATGAAGGGTATGGAGTTCACTAGGGGCTTGCTTTGGGTCACAGCGTGTACACTGGTCTGCTTTGAGGCCGTCTCTTCCAGCTTGAGCTGTGCTGAGTCTGAGGTCAATGCAAGTCCAATGAGCATCGTCTAGCAGCCTATTACGTCTATATAATATTCATGTGGATCTTCTTGCAACAGGCAATGCTTGAAATGGTTATGCCAACTCCTGTTGAATGAAGTAAGATTAGTCTTACTTAGTAGTCTTATAAAAATAAATAAATAAACTATTTTAATCCTGATCTTGAAGGGAATAACATGGCTGAGAATTGCTTTTTAAAAAGATCCAAGTGAAAAACAAAATGAAATGTTGGTTGTTTCTGCTTGGTACTTCAGTGTACCTAGATAGAAATATCCCCTATTCTTTGTGGTAATGAACAGTTCTAGATCTCTAGATTTCAAAAATGGATTAAAAATTTCTAAAAAATAAAGTAAAATCAGAAGTAACATAAGATTTCCTTGTCTAGTTTTCCTGAAGTGTTGTATTCAGTGGAAGACCATGATCCCTATCCCTTCTCTCTGTGCTGTCACTGCAAAATCCAGAGAGATATAGCTCAAGGCTACCTAGGGACTTGGCTTAGAAATTTGTGACATCTTTGTTGTGAAAGGATTGCTTCAGTAGCTGAAGCACAGATACTAAAGGAAGTAATATTCCCAAATAAGTTTTAGATGAACCTCTTAATGAAGCTTTCATGGACCAGCAGTGACAAAAATTACTTTGCCAGGCTGTGATATGGAAGTATTGTGAATAAAAGAACGTTACCAGTTTAACCTGCACAGCTTTTTGTGCAAGGGCTATGGTTAAACTGGATCTGTTTTAAAAGCAGCAGATTGCCTCTGTGCCTGGCAGTATCATCTGTTACACAGCATGTAATATTTGCAAATTTTTCCAAGTAATAACATTAACATGCAAACTATTTTTGCACATATATTTTACCTTGAGTTTGTCAGTGTAAATTTTAAACTATTTCTTTATATGCTTTTAGCGTTTAGTTTGTTTTGACTTAACTGTGCCTTGTTTATGTCCTGGAGTAATGGACTGATGGCAGAAATGAGTCATTAAAAATAAATATGGCTGTAGAACCATGGTAATTGTTGAGTTGGAGGGGGGTGAGAGCAGGGGTTGTTTATCTAGTATTTTTTGAAGCCTGCCAAAAAAATCCCAGGCTTTACTAACAAAATCTGTTCTGCTCCATATTCAAACTGAGAAAACTTCATTTTCATTTTTGCGTTTAGTATATTGCATTTCTAGGTTACTACTCAGTAAAAATACACTTGAAGCTTTGATCACAGCAGCTTTAGGTTGTCAAGTAATCGCATAAGGAAGAATTAGTAAAGTGGGAATACTGGGATTGCACTGAGGGGTATATAAGCATATTGCTATTGTTTTATCTTAAATGGGTCTCATGAACAATATCTCTATTCACACTTCTTGGTGGAATATAGAACTGTTTGTGTCCAGGATTTTCAGGCTTAACTGTGATATATTTCTGGCTGTATCAGATGTACCAAAAATGGAAAAAATTATAATGACTGGAGAGCTTTAGCATGTTTCATAGACTCTGGACTGCAAATGCCATGTGCTTATTGTTAGGAGCTGGGTTTTGCATGCTGTTGTTTTTTGTTTTTTCAGCTTTTAACTTTTTTTGAAACTGTTGCTTTTATCTGCATGCTTGAAGAATTCAGTATTGTGTTTTTTTCTTTAATGTGAACTACTGCCCTAATACTTATTGTCCTTATTGTAGGCAGGCAGTGTGACACCTAAATCACCCTCCACTGACATCTTTGATATGGTTCCCTTTTCTCCCATATCCCCTCAGTCATCAACACCTACTCGCAATGGCACACAGCCTCCTCCAGTACCCAGTAGATCTGCAGAGATCAGTAAGTTTTATAACAACTGACCTAATTTTTGCTGACTTTATATTTTTAATAAAGGTCTGAAAAGATTACGTACATTTTGCATGACAAGACAAGTTTATTGGTAAATCACATTTGATAATGCCACTTAGTTTTATACCATCTTCCCCAAAGACTTGTTGCTGCCAAGTGACATTGTAAACAAATTCGTATACTGCTGAAATATTAACAGTTTAAGGAAGTTTGGGGTTTATAAATTGACTTTTATTTTTATAGTGTGGTGGGTGGGTTTTTTTTTTTGTAGTGAATTCAGGAAGTAGTTTGACTCTAGCTCTTTCCATATAAAGCCACAGTTCTAACATCTACATTTCTGCAAGAAGCAGCAGCTGGAGTAAGTATGGTGAAGATGATGCCAAAGAAAGAGCTGAAGAAATCCCTGGAGAAGCAATGTGTTGGCATAATAATTGTAATATTATTTTTCCTATCATCTACAGCTTTGTTTTTCAGCCACAGTTGATGTGCCTCTGCAGATTGTGGACCATTTCTAAAAGCTCTCTAGCAGGTGTTTAGGAACGGCGAGCTTCTTTTCCGAAAGCTTCGGGGTAGTTAAGAAAAGGTCTTCGCTTTCACTGGAAAACTTTTCAGAGTTCCTGGAAATCTTTGAATGGGGGATGGGGATGGGAGCAAACACAAGCGATGTTAGAAGTTGTTAAATTACAGGGCAATTTTATTTTCTTTCAGTTATACTATTATTGTTTTGCTTCTACTTCCATCGAAATCAGTGCTTAAATTCTTATGGACTCAATACTGGTCATAAAAAAAAAAAAAATTCCCACTTTTATAGATATTATACTTGTTTAATCAATGAGGTTTATATACCTCATATAGATAGATATAATACTATAGATAATATAGTATAATTATACTATAATATAGTATAGATATATACTATATAGATAGTATAGATATTACTAGATATCTATAGATATAGATATTATTCAGTGATATAGGCTGATTAAGAAGTTTTATAGTTCCGCACTTTATTCATTTGCCTTAGATTAAAATGATGTATTTCAGAGTATAGGCAGTGCTTCTCATCACTGCTCTTTCAGCTACATTATGGTACTCTAAGCATATGTGGAAAATTAATTCATCAACACCCTCTGGCATATACAGAAAATGCAGTTTAATACGAGATGAATGTTATGTAATCAGGCAGGGTCCTACAGTTTTGGATGAGAAAGTTCAGAACCCATAAATATTTCGTTCAAGCTGTGTGGTGCTACACTATTAAAATAGTGTGCAATAATATATTCTCTGATTTGACATTGTTGCTGCCAGTATGGAAAAGCCGGCATTTCTTTCTCCAATATATGTCAAGTAGACGGCGAACAAAGGGAGACAGAATTTGGAGTATTCCCTTCTCTGAGGTTCTCTTTCATGTTCTTCTCTTTTTTTTTGCCTCTGTACTTAACAATTTGAAGGAAGATTTTTCATCAGTTCTAAAAAATTTACAGAATCATCTTCTTCCTCTTCCTTAACTTGCTATGTTAGATGTTTGTGTTTTCCTCGCTTATCCCAAATTGGTTTTTTGGGTGCTTATACTTAATGTAATTAATTTTTATTTAACAGCAGAGCTGCTCCAAGACATTTGGGGAAAGTGCATATCAACATCACTGTATATCTGCGGTGTAGCTTGTATAAAGGTTGGGATGCAAAGTGAACCAGGAAAGGCAAATGCTTATGGAGTCTTATTTGAGTCCTGCTAGCTTTGAGTTTATTACAGAGGGGAGACTGCTACTCTCCAGTGTTTTTTCTTTGTCACTCTGTCCTAAATGTTAGATAGGTCACAAGAGCAATAATTTATCTCCTGTTTATTTTTGTGTGGTTAGGGTTATGGAAATATTAGCAAGTCATGGTTTGGAATTTTTTTGGTCACATTTTCCAAATTATGAATTTATTTGCATCCAGGAAGGAATCCAATTGGCCTGAGTAAGGAAAAGGAAGTCATATATGTTGTTTGAAAAGACCAGATTCAAAGGTTTCTTGGTTGCTATATATTGGAGAAAAACCTGCCTGCCTATCTGTAGATAGTTTTGTTATTTTTAACAAAGCTCCATACAAATTACCTAGCATGAAATCAAGAGATATTGATTTGTGCTGTCTCTGTTAAAGCAGGCACCCTCTGTACTGTGTGGTAGCACTAGCAGATAAACATTTGGAAATCGCTTGCAACAGTGATGGTATTTTAGAACTAAGCTGCAGTACTTATCTAGCTTTGACATATTAGCCTCTATTTAAACAAGAAATACCATTGATGCTATTGAGAATATGTCATGGAACTTTGTCCATCTGAGATTTTAGTGGTACAATCTCTCTTATGCATCTGTTGACTTTTTCAGCCTGTGCACTGAAATGGTTAAGAAGTTGTTATAGGGAAAGTTCCCAGAATAATAAATAAATCCAGCTAGGATATAGCTATCAGTTTGGAATTTGATTGTCTACTGAGCTTATTAGGCTCAGTCACTACCTTTAAAGTATGCCTTAAATAACTATGTAATGTAAGTAACTGTCCACCTGAAAGCAGGTGAAAGTAAGAGTGTTCCACCTTCTGTTGTTCTGCTACTGAGCTTAGAATTGCTCTCATTAGTGAAAGTCCAATAATTAGGCATAAATTAGAAATTAGTCAGAATATGTGCAAAAAGCAAGCTTTTGGAGATAGCACTAAGTCGTATTTTAGTGAGAAGAAACGCAAGAGTTGTGTTCTTTTTTTTTTTTGTTTTGTTTTGTTTTCATAAATGCATTCCTTACGTGTTTGCTAAGTGGTGAAACTGGCTCCTTTTAGATGTCTGACCACACAGAAGCTGACAGCTCATTTTTAGGGTAAAGAGGAAACTGTGGAAAGAAAAAAAAAAAAAAATGTACCTATATCATAAAAAACTAAAGGAGGACATAAAGCATAATGACTCTCTCCCCAGTACAGGTGAGACTAACCTTCAACAGCTAGGTAGGGAGCATCAGAGCATGTAAGTTCATTCTGGAGCAGTTCTTCTCTTTGGTCTGTAAAAGAAGCAAGACACCAGGCAGAGCCTAATTTTTACATTAGCTTATCCTAGTCAGAGCCCTAGGTGGGCTGCCTTTACCGGTAAATATTAGAATTTTAACAACTCAGATGTGTGATAGAATAAGCCTCTCAGATGTGAGCTGTCATCTGTTCTACTGTGACACTTTTTAGCTATATGGTCAGTTTGGGGGATATAATCAATAAAATTCCTGCCTGTTTATGTACATTGAGAATAATAATAGCTGCTCACTGTTAAAAAAAAAAAATAATAATACTGAGTAATGCAGTGTGATAACAGTAATTGATTAGATCAAAGCCTAAGAAGTATGTCATGAATGATAAAATGTTGAAGAGCTTTGACTAGTGCAGGGCTAGAATTCAGCGATGTTAAAATAAATACGCTGTCATTTAGCTATATACACATTCCTTAGCATTAATAACAAATGGTGACACTACAGTATGAATTCACTTAATTTAGAAAATAGTTGCAGTGTTCTATTAATGCTGCATAGTCTATTGTCAACTTTGATATTACAGTGTTATGGGTAATGTTTTGGGCTAAAACACAAAAACAGATAGCAGTTTCAAAGATATTAATATAGGTCTTTTTACTTTTATGGTTTTAAGCTAATAGAGTTTTAAAATAGTATATTTCTCAGGTTTCCTGCTGGGCCAGCATGCAGATCATAAAAAGGCTGTATTAACTTACTCTGCAATCGGTGCAGTCAATGTGGTTGAATTTGATAGCACAAAGATTTTTTTCACTGGTTCTGCTTTAGATCAAGCCATTGTGAACTGGAACTGTTTCTAGATAGCACCCTTATATGTAAGAAAAAACTTACCAGTACTAAGGGGGAAAAAAATTACTTGGGGCTATCAGATAAAGCATAACTGGAGTTATGGTGTTCTTGTAAGAAAAAAGGGTTCTTGGAATGGGTGATTTCTGTTCAGATAAAACCAAAAGCAGCTCACCTCCTTTTTCCCATCAAATTAAGAAAAAGTGAAAGTGGTAAATTATATGGCATTGACAAAGAGATATTTTCAGTCATTCTATTAATGGATCCAGGTTTAGTGAATTTCTCGGGTAAGTGGCCTTTAATAGTGGTCTGCTTTTTCATTCTTGATTGATAATCTCATCAGAGATTTTAAAACTCTTAAGTCTGGTTGAGTTCCTAAGCTGTGCTGTGCTTTGAGGAACTGTCCAATGAAGGCTTATGTCCCATGAGTAAAAGGAGTCTTTGCAAAGAAGTCTTTAGCCTGATGTTAATAGATGGGGGGCCTCAAGGCTGGATTGCTTGCAACAATACATTTGTGATACAATCTTAAAATTAAATTTCAAAATTCGTATATGGAAATTCCCTCTTTATTTCTGAAAAATCTCATATGTGCTGGTTCTAGAACCCATTTCACTAGCTAGGAGATCTTATACTTAAATTGGAACTACTGAAAGGTAAAAGCATTAATGAAAACTAAATAAAGGTTTAAACAGAAGCTGATGGTGGTCTTGGAAATATATTTAGTATTAACATTTCAAATGCTAATCTAGACCTGTTTCAAATTTATGGGTGTTTTTTTTGTTTAGTTTTGTTTTTAATTGTTAACATACTGCATGCTTAGGTGTACTATTATTCAGCTTTCTTAACTAGCTGTCTCCTTTCAAAAAGCTGTCCTTACAGACTGCACCTTTTCTCTCAGTGACTCATTGTTTTGTTATTCCAGAGAGAGACCTTTTTGGAGCAGAACCTTTTGACCCTTTTAGCTGTGGAGCAGGAGATTTCCCTCCAGACATTCAGTCCAAACTAGATGAGATGCAGGTAACTACTGAGTTATCAATTATATAGTTTTTCATTGCCACATGAAATATATGTTTATAGTAGGTTAAAAACACATTTGAGACTGCACAAATACGGTAAGAAGTATTCTTGACTTTGAACAGGAATTGGAATTTGTCTGCCTGGGGATCCTTAAAAATGTTAGCCCATGGTGTCAACGCAGACACCCAAACCAATTAAAGGTTTCTCTGCAGTGCTATCAAAACAGAGGCTGTGGACTGTGCCTAGGGGATTGATCTGAAATAGAGAGGCAAGGCTCTAGATACGCTGATCTTGTCAGCCTCTGCTTCGAGCAGCCATCCTCACCCTTACACCACGCTGCTTCCCTCAGTGGCAGGAGTCTGGGTTTCTGTAGTGCTGGCACAGGTAAAGCAGGAGCAGAGGCCATGGCAATCCTCTGCCTGTAAAAACAGCCGTGTTTGACTCGGGTATCATCCAGTTGAGACTAAGGGTAAAGCTGATCAGATGTGGAAAAAAAAAAAATTACTTCTGATTTTGACCAAGGAAAAAGCTGTGTACATTTAATTGTGACATCCACTGGTAGATTTAGGTGCCAGGTATGTGCAAGTTCTTTCCATAGGTGATGTTAGTATGAATTGATGATGCATAATAGAAATTGAAACATGTTTTTACTAATATCTCCTTTATTTTCTTGTGCTTTCTTGGGTGCCTAGCGTCAGCGATGGTTGGTATATCATATTTTAATAATGGTATTTAAAGTATTTACAATTAAAATGTGAGTGTGTTCGTGTCTGTGTGTATATCTACATGTGTATAAATGTATGTAGAATCTTTTAAGATTTTTATTTTATTCATGCAATTCTATAAAAGGTATTTTTTTCTAAGACCTATAACTTCTAATGGTACAGAAAGCCAATTCTGATTTTCTTTGGTCTGTTTTGTCAACCCATAATATTAAGCCTTAGTTTTCATTACTGTTTGTTTTTCATTTTCACTAGTGAAGTATTAACTTAGTTTTCATTATCAGATTATTGTTACTAAAATGGTCTTCATGAACAAGAACATCCACTTTTATATTTTAGAGGCAAGACCTTGGATGCATGAATTTCTGTGCTAGTATGTTCATGTTTGTAAATCTGATTTTTAATTAGAAATATTTTGAAAAATTTAAAAGATTAGAATGAGAAGAAAGTTATTGTAATGTGAGACACGGTCTATAAGGAGAAGGATGAAAAGGACAGTAGAAACCCAAATGTCACAAAAACTGCTGTGTGCTCAGAGAAACATAATAGTAAGGAACATTAAAGAAAATCCTAGTCATCTTCCATGATTTGAAATATACTGAAATATAAAGTTAAGAGGTGTGAAATCTTTGTTAAGCCTGAGTTGTAGTAAACAGGTATTTGATTAAACAGATGAAGGGGAGTGTTTACTAGCGCAGCTGATGGTTCAGCACGTACCGTGCGCTTGTTGAGTGGCCTGGTGCCAGCCAGGGATGGGCTGGCTGGAGCTGCTCCCTCCAAATGTTTATCTTGTTTCCAATGTGGAGTGGGGTAAACCCAGCCTCAGCAACGTATGTCAATATGAAATTAAAAATGTTGCCTTGAGGCACGTGTCAGTTGGGAGTGGCAAGATGGGATAGGAAAGCAGAGCAAAGGAGAAGTGCGGGAGAAGGCACTGCAGGTAGCAGATGCTTTTCATTTATGCCCAATACTCCAAATCTAGTGAGAGTCTGTGAAGTGTCTTGACCACTGGCAGAATATTTTCATGTTTAAACTAAAGTGAGCATCCAGATTTCATAGATTTCACATGCTTTTTCTACTCTCTTTCTCAGTAAAAACCCTGTTAATTTTTTTGGAGAGCTCAAAGCTTAAAACTCAAACACATGCTGAGATCTGAACTTAACAGTTCAGGCCTCTGACTATCCAGTCTCCTGTTTCCCCTCACCCTAATGCTGAAACATTTTCATCCTTTCAACTTTGGCTTTATCCAAACATTAATAAAATTAATGTGCCTTTTTTCCCAGAAATCTCGTAGTAAGGGGAAGTTTCCCTCCATCATGAATCATACTGGCAACGGCTGCTATAATTTATAAAAACTTTCAGGTGGTTGATATCATAAAGCTTCCAGGAGCGGCAAACCATTCTTCCTGCATGGCCTGAAGCAGTCAGCAGATATCTCTTATATCCCTCTGAAATAAGTTTTTCTCAGCCCTCTAGATTATCTTCCCAGAGCCATATAAATTTATCATTGGTTTCTTGGCTCCTTAAGCGCCCTGAGCACAGTCAGACTATGCAGTGATAAAGTGAGAGCCACAAGAGTTGACTTTGGCAAATTACCTTGTGATAGAGCGTGCATCTTTTTTTAACTGTGGAATAACTCCCATGCCTTGGTTATGTGAAATAACAAAAAATGGAGGTTCTTGTGGGGGGGGATATTTGGGGGTTAGTGAAAAGGAGCTTTGCTCTCCCTTGAGAGACCAACCCTGTGTCTTGCACAGTACTGTCACTGGGGAACTAAGATGTTCCGTACTTGGGTTAAATCACCTTGGAAGGAAAACTGTTGCTTCATGTTACCTTTATGCAGGCAGGAGCAGAGAAACAGGGCACTGTGTAGATTGGCACTCCAGAGCTATCCCTGTTCCCACTCTTGTTCAATGTCAGCGGACGCTGCTTTTCTGTCTTCCCTGAAAATCTGCCGATTTTGATTATTTTCTAAGTGAGGAGTTGCTGTTGCCTGAACCTTTAAAGTACGGGAAGCTGTGGCATGCATGTTGTTTTAATGAGCAAGGAATGTGTTATGCTAAGGATCATGTTACTGGAATGTGAAATTCTGTATTTCAAAAGGCAAAATATTTAAGATACCATGTATTAAAATGAATTTTACATGTACGTGGTATTTATCCAGAACCAAAAGCTGACTATATGTCATCTTTAAGAAAAAATATTCTGGCTGTTAATATAGTTTCATAGAAAATAATAAAGCATAGTTGAGAATGTGTTCTTCTCCCCAGTCTTTCCAAGTGACCTTGTTATTTTTATAGCTGTGAGTGCTGGGTTTTTGGAGTGCAGAGTTGAAAGCAGGCATGTGCTGTATCATGAGTGTCATAATAATCATACAGCACCTTAAAATAGGAGCTGCAAGAATTGAGAGAAGCCTGTAGTTTGGGTATATGAAAGGTATTTCTGGAAATAGACATAAATCTGTAATTGTTCTGCATTGCTTAAGAACCACAGCATAGGATACTTTATATGCATTAATCACAACCCCACAATGCTTCAATATAAAAGATCTTTTTCTTACAAATCACCTCTTCCCACAGCTTGGTTGACTGCAGCTGGTTGGACATTTTAGTGTTTCATGTGTTTGCCAAAGTATAATTTTGCAGATTCCAAAATTATTTAAGAAGCCAATTCTGAAACCTTTTAGGATTAAGAAAGGGGGTTGCTGTGGAGATCTGAAGTCTGGTCTTTCTTGAGCTGAGGAATTTGATTGCAATCATTTTGTCTGGGTGTCTGGTGGCCTTAACATTTTCTGAATTTGTTCTTAGCTTTTTGTGAAACATAGAACAAAACATTGAATATGCCAGTGAGCTTTGGCAATACCATGTCCCCTGGGTAAGGCAAAGGGGTTGCTGGTGTATTTAGGTAAGGTTTACAGTTCAGTGGCATCTGGCTCATCATCTGCTAGGGTGAATTTGCTTTTCGGAAAATTCAGACGCTGGAAAATCTTGGGCCATTTGGTAATCGTCTCCAGGAGGTTTATTTTAATTCCCAGAATTATTCTCCTGATGGTCATATCTGGTGGGATTATTAAACATTTATACACTTCTAAAATTCTAGCCTGTAATTTAAATATGCTCAAAATGAAACCAGTTTGACTTGTGATTTATCCTTTAAAGCTGTAATGTCTGCTTTTGAGGTGCTCCTAGGATTTATGAGTAAAGACTTGAGTTTAATCCCAACTGAAGTGACTTTACAATTTACTTTGTTTTAAAAGATGTATACATAAAAGTACAATTTTTTGATTTTTAAAACACACGAGCAAGTTTCTCTAGGCAAACTGTGTGATAATGTGGTCCTTAGCTACAGGTGTCCCAGGAGTCAATGTTCTCATGGCATTTCTATGCAGAGCCCTCGATTCCATTTGCATATAGCTTTACCATTCTTCCACTTAGAGACTGAATTTTTCTTGACTCAAAGATAGCTTTTCTTTTGAAGATGAAACCATAACTGTTCAGCTAATTAAAAAGACAAACGAAAACAAGAACCTCTTCCCTCTATTAAAAGCAAAGATTTTATCAAAGATTTTATTCTAGAACTGGTGCTAAGCATATTTTTAAAGAGGAGCAAATTGGAGAATAAAGAACAGAGGAGTTGGCAGCCTCTCTCTTAGAAACATTTTAGTGTTTCTACTAAGGAAACTAATGTGAGCAAATAGAGGAATTTTGGTCTGACCTTTTTAAGAATTTCCTTGTCCTTTTTAATGACCATTTTATATTATTGCATGGAGTTACATATCCTCAAAACTTGTACTTTGTGCATTTGCAGTAGAGCACGTATGCTCACCTTCTAGCCACGCTCAGGTAATAGAGGCTGTAGAATGTACACCTGCCACTTTAGCACAGTGAACAGCTCAGAACAAACCTCTGAGGTTTTGTTGAGTCTTTCAAATGTTAATATGACAAATGGTTTTCTGGCATATGATTTTTCAGCCATATTGAGTTTTACACAGGAACTATGTGGTGCGATCAGGCTTGTTTATTTTATGTATATGAATATCTAATATTTTCTTTAATATTTTCTTCACTTTTATATACATATTTCTTTTGTTGAACTGGGAATACAGCTGTTTATAGGTTAATGACTGGGACACATATTGTCAGATATTCAATATAAAAAATATGTGATTCACTCTGAAGTATTGTTATGAAAAGTCTCAGAATGCTGCTTACCTGCCTAAAGATGAGCTCACATTTAGAAGCAAACATAATCCTCTAGAAATTGCTTTCCTCTTTGCTAACTATGTCTTGTTTCATTGCAGGAGGGGTTCAAAATGGGACTAACTCTTGAAGGCACAGTGTTTTGTCTTGATCCACTAGACAGCAGGTGCTGATGGCAAGAAATTAAATATGAAATTCTTACTTGGTGTTTTTCAGTTCCAATTCACCAATGCTATCCATGTGCCAAAAAAATATTTTTCAATGTGTTAATTCCTGTAAGGTTTGCTTCTGTAAAATTTCAATTTAATTCCAGTATTTCCCTGTACAAATGTAAAAAGTTGTACTTGTTTATGAAATATGAATTAAATTAGTGTTGTGTTTCTTTCTTTGGCCTGGGAAAGCTTTTCAGAAAGCTCATGCATACCTCTCTTAGCAGACAAGCAAGCACGATTTTTACTTAATATTTCATACAGTGGAATTCTGAAATGGAGCTCTTAAGCCATTATTTACTGTCCAACCAGTGATATCAATAATATCTAGTTTAAAAAAAAAAAGGAATTGCAATGAGAAAGTACTAATCTATGCTTAAAAGATTAATCTGTATTCTGTGTAATTACTTACTGTGTATGGTTACTATGCAGCATATATGTGGTTATTAGTTCATTAAATCCAGAGGATTTTTAGAACTCTAATTCACTTTTTAGAGAACAAATGAATTGTTAATCTGTTATTGGCATTTAAAGAGCATAGAGGGACTGTTAAATTGCAGAGTAGACAAAGTAATTGTGGATGGTTTTATTTTATTTTTGCTTCTTAAGCCATAAAGTGTTTTATTTGTAATTCACTACAAGATAATCACGACTTAAAAATAATGTTTGGATCCTTCCATGATATTTGTATAATTTTATGCATAAGCAGACACTCCGTGTTTACTGGCATCACTCAAGTTACTAGCAACACCAGAGTGTCTACAGTCTAAGTCCTTGGGGTAGTTTTTTCCCTTTCTGCTTTAATGTTAAGTGTTTCATAATTTTGAAGCTTGCTGCAAGAATTCAGTGTAACTTAGTAAGTTCTTGATACCCAGTATAACTGATGTTACAGAAATAACTGCACACCAAAATTTTCAGCTTTTTGTAAGGTTAATGCTAACTTGTCTATGCATACACTTCACTAATACACCATAAGCAATAAAGTGACATTTTACACTTACCCCAGAGAAGTATTATCATTAGGATTTTAATGTCCAATCTCTACCTAAGTTAAATTGAGTACTTTGGAAACTGTTCTCAGATCTGGAAAAAAAAAACTGTTTTGTTTTGATATTTTCTTTCCTTTAGAGGAGAGGGTTTTTTGGTGACACTTCTAATCTTAGAGGCTACAGTTTACACAAGAAAATGTATTTTGTAAATTTCCTGTTGCATGTATATCTTTATGCCTTGTTCAACAAAGCACTTCTGCATACAGCCTTCCTTGAAGTCCTGTGAAATGAACGGGATTATTCCTTCGCTTGAAGTTTGACATATGCTCGAGTACCTTGCTGAATGTGGGCCTTCATGTTCTGTGTTATGTTAGTCTTCCACTATTTTATCCTTTGTTCAGCATTCATATAGAGTATTATATATATATATATAAATATATAAAATCACTAACTAATAGAATAGTATATGTTTCATAAAGAAAAGTCTTTATAATTTTCTTTGTCATATAGTATTTTGGAATTTGTATAATGAGGATGTTTAGTAGCCATAGCAATGGCCTTTTTTTAACAGATAGAATTTGTATTTTTATTGTATTTTAAAAAGCTTTACATAATGAGCGTCTATTTAGTGGCCATTTATTATCAATGGTAACAAGACTAAGATAATATTTGCACATTTTAAGAATACCTTTTCTTTACTGATTTTTATGATAGTTAACTGCAAATGGCATGGTTATATATTAACTGATCAGTCCATCCAGAAGTACTTAAATCAACACAACAGTGCATTTTTGATGGAAAGGTTAAGTGATTTGATTGGAAATTGTATTTCTATGTAATCTCAAATGTCTGTTTAATTTTGCCTAAAATAAATGTTTTTAAATAAATTGCATCCCAAAGCATAATATTCATTTAGTAAAATGCCTGGTGGAAGAGGGGGTGGGACGTTGCATAAGTGTTGAGCAAAACTCTAATATGAAAAGTGATTTCACATAAATTACACCGATTTAGGGCTGAAATACATCAAGGTTGTCTTAAACTGGAAAAGCTGTTCCCAACCAGTGTAAAGTAGCTACATTGTTGGACCTTTTTTGGTTTAGCCTAGTCTGTAATTAGAAGAGAGACCTTGTTCCATATGTAGTAGCTAATACAAATAAATAAGAATATTTACTTTGTTTTCATTTTTTTTTCTCTGACTCTTCCAGTCTTTTGTGGGCTTAATAGACTTTTAATTTAGTACTTAAAAATCCCAGAAGACATTGGAGAATTAAGAGACATTAAAGTCTTTCTGAATTTTAGAAAGCAAATGTAAACCTGACTTGTTGGTGGGACACGGTGCACCTTATGATGTTGATGCTTTGAATCTTAAACATTCTGATTATTTCTATTGCAAGAAGTCTGATCCAGCTGCTACTTAAAACCCATCTAACTCTTTCCATTTGCAGAGAAGAGGCTTGGACAGCTTTTGGGAATGGATGTTGTCAGTGCTAGCAAGAAATAAATTATGTTAAAATACTATTAGTATTAAAAGTATATATTTGAGAATAGCTCAAGGGGTCTAGACGGTTGCTCTTGCAGTGACTAATTAGGAGCTTTCCCCTTTCTGAGAACAGAATTTTATTTGGAAGCTGCCTGGTAACAAGTTCCTAGTTGCTCAACTATCATTTAAAAGCAGAGTCTGCGGAGTGTCAAAGGATCTGCTTGCCTTGCAGAAAAGGCAGGGATAGGCAGGTCACACTGAGAATTCAAAATGGTTCAAAATGCTGTTCTAAATGTGTGATTTTGAAGATTTCACTTAACGAAAATCTTGTGTTTTAACAGCCAGCCTTTAAAAAAAAAATATATATATATATATATGACCGCTGTGATGTCTGTGCTGATGGTGCTCTGACTGCCCCCAGTAAGGGACTGGAGTCCCATTTGCCAGCAGTAGCTACTGCACTGATGTCTGTCCTCATGAACACCTAGAAGTGAGAGTCCTTAATTTCCATTACTTTTCTTGTATGATGCAGACTATTTTTCCTTATTACATCATGTGTACCTGTGGCTTTTAGGTTAATATTCTTCTTGAAGTTAATAAGCTTCTCTCTGGTTACTTCTTTTTTCTTATTTTCCCCTATCTGGAGTCTTTCTTGGATGAATTACCGAGGATCATTACTGGATGTCGTCAGCTTAAGCTTTTATCTTTACTTCAGATTGTTTGGTTTGTAAGTAGCTTTTGTTCATCCTTGTGTGCGATAAATGTGACTTGTGCTGGACATGTGTACTTGAACAGATCATTCAAATTGGCAAAGGGCAATTTTTCATGTGACAAGAGGAATTCTACTTTTTTTTTGGCTTCATTTTTGGGAAGGCAGAAAGGAAAAAGAAAGTGCCTCAAGTTTTCTAACACTTCTAGAAACAAGCATGATTATATAATCCCAGTGGTGACTGTCCTTGCCAAGAAATGGATTTGGCTCTGAGGCTTCATTATTATGATTATTTTTCAATTTGTTGAACTCGGCACCATCTCATTCTCACCAAGAGACTCTGCTTCACAAGAAGAGTCTTTCCTACAGCGGAAAAACGTGATACTGCCCAAGGAACCTCTAGCTAAACTAGTGCAGAGTCACTATTTTCATTGCATCCTATCAATGACTAGTCTATACTGGCACTCTTTTAAGACGAGATGATGTATAAATAACTGCCTCCCATCTCTCAACTTCCGTAATTTGATATTTCAAGTATTTGTTGTTGTGGGTGCAGGAGTTGCTCTTAAAAGGCTGTCTAAGTAACTGGTAATATGTTCTAAAATGCAGCTCACTGCTTCCTCTGTCAACTTCACCTAATGACAAAAATAAACTTTCATAGGTAATTTGCTTGCATCTTTCCCCCTTTAAGAAAAATGTTCCCTCTATTGAGAGTCTGTGACATATGTTGCATTGTCAGCTATGAGAAGTACATACCTAACAGTTCTCATCAATATATCTATATTGCATGGTAGGCAACATTTTATCAAAATGTGAAGTCTGTGAATACAACTTCAGCCTTCCTGAGACACTTCAGCATTCAGGGAGTGTCTGTGCATGGATTAAAGAAATTCAGCATTTATGTATATTCATCAAAACAAACAGCTTTCTGAAACTAAAATTATTAGTGGATTTCAGGGACTTCACAAAATGTGAGGGGAGAGGTAAAGATTTCTGAGCCTACGAATATGCAATATACCTTTTGCATTTAAGAAATTTCTCGAATCTAATTTATATGTAAATAGTGAACTGAAAGTTCAGTCTCCAACAGTGAGTTTTGAAATAGATTGAACTCATTTTAAGGCTCATATGAATAACAATGAGAATCGTTTTGAGCTTTTACTGTCATTTTTCCACATTTTCCAACCTTTAGTTCAAGAAAGCCTGGCCTTAATAATTAGGAATAGAAATGAAGTATGGAAGCAAGTTCAAAGGAGTTTTTAAAGTCATCTTGTGGTAACATGCAAAAGGTAACATGCTAAATATTTTGTGAATCCTAGTGATTTTATAGGATGTGTCTTGTTCTGCTGTGTCAGTTTTTACAGCTACCTCAAGTTTGCTCAAGGACTGCCAAGAATCAGATCTGACTTATTTGCAGTCTGCAAGAACTGCCACTAGAGCTGTTGTTTGAGCTAGCCATAAGTAATGAGTATTTTTCCTACCATTTGTATCATCATTGCATAGAGCAGGTTACTCAGTGAGCCTCTTCGGAGATACACACCTGCCACTAGCTCCTATATCCACTCATTGATCCTAATTTCCTGCAGTTTGTACCATAATGAAGACCTGGCCAATATGCTTGTCTGAGGAAGGCTTCCAGAAGGAAAGTCTGAAACGTTACGAATATGTTCTAGCTAATTGTTTATTCCTATTTTGAATAGAAAGTGTGTCAACAAAAATGAATATCTTTGAGTTATAGCAAGTCCTTCCTAATAATCATTAGAAATTGTTAACAAAAAACTTTAATCTCCTTATGATAAGAGCTTTTCCAAAATGGGAGTCTTGAATATAGTTCCCTTTGCAACTTCATCGTATACCCAAGCTCTTCTGACCAAAAAGCAATTGTTGGAAAATCAAACATTTGTAAAGGTTGATTAGGGCTCTCTTATGGGTGGCACGTTTTATTTCTTGCATGTTTGAATGTATTGTGTAAACATTTTATTTTGTAAAAGCAAGGTATTTTCTCAAGCTCCTGCACTGAAACTAAAACGTATCAGCAGTCTTCTGTAATAGTTTCTACAGGAAAATTAGGAATTCAGAAATTGAAAGTCTTACTGAAATGCGAGTTAGAGAAAATTGTTTTTAAATGCTCGCAGAATAGCTGTAAGCTTCAAGGAAAACCAGTTCTAAAGCAATATGAATGTGGTGTAATGAGGCGCGAAAGTAGTGTGTTGGAATTGGACCATCTGAATGGGTTTCACTAAAAATAGTGACTTCTTTACAAATCTATATCTGTTCACTTCTTAAGTCTTCACTGTGGATTGTAAATCCATTGGTGCTCTTGCTTTTAAGAGGAACTTTTCAAGTAGAATCTTTCTTGATGTCATGGTAAGACTCTGAGAAAATACTTATCCTGTGTGCTCTGTTGGGATGAGATAGTCATGAAGATAGTTTCTCTTTAAAAAAAAAAAAAAAAAAAAGTGTTTGAAGGGTACTGCAGTACAATAAAAACCTGTTTTTAACGTTTCTCATTAATTCTTAAAGCACCGTAGAACAACATTATCATTTACATACATAATTTGCTTATTTTTTTATAGGCCTCTACTATTGTAGTAGACCTAAACTATGTAGACAGTTTCAACGATGCAGCAATAGGCACCAGAATAGGTCTGAATCTCTGAGATGATTCAGTTCTGTGAAATAATGACATTGACGTGTAACTTATGCTAGATACTTCTGGGATGTAAAAATAGTAAGCACATTTCTAAAATGGCGAGAGGGGAGGAGAGTGCGGGTAATACATCTTTCATGATCTAAGATGACAGAGGCAGAAATTTTACATGAGAAGTGACTATCCCATAGAAAAAAATCAGATGAAGGTTTCTGAAAATGTTCTGTTGTGCTGGTTGCTGTGTAGCAATGCTAGGAGTGCCAAGTGGAGCAATATGTCTCTGGGAAGTGTTTAATGTTCACTTGACTTTCCAAGTTGTGTGTGTGTGTGTTTGCCAGCTTAAGGTTGGGAGTCTACGCTAAAATCTATCCTGCAGTATGTTTAAGGATTGTTAGCGTGGATTTGTACATATTTTAATAGTGTTTGTAGATTGTCATAATATTTAAACTACCCTGCAAAAGGTTCATACAAGCCTATATGATAACAAAACTGGTTGGTGTTGTAACATCACAATTAATTGATGTATGAAACTGAAGTAGTACAGTGATAAATGAGGTTCAGTGATTTAATGGTCCTTTAGAAGTTTAAATATTTTGTAACAGAAAAAAAAGTGTTACTTAGAACACAGATATATATGATTAGAGACCTAAGTAAACCAAAAATGCCACTTAGCAGTCCAATAAATAAGCTACTAAGACCACTAAAGCCTCATGAGTCATATAAGCAATTGAATGTACTTCAGAAAACAGAGATTGTTTTCTCAAGACCACAGATTGAGAGTCTCTCAGCCTCTTCAGTTAAAAAGCTGAATGCTGTAAGGAAAACAAAAAATATCTCCCACAATAATCTAAATGTCTTTTGACCCTGATCCAGCATATTGCTTTAGCTAAGTTTATGCTAGGTTCAACTAGAAATCATCAAAAGCATAATGCAGGCCACGTATTGAGACAGCTCTTCAAGTTAGAAATAACAACATTACTTTCAGTAAGAGGTATTCTCCATTCAGTAAGTGTAGAAAGGATCTTCTCTCTTCTGACTTCAGCAGTCCTGTTTTTCAATATACTTGGAGGAAACATCTTGATGCTCAGGTGGTCCTGAGTGGATTTTATAGTAGCAAAAGATGCTGGGAAATGAAGAGGAAGGTGGTGAAAATATAAATGCTAATGTGGGTTTAAAATCGGGAAATAAGATTATCTGTAAGAACAAACTTTATGTTCATGACAACACAGACCACAAAAAACACTCCTGTGATGTAGTGACCTGAGAAGAAAAATTTTTGAGCATCTGTTGACTTATAACTGGTTCAAAAAAGGTGACTGAGCAATATCTGTCAATTATCTAAAATACTGCTATATTATTGTGTATTATATACAATATAATCTTATATCTTGCTCTATAAAGTAAATATAAAAGCTGTATGTACATATTTAGGTACATTATATGTACATTTCTAGAGAAATCTATAGAATACAGAATTGTATTCTATAGAGATGGATGTCTCCAAATCCAGCTTGGCAATCAGAAGAGGAGTCTGGTGATTAAACTGGGAGTCACTTCATACATCAGTTTCTGAACTGAAATACATGTTAAAAAGAGCTAACCTCAAAGAGCTAGCAAGGTTTGTAGAGATCTCAAGCCAACCAGTATTTCAAGGCCAATGGCAGTAACTGCAGACAGGTGTAGAAAGCATTTGAGACCCTGCACCTTCTGGTAACCCTTCTAAAGCAGAGAACATGTAAAACTTTTATTTTTTTTTTCAGGCCAGCGTAAACCCTTGGGAAGAGGTAACTCCAGACGGATTCCGGCAGAGCTATAGCAAATTATGTGCATTCCTGACTATCCCTATTTAATTAAGAAGCAAAACGTAAGTCAGAGAGATAGTATAATGACACTTATAGAAAATGCATCATTTCCACATTTTTTAAATGCAGACTTTTGAAACTCAGGGTAGTTATTTGTGCACAGAAGACCGAGGCTTCTGTGTGTTGGAATGATGCTTATTTTTATCATAAGTTTTACTTAAATTTTACAAATTCATCTGTTTCCCCACAATTTTCATTTAGATTTCTGGTAAACTGTGAAATGCACAGATTGGGTGTACGTCAATATTTCAGCATATTACTGCCTAAACCCAAGGACATGACACCGTTCTTAAAGGCTGAAATTCAGGCTTTTTTTTCCCTTGGAAGTCACAAATTACATGCTTATGTTTTTAAAGAGTACGCAAGCTTGCAAAGGAAACTGGAAAAAAATATTGTGCTTGGCCTTGAGAAATGTGTCATCTTCCAGGGGTGATAAGCCAGTTTGAAGTCTGCAGCTCCATGTCTTCTTACAGCTTCTTTCCACGCCTTATGCCACAGCATCACGCTGCTTGAATATTGACTGAAAATGTTCCAGTCTCGTACACTTGGAAAGTAGTGCTTGTGGCTAATGTCCAGGAGGAAACTATTTTAAGTACAAACTAATGGAGACTTTGCCCATTTAGATACAGACTTACTGTGAATCCAATTCTGTACGTATTGAGCCCTGATAAAAGGCAGGGAAAATTCAGAGGGTTTGAAGCTTTGCAAATTCCTTAAGCAGCTCGGCTCACTTGTTCTGACACAAGATACCGGAGGAAAATGGATCCCACTGCCAACCCTGGCTTTCACTGAATCCGTCTGTGTAGGTTGACTACGGTTGCAGTTTCCCATTGTGAGACTGGGACAGGATGGAATAAAAAATGTTGGTGTCACTGCAAGGACCACAACTTGATGCAACCACCTTTAAAAAAAAAACAAAGAATCAAAAAATAAAAAGCTGTTCAGGGTAATGTTTTTACCACCTTACAGTCTAGCTTAATTTTTTTTTTTTTTTTTTTTAGTCTAGTGAGCTGTTGGCTATTAGCCTTTTTCTGGTGTTATGCTTACAATATAACAATACGTAATACATGCTAGAAGAATGCTGGCTGTTTACATAAAACAGGGCAAGAGAATTGCCTACAGCTTTGTTTTATAAGAAGAATTTCTGGCAAAATCTTCATGGTATGGCAGCGCTGTGCTGTTGCCTCTGGACTCGTGTGTTCTCAGCTGACCTAAGGCACGTCAGGTGCCCAGCAGTGCGCAATCCAATATGTATGGGCTTTTGCAGCCCTCTCTAATATAAGTGTCCTGCTTCCAGTTTACTTATGCAGAGATCTTCATATATGCAACGGGGCAGACAAATCGGTTGTGGTCATGAGCTCTGTGAGATTTTGCGAACTGTCTCCTGGAGTACCTTGAAAGTCACTTCCTGCAAGAGGTTGGTGGAGAAGGTCACCTGCAAGGTGCTGTAAGGTGGAGGTCACTGTCACTATGGAGGTTCTTCATGCCCAAATATGAAAGAAGCTTATGTGGCCCTGCTGGCATTCTCTGGCTCAACAGAAAATGTTGACCTAACTGAGGCTGTTAGGGACACTGAGGAGCCTTTCCAATCACAGCAGAAATGAGAGGACAAGGTGGTTAGGAATCCTAGGCCTGGCTGGTCTCACAGAGAGGAAGCCCCTTACGAACCAGGATGGCTTGCGTACGCGAATGGGACGGATGCTTAAATTCACACAGAGAATGTATACGAGCCTGTTTGACCCTTCAACTCTGGATTCTTCCTTTTAGCTCCCTTTTTCCTCCCACCTGAAGTGCAAGCAGCAGAATCATGTTGGCATGTCTAGGGCCACATCCATGAACCCTGACTCCTGACTAACCTTTGCAGGATTCTCCTTCCTATTCTTGAAAAGAAACCCCGTATTGAATTTGACTGGATATGTATTAACTGCTTTTTCTCCACACGCTTTAATTGCTTCCTGTGGAGTGCCTGCCCCCGCTGAGAGAGAAACCAGGCTTCCAAGCACCACTCCTATAAGGTCTGTTTGAAGTGCAAGTATTTAAATCTCCTGAAAGACAGATTAGATGCTGCTAATGAATCAATCACGTTTTCCCTTGAAAGTCTTCCTGGAACAGCATGCTTTGTGTGGCTGCCACCATGGTCCTCAGCAGTTCGTTGGGTGAGAAGAGATGCCGGTTGGGGCCGTGCCAGATGTACTCTCAGTTTCCACAGTGCTCTCACAGGACCGGTCCCTGGCCACTGCAGATTAAATGCACATGGAAAAGTGAATAGCTGTCCCGCAGTCTTGGCTGGCTAGACTGTCCAGAGGCTGCCACCCACGGAATTGTCCCTTACCACATTCCAATTCGTATTTTCATCCTTGTGTGTCTTGCTGAAGGCCTTTGTGCTGTTTGTCAGGATTTTAAAGTAAGGGATCAAAGGCACTGAATCTTCTAAATTTATACATGAACTCAGAATAAGCCTGCATGCCCAGGCAGACAGTAAAGTGTCCAGCTTCAACTCTGGCACTATTTGAATGACAGATTAATGGGTCTAAATGCCTCTGGCTGTCATGGTCAGCTCTGTTAAGTTCTGGGACAGTTGGGATCCAGTGGGAGGGATTTCCTAGATGGCTGGAGGAGATGTCAAACTACAATGAAAAGGCTGGCTCTTAGCAAGTTCTCATGGTCAAAGTCATCACACAAGCTTATTTCACCTTCATCTTCATTTGAGAGAATTTCTTCTGGGCCTTTCTTGGTGTGACCAAGGACTTTACTGACTTCAACTACAGGTAAAATACTCTGTAGTCAGAGAAGGTTCTGGTGGTTAAAAACAAAACAACAACAACAAAAAAGAGGAAGTATGTGCTGCTTCACAGCCTCTGGAAACTGGGGAAGCCAGTCAGGCCCTGCTGCAGGGTCTGGAGCTCTGTGGTGGGCAAGGCCGGGTTACAACAGCNGTCAAAGTCGTCACACAAGCTTATTTCAGAGAATTTCTTCTGGGCCTTTCTCAGTGTGACCAAGGACTTTACTGACTTCAACTACAGCTAAAATACTCTGTAGTCAGAGAAGGTTCTGGTGGTTAAAAACAAAACAACAACAAAAAAGAGGAAGTATGTGCTGCTTCCCAGCCTCTGGAAACTGGGGAAGCCAGTCAGGCCCTGCTGCAGGGTCTGGAGCTCTGTGGTGGGCAAGGCCGGGTTATAACAGCTTTACCAGCTTCCTCTGGACAAGCTGGCTGGGCAAACAAGTAGCAGTGCCAGGGTTAGTAATAGAGAAGGCTTTGGCTAGGGTCAAAAATGAAGGGCTTTCACACTAGCAGCTTCTTAAATGTAATGGGAAGAGAGAGGCATNGTGGTGGGCAAGGCCGGGTTACAACAGCTTTACCAGCTTCCTTTGGAAGCCGCGGCTGGAAGTGATGTCTGGACAAGCTGGCTGGGCAAACAAGTAGCAGTGCCAGGGTTAGTAATAGAGAAGGCTTTGGCTAGGGTCAAAAATGAAGGGCTTTCACACTAGCAGCTTCTTAAATGTAATGGGAAGAGAGAGGCATAAGTGTGATTCAACACTGAGGACAGTAGAGGAAAGGGATAAAACTGGAGTTCTTTTGTTTGGTTGTTATCTCTATCCTATGTCCATGTTATAATATGAGAAGAAATGGACCATGTTTCAGGTCAGTATAGGTGTGCTCAGGTGTGTATAGCTGTGTTAGACCATATGTCTTGGGATACCTCCTTTGGCGCTGACAATAAGATACATCCTCCAAGTTTAGTGCTTTTCTCCTAACAAGAGAATAAAGAATGTTAATATGTAGTAAAAGATATTCTGATATTACTAGTTTTTCAGCATATAAAACTTTGAATCAGCCTATGGTTGCACATTCTGAAGTAGATAAATTGTCACTAGGCTATAATGACTTGATAGGAATAAGATTTTTATCATTGAGCCCAGACAGATTTCGTAGGACTGGCTGTGTGCCTTTGAGGAGATGCCCCACACTTGTGAGGAGAGGTGTTGTAATCCCTGATGCAGCCTTTAGCCAATTTTCCTGCCTTCTGCTTGTTATCAAAAAGAAATAGATTATAAAAAGAGTTCTTATCTATTTAAGAAATGCCATGATAGCATGAATTAAAATGGAAATAGGATGTTCTGTTTATTTCATAAGAAATTAAGTAGTTAGTTATATTACTATTCTTCGCAATTACTTCCTTTCTTAATCCTTAACGTGGCACACTTAGAGCAAAATAGTGAAATAATGCGCATGAATACGCTGCCAGCAGTTCCAAGGCAAAGAAAAGCCCAAACCATTAGAAGCAACAGAGCAGTTTCCTGGTGCTCTCTGTATCGAGCTCAGTTGTTTTGCTCTCTGCATGGATGTTTCAGGCATCGCTGGTAACATGCCCTAGCAAACTTAAAGTTCATGAATACTACTACATTGTGATATTTTTAGATCAAATATTAAAGAGCTTCTTTTATTTCACATCTCGTTATATCTTAACTTGTTTAGAAGTTTGTGTAGCTAGTAACCTGACCTTTTTTCATACAACATGACCACAGGCTGAACTCTGCAGTGAAAATTTGACTTCTTTTGTCCCTGATGTGAAGCGGTATCACGTTTCCGTTGTTTCTGGAAAAACTCAAATCGAAGCTAGACTCCAACGTGCGCTGTGGTTTTGATCTAAGTCTGAACATGCTGTTTGCAAGTCTCAGACTGCTCTGCTTCGAAATCCTTGACAGCCATCTGCTTCGTTTTACTTACCCAACTGCTTGATGAATCGTCAGTCCCTGGCCTAGCTCCCCTGCTGTTGCTGCAGCGCGGGGGCAGATGAGGAGCGTCCCCTTGGTGCAGCCCTCCCCGCGCCTTGGCAGAGGGGCAGGCACCCCTTCTCCTGCCGTACCTTCGCGTGTGCCTCCTGGCATCATCTTGCTGCACACTGACTAGGGTTTGCATAGATATATCTCCTTTAAGCAAATTATTTTGTAATTTTCCAGTATAAATTCTGTTGTTGTTTCAACTATCAGAGTACTGAATTATATAGGCTACTGTTCTACCACTTTAANCATCTGCTTCGTTTTACTTACCCAACTGCTTGATGAATCGTCAGTCCCTGGCCTAGCTCCCCTGCTGTTGCTGCAGCGCGGGGGCAGATGAGAAGCGTCCCCTTGGTGCAGCCCTCCCCGTGCCTTAGCGCCTTGGCGGAGGGGCAGGCACCCTTTCTCCTGCCGTACCTTCGTGTGTGCTTCCTGGCATCATCTTGCTGCACACTGACTAGGGTTTGCATAGATATATCTCCTTTAAGCAAATTATTTTGTAATTTTCCAGTATAAATTCTGTTGTTGTTTCAACTATCAGAGTACTGAATTATATAGGCTACTGTTCTACCACTTTAAACTGTGGGTATAAAATCTGTGTACTATATGAGCTGGTTGCAGCTTATTACAGTGATTGCAGGCTCAGGAACAGACTGCACATTAGTAAATGATAGTGCAGGAGGAAGTGGAGAAAGTAGTAATCTGGTTCCTAAACCTTCGGCAGTATGAAGATCTTCATTTCCTTTCTCGGTTTATTGTTTTGGACACGTAGCTCGCCCGATTCCAGTGTTGTACTTCTCTTTAACAAAGCATATCACACAGCTATAATTTTAAACAATTATCCAGGCCACATATTTATGGAAGCACAAGCACAGCAGGAGCCTGTAATGTTTCGTAACAGCCGTTCAAAATGATTGCCTGGTGAAATGCTGACCACAGTGCAGTCAATTTAATAGCTATTAGATGCAGATGGCTCTTGTGTGGATCTCTTAGCCATAACAGCGTTCTGTGTCAAGGTGACACTGGACCAAATTACAGCAAGAATAACAAAAAACCTCAGGGATGTTCTTATTAGACCATTTTATTTATGTGTTAGCTGATTTAGGCTTTATTAATGTCTTCAGGGAAAATCAGACATGTTTTTTTCTCACAGTGTTTCTGATTTAAAATTAATATTGCTAGAGATTATTAAATTATCTGAGCTTGTCTACTGTTTCCATCTGTTAACACAGTGCAGCCACATGCTTTTCTTCATTTTGATTGACATTGTGGCTAACTCCTGAAAATTTTGTATTTGTAAGAGTTCTTGTGTTACAAAGCTGACACATTCAGAAATCAAATATCATCAAGGCTGCATTAGAAGATACTCAGTAGAGATATAATTTTGCTTGGATGTCCTCACATTCAAATTGTTTTTCAGACATTGCTAAAGTAGTTTTCGTGGAGCCTGAGGAGAATTCAGTGTCCAAATTCCATGGAAATTCAGTGGAAAATACCAGCTGATGTAGCTCCATGTGAGTATAGATAGTGGCAGCAGAGATGGAACAGATGACCAAGAACTCAGGAGCATTTTCCAAATTGTGGGTCAGACAGGAGTGGAGCATCTCAGGACCTGAGCCACTTGCACCCCACTAAGCCTGCGCTGATCCCTGGTTTAAGTGCAGCCTTCCACTGAACTCAGTCTGGATTTAACCACAAACCGCCCTTCTCATTTCCAGTACTTAGTATGAGTATAAATCCAGTGTAAAATCCTCTGGGCTTTGTGGCTGTCCCGCTCTGAGCCTGAAGTGCAGCAGTTCTCCTTGGATTTGCAGGAAACCTCAGAGGTCCCTCTGCGCGCCTGAGGTTCTGGTGCCTCCCCTAAAGCTGGTGGAGGGGATGCAAGTTCTCGTGGGCTTGGTGCGCTTTCTCAGCAGAGGTCAAGTAAATCCTACGAAAAAAAACACTCTTGAGAGCAGATAAACTTAATGCCTTAGATTGCTTTTGCTCTCGAGTGTGTCTCGGGAAATAAAGGCATTTGCAGTGAAGAGCCTTTAGAGACACATTGTGGGCCAGGCTTGTTGTGGGCCCCGGTGCTACATGTTGACTTTGCCTGGCTGTAACAAAACAGAGGGCTTTTTTATTTGTTTTTAATCTGAGCTCAGAGAAAGGGTCTTTTCCACATCTATTGTGGAAAGTAGTTGTTTTTTCCCTTTGCACTGAGGCGAAGACAGAACATTTTGCCACAAACCAGTGTCCCATGTAATCGTTTTGGGGCTTGGAACATGGCTGACTTACGTGCGTCATTTTTCCCTTGTGTCATTGGAACTGCAGCTCCATCCACTTCTAGCTGGAAGCATCGTTTACTAGAATTATCACTCCTGTCCCCAAGGAATATGTATGGACCCTCTAATATCTCTGTAAGGAGACTTTGCTCAACCATGGGTTTTCCTGGTCTGGACATGTGTAGAAGAAAATCACTATAATAATTACCAATTTCTCTTCCTTTTAATAATTATTTAGAGATTTCAAGCAATTCTGTCTTCCCTCTATGTTGTGAATCTCACAGCATAAACTATTGACTTAGCAAACTTGTTATACGATTTTATATTGGTATATCAATCATAATGATTCTGCCCCAATTTTATATAGCAATTAATAATATTGCTCAGATACTCAGATTCAAAGTTTTCGTTGTTCATTTCCCCTGTATCCCATTTCCCACATAGCCTGAATTAATATAAATCATCTAAAGTGTTCACCTATCCATCTTAACTTTCCCCTGAACCTCCTCTGGATCTACTTTGGATATCCTTTTTTTTTCCAGCCTGCTAGGCTTTATGGGCAGCACTATGGGTTCTCTGGGCTACCTCTGTGGGCTCTTTAGTCTCTTTGCTGGGTTTGAACATAGAGCTTTCTTCGTTTGCTGTGAGGACAAGCCTAGAGCTCTTGCAAGAATAGATGAGACAGAGGCCGAGTAATGTGAAATGATGTTCCTTCTTAAAGGACAGACATAAGGTCAGGCTGTGGGGAGGCTTTGACTCTACTTTTCCATTTCCAACTAGCTGCCATGCCCATTCTCGAGTACAATTAATGTTTAAAGGCTCTTTGCTGTGTGAGCATTCCTGGTTTAGCATCTGCTTTGACATCTGTGAGGGATGTGACTTGGTATTAAATGTCCTCTAACGTTCCTCGGAATGCAGTATTTTAAATATGTATTTAAATACATATAAAGTACATATAATGGTTGTGGTCTGAATTTGAAAGTAAATAATAACTGTAAGTGCTGTAAGGGTATAGACTAAGTAAATAAAATAGCAAGTAACAGATAATAACTATAATTACTGCAAAGACCTTTAGGTTTCCATTTTTTTCAGAAAACTTTTCTTATTACACTATATTTATTTTATGAGATGATATCTTTAAAAGTCAAACTAATTATGAATTATATGTGTCTGTGAAAATATGCAGAAGTGAAATCATCTAGGACTTCTTAAAATCTGTGGAACCACTGGAATTTTTTTTCTTCATAAAACTGCAGAAAGTTCTCATAGGGAATCAAGTCTAGAAAAGCTGAATAGGACAGTATAGTTTATTATAAATCCTAGTAAAAAATGGTAACCTTTCTACATAATCTTTAGTCATCATCTAGATCTCTTTTTATAGAGTTAATACTTCTAAAATGTTTAGATAGCTATGGATAAAACTAGCAGCTTCGGGGTCATGGTTTGTATTTTTTGGTTCTTATAGTTAAATCTAAATAATTTATTTTCCAGTTTCCTCTACTCTCTTAAAAAATATTAATGAGAATCAAACTAATTCCTTATGAAAGCAATATTCCAGATGTTGGACTTCTTTAGTCAGTTAATGAACATAGTCCCCTGTTCCTTTGAATAATTGCACTTTAGAAACCACGTCCTAAATATGCTAATACTGTTGAGTATTTTTTTTGTGTTGTGCAAGAATTCAGCAGTGCTGCTCAGTTAGAATTTGAACATCAGCAACGTCTAGAACTTGAACTCGATCAGACTGCTTGGCTCAACTTGATCATGGACACCAAGAATAAAACAAAATGGCCTTTAGAAAAACAGAGAAAAATTGCACTGCAGGCTGAAACTTCTGAAAATGTCAGAGCCTAAGGAGCTTTGAAACAACATTTTAAGTGCTGTGGGTGCCTGTGAAAAAGGACACTCTCAGAAGTTGGCTTTATTTTTGTTTAGTGATTCAGAGGTCCTGGAAGCAGTGCTCAGGTCAGGAGGAAGAGGGGAATTATGAAATACAGTACAGAGAATTCTGAACACTATGTAAAAAGAGAATGCAGAAAATCTGATAAAAGAGCAGACAAGAATTGGGATCCAGGTCAAAATTGTGCTGGAGACTTTTGCAAGGCCCAGGACAAACCCCGATAAAGCAATTAGAGGCTGGCCAGACAAATTCCGATGGACACTGTAGAAAGCAGACTCTGTTCTCACACCAAGGGCAGGACAGAGAATGCAAAATATTTCATGTAAGAGACTTGAGTCCACAAGCATAAGCACATGGGGGCATTAAGTTTGTCACGGCAGGCACAGAGCAGAGCAGCTAGTAACAATGTGAGCCATGGTTTGAAAGTGACAGAAGACCCCTCTTAATTTCAGAAGGCCAAAAGGATGCCAAGCCAGCCCAGATTTTAAGATTGGTCTGCACCTCTGTTAGAAAATTTTGAATAAGTTAAATTTTGTTAGCATACAGTCTGGAACAGGATGAAACAGAGAAAGCAAAAATAAACAGATAAAAATAAAAGGTCTGCAAATAACCATTGCCAGCCCTCTTTGTCTTTGGAAGACAAGGTGTTCCCTTTGCTTGCTCTTACTCGAGGATTCTTCTATTGCTTTCTGCTTTGCAGCAAGTTCTTCACAGCAGAAGCAGGAGCAGTGGAAAGTTTCTTAATTTGCATCTGCACAGAGTTGCAGCCTAGAGGGATGTCAGAAACAGTGACACAGAGAAAAATAGAAAAAATGAAGTGAGATGCAGATGAGTTCTATAGTGGTGACTTCATCCTCATCAGTGTGATGCTCGTAGTGCATAAATGCATATGTTATAAATGGGAAGGGATAAAACAGAAAAATAAGAGAGGATGAAGTACCTGGCACTTGGGGAGTCACGTTATCACGAAGGTGTGCTGCTTAGCTGAACCCTGAGTGAAGGACAAAACTGCCTGGGAGAAGCAGTAAACCAGCTTCAAACCGCCCTTTGGCTCTCTCTTGTCGGAGCTGAGTTTGGCACCGCAGCTCCTCCACCAAGAATGCGTTTTTGTTGTACAATGGATTCTAAGAACTACAAAGATAATGTCTTACTTTATGGAAGGGAATGTCTAGGGAATTAAAGCAGGATCTGGTGAGCAACAGGTGTCTGGCAAACAACTCTCAAAATGACTGCTCTTCAGCTCCAATTGCCAAAATTTCAAGTTAAATACAAACATGTGAGATACCTCGTGTCTGAAGATGCAACGAAATGTGGTGGAGACCAAGAAACCATGTAATTCAAACGCATCTACAAAATAAAAACCTACTTAGGCTCCAGCACTATATGATCTGCAATTGCTGGAACTCCTGCAAAGGATGAGACCCAGTAAAGTGGATTAAGGTTATTAGAATAGCATGGTTATAATAGCACATTGTTAGCTTTGAACAATCCTGGATGGAATTTTTGGCATCAGCAGTATTAATCCTAAGAAAAATATGTTAAATTGACATTTGAGGGTCACTTAAGGATTGGGATATATAATAGATGGTTTACATTGGCCCTAAATAAACAGCAAACATCAAGGAAGTTGTTAGTTTTTGCTTGTTCCAAAGATTATAAAAACATCTCAAAGGAGACCACGTCAGTAACACAGAAAATCAGCTCTCTGGAATAAGTACAAATAAGCTGAGGCTCGACAGAAAGAGGTATTTTGCTTAATCTCAGACTTTAAGAATACACTGGTGTATTAATCAAATCCACTTTTGCTAGATGTGATATAGTTGAAATGAGTGTCTGGTATCTGGCAACAATTTAGTGGAAATACACCTGAGAGAAGGTTTTTGCCCAGTATAGAGCAAGCGCTATCTTTTTAATCTTCTCTCCAGCAGGTTGGCAGAAAAAAAGCATAGAAATAAAAGGTGTGATGGTTAGCAAGGACACCTGCTGTAGGGCCCTGCCTGCAGCTCTGCTCCTCAGCTCCGCTCCCCCGGCCCTGCGCACAAACAGGGGCTGCTGCGGGTGGCAGGTCCCTGGGCTCCTGTTTCGGTGGAGACTTTCTAATGCTACGGCCTTTACTAATAGGGCCTCTAAATGGGGCAGCTGAAGAGAATATGCCAGTTGTGCTCCTTTTTATTTCTGGGAAGAAAAGAACCTTCATTCATGAAGGTGTGGAAAGTTCATGGACACAGTGCAAAATCAAGCAGTTTAATAATTTCTCTGACCAAATAACCCTTGGATCGTTGTTTTGCACATGACCAGTTGATGCATCGCACATCCCTTTAGCCAAATGGAAAACAACACAGTCACAGGCTGGGTTGGCAACCGATCCAACTCGGCGTAGTTCTGTTTAATTTGACTGAGTTTTGAACAGCGTCTAGGTAGGACGTGGTATGTATTAGTAATTTAGAATCCCCGTATCCTACTTTTTGCTATCAAAATGTAAAATCAATATAAATATATAAACATATTTTCCAATAATAAGACAAATAGGAATAAGAGAAAATATAATATTTAATTCTATTATTCTGATTTTTACTTATTAAAATAGAATATATTATTTTAAATAATTAGTATATGTTTAATAACCATATCTAAAGCCCATGCACTTGATTAATACAGAACACTTAAAGAAATTTATTTCCCTGCATTTTCTAACACTGGGGATAAAATGCAACCGGGGGATAATGGGCACATAACGTTACCGGATTGAAGTGCTGCCCACGTGCAATCTGCGCAGCCAAAGCCCGGATGAAGCGCGGTGCCGGGCTGCCGGAGCCGGGTAGCGCCTTCAGTGGCGCTGCCTGCTGGATCGTCTGATCCTCCAAACATCATGCAGTTTCCACCTCCTTCTCAGAGAGGTGCTCGTGCCTCAAAGAAGCATCAGAGAAAATTCCGTCAAGACACTTTGAGAGGAGACAGTCGTATACCTGTAATTTATGAGCGTTACCTTCCCTCCTTTTTAAATAAAGGAACATTTAAAGATTTGTGTAAGAACCGGACATGTTTTGTAACAGAAGGCCATGCATTTTCAATTTTTTATTTTCTGTTTTAGTTCATAGCTCTCCCTTCATGATTCAAAATCAGCAATCAAGTCTACGCTATGATATCATTTCCCAATGATCAATTGTATGCTAAGATATCATCTGCTGAGTAAGAAGTGGGCGTACTAGAACTAGAAAACAAGTATTTTAATACTTAAAGCTCTTTAAAATATTTTTAAAAACTCATTATTAACTGTAGACACTAGACACTATTCTGTAAGAGTGATGGATTCTAAACTGCAGTGAATGCAAACTAGACACCTTGAAACAATCTCCACCCTCATTTGCTGTTCCAAGTGATTATAAGATAACCTGTGTGTCTTCCATGAAATAGGAGCACTTTTCAGAGTCAGAGGAGCTAGATGTGCACAAAGATGAGGTTAAAAAAAAAATCCTGTTTTACTGACTCCAGCTTGATTTTATTTTTTTCCTCTACAGAACAGCACATAAAAGCAGTATTTATCTTTTCAGATGGAGAAAAAAAAAAAAAAAGGCATGATTTGCCATGAGAAAGTGAATATGCCTTGGGAAGAAAGTCAACCCACAGAGACTGTCCTCTCTCTTTCCCACCACCACGGGAAAGCCAAGCCATCATTAACCAGCTGTTTCTGTTTGTTACTCCCTAATGAGGGAATGAAGGAGCCCTCACCCGGTGTCGAGTACCGCTGACCTCTTAGTCAGCACCATGCAGCTAAGGTCCCCTTCGGAACCACCTTCCTGTGGGAAAGCCACAGAAGAGACGCGTGGATTTCCTCGTACGTGTCGGTACTTAGCTCAAGGGTCATTACATCAGCTGGCACCAGCGTCTTGGCTTTCTAGTCTCGGAGAACTGTGGTGACCATCTGTAAGGTCTGAGTACTGCAGCTGTATTCAATAAGATACTGTTGGATTAAATCTTGGAAAAAAGTGACTAATGCCAAACCAGCTATCACTGTCAGTTTGGTAATGCTTTAAACTTACAAATATAAATTTCACTGAACAGTTGGGAAACAAACATCAAGTCAAAGGTCTCATTAAGCAATACGTGTCTCCTCTTAATGAATGTATCACATAGGCGATAAAGGATGATCTATAATTAATTACATGTATGATAGCACAGAGCGTCTGGCCCGTAGTGGCCTATCAACTTTAACCCTTACAGAAAAGTAGATCTTTTACATAAAAGGGCGAGTTCTTCTGGAGCTTGTCCCGAGCAGCCTTGCCAAATGAACTGAATTCTAAGAGCGAACACACGAGCGGTGTCGTGCAGATAGCAACCCCCTGTAAGCCAGCCTTATGTGAGGCCGTGAGACACGAGAAAGTTTCTAATTTGTTCTGTCAGGCAGATAGGGGAGCTGCACTCAAAGTCAAATGCAGTAAGTAACTCTGCAGATAATTCTGGCTTAAATCAGCTCTTTCTGAAAATACTTTAAAATATATATATAAAACGGAAATCTTGTAAGCAGTCTGACTTAAATCAATGAGACTTAAGGCTGTCAAATGTCTACAAGAAGGGTATGAGTGGAACTGATTCTAAATCACTGATCATGGCATTTTTTCTTTGGCTTCATGGCCTTGTATTTTGCTGGAACAATTTTTGCTTTATATTTGTCACACAGCTATAATTAACATTATTCATTTTCAATGGGTGGTTATGCTATGTGGTTTATTTTTTAAGTGTTATTACTACTGAAATTCAGTTAGCAAGCTTAGCACATGGCATAATGTTGAATATGATATAGAAATGCAAAGTAATTTAGGTTAAATATATTTTTGTTCGATTTATTTATTCTGTTAGTGAGGCATGCAATTCTTAGTATAAAACTCTGTTACAAAATGCTTCCTTTCTAAAAGGCACAAGTTCAAATACAGCCCAAAGTGTTACTTTTAAAAACCTGAAATAGAAGGTTTTCCAGGAGCAACTGCAGCTTGCCCTAAATTGTGATTTGGTACTATTCAGATTGTGCAAAACAATGCATTTTGAAGTATATAATAACACAAACATTTTATTTTTTATAGGCAAGGTCAAATAAAATCCATTTTAAAAGCATCTTCACGTATATAATCACTCCTCAAATATGTAATCAGTGGAGATTATTTCTAATTGAGCCAAAACCAAACCTGGCATTAGAGGCAGTGAAATCTGCAGCACAGGCATTCTTGCTGTGACTAATGCACTGAAGAAATGTTTCATTATTCTCCCCTTTCCTCATGACAGTCTTGATATCTCTGGAGATACGATGCTAATGGAAGCCAGTTAGGCCTTCCGAGGCAACCTGTGGCCCTCTCTCCTCCTCCTCCTCACACATAAATCTGATAGTCCTTCGTTTTAAGCAGTTGCACTGGGGCTTCGACGCCCTCTCCGGAGCTCTCTCTCTTGCACCCTTTTTCCCCTGCAGGCTCGTGTAGCCCGGAGCACCCTTCCAGGCAAGGACGTGACAGCGAAGCAGAAACAGTCCGTCCAGAGCATCTGTTTGGGAGCCTTCCGAGGCGCGGATTCCTGTGGATCTGATGGAAAGCATCTGGCGGGCCCGGACCGGCGTGGGTGAGTCATGTGACCTCTGGGGGTTCGAATACCGAGAAATAAATTGCCTGGGTGTCTCGGGCCGGGGTTAGAAAACAAAAGATTAAATGTGAACAAAAGAGGGAGTTCTCGAAATAGCCCCGCAGAGAAAGCAGCTTCTGTTCCAAGCATGTGGCATCTCCGCTTGCTGGGACCCAGCAGACAGAACTATGAGTGGGGATCAAGACTGTTACAAGAAAAAGGCAACATCCATGTTTTCTACGCAATATGAAAGCATTTAGAATGAGACAGAATATGCACCGGTTACAAACTAGGTTGTAGGTATCAAATATAGATAATGAGGAAGAAAAGTAGCTTTAAATTTTATATTCCCACTCCCATTAGATCAGTGGTAGGTCAGTGGTATTTCATCACCATCTGAACAGGAAAGGAAGCCTGAAAGATTAATAAAACCCTTAAATCTTGCAGAGGAAGTCAGCTGGGTTGTCTGAGCAAAAGCCTACCCCAACAGCCAAGCTGCAAATAAACCTGCTGTTTTATGTATTAACCAAAACCCCGGGGGGCTGAGGCACCATCAGTCGCAGCTTGCGGGGCCAGCATCCTAGCAGGAGGGCCGCCAACAGCTGGGAAAGGCAGCGGGTACAAAGCCTTGGTGAACGTATCCGTGACATGGACAAGAGCAGCCTGAGCAGGGACTGGGGTGGCACAGGGAGGGGGGTCTCCCTGCTGTCCCTGCTCCTTGGGGCGGGCGCTGCGGGGAGGACAGGGCTGGGGGGCAGAGCGAGAGCACGGGGCTGCGGTTACAACCCTGGGAACTGCCGCAGGACAGTGCAGCCAAAGAGGGGGTCGAGGAGCCCCGGGGGATACAGCACCAGCTACAACCCGCAGCCTGGAGCACGTTCCCTGACGTGCAAATAGGGAATGAGCCTTGCTACGTGTGGTGCATATAAGGGCATACCCGTCTCAAGGGCTGGGATCAGACGATTTGCATTTGCACTGCGGGGGCACAAGCAGGGAGTCCCACAGAGCCTTGCCACAGTCGTTGCTAAGTTAGATATTATAATTACATTTTAATTCCAGAAATAAAACCTCCCTTTTTTCAACTCAGAAAGTTAAATGCTACCTTGCTCCCTTTCTTGTACCATAGGATAGCTACGTACCACACAGGGATCGTGCTGCTTCCATGGGAGGCTCATCAGCCCCAGTCTCAAATTCACAGTATTCAAATAATGTGAGTATTTGTATTGCAGGTTGTTTATTGCAGTCCCTCTGTTTTTGCAGATGCAAAGCCTAAATAGCATCTGGGCATTGTTTTGGACATAGCTGCAGATCTAGAAATTGCCTGCAGACAATTTCTAATGTGTCCAAAGAATGCTAGCCACAAATGCATTCAGTTATTTTAGTAGGCATTTGGTCTCTTTTGTACCAAAAATAGGCAGATAAGCAGTGTTAGAAATGGTGTGTTTATAATTTGTAGCCCTGCAGCTAGAAGTTCTTCAGGGAAAAATAAGCATACGCCTTAATTTGCCTCTTCCATTTTGTTTCTCAGTCAATGTTTGGTTTTGTTTAATTTTCCCCTGTACTTTTTTCTGGAAATCACCAACGAGACACATTTGGAGGGCTTTGCGTGACCTTACCTGACACGGCTGTCCCTAGAACATGTGAGGACTTGCAAGTTTGTGGGCCTGGGTTACCTGTTTTGCAATGCACACGCATCGCACCCAGTCTATAATTCAGAAATCTTTAGCAGCTCTGCAGGGCTCTGTGGACAGACTGGCTTTGTGTCTTTTTCGTTAGCTGTGTTTCGTTAGCTGTGTTTTATTTGAAAAAATGATTTCCTTTCCTACATTTTTTTTTCTAATTTCATAAGCCTAAGTAGTTAGTTCTTCAGCTCAGCTTATTTCCTCTGTCTGTTAATGAAACAGAAATGTTTTTGAACATATATATATTTTTTTTTAAAAGAAAACTTAGTGTTTGTTGTCTTTAATTACAGTTGTGAACTGTAGCCATTTAGGGCTCTACCTTCTGCACAGTCCAAGGGCCAGCATTACTGGTCTAACTCACATCAACATCATTTGGAAAACTGAAGCAAATGTTCTTGGCATAGGGATCAGTTTGGACACACGTTCTCCCGCTCTTTTTTTCCCTATCAAAGAACACGATATGATATAGGCATGAATACTGCTCATGTGAGAAGGACACCTAACTGTTTTTCTTCTGTAAGTCAGAATTATGTGAGAAAATAAGAGAGAAAAAAAAAGTGGATTTCACCCTTGTGCATAGTGATTCTGCTGTCTTGAGTCCATAGGTTAAGTTAAGGTTTATTAATTCGCCTAAGGACTTCGATGTAAAAGGTATTTTGGACCATGAATATTTTTTTTCTCAAAAGGTTGATAAAAGCAGGAATTTGATAATAGGAAACGTTTTTATATGAGACTGCATATATTCACAGTAACAATTATTTCCATCGACCACAGCTCAGTAAAATATGGTGTCTGTTTTGTGAAAGACATCATTATCAGTCAAAGCTATTATTTTCTGCTTCAGTATCCAGCTGTGCTTGAATATATTAATGGTTTGCACTCAATGTAGATCAGTAATTTCCAGATCCTTTTGATTTTTATAGAAAACTGGCAAATGAATTAAATATAAAACATTTTTTGGCAACTTAACCTTGTTATGAGTGGAAATGTATAAACATCCAAGGAGTTTCTCTTGATGGAGTTCCTCCCTAAACATTCCAGCCTTGTGGAAGAGGGTCACTTCCTATGGAAAATGGGCAAGAATTTGAATCAATAAACCCCATATTTCTTCCCAGTGCATAGGAGGCCAGACTTGGCCACAGGAAAGATGAGTCACTTTGTGCCAGCTGGGGTTGGTGGCACCAAAGACGACATCTCTAATTAGGCAGAATCACCAGAATTGTGCATGAACTGTAGCTCCCACTAGCAGGACTTTGTACCAGACAGCCTTTGAGCAAATATTGTGTTGGAAAACCTGAGCTGAGTGAGGATCATTCTCTTAACGAAAAGCCTCAAGCACATGAAAACCCATGTCTTTTTCATATCCATATTTGCTCATTTTTGTGCTCTGCCTAATTCACATTAGAAATGCATTAAACTTCATAGGCATAAACATTCCATCTCTGTCACTATGTATGTCACTAAACCGAATAAATCAGCCTTCTAAGAAAACCCTGCCATCTGGGCCATAATTATTATTGTTTATAAAATCTAAGCTGTTCAGTGCAATAACAGCTAATTAGATTCTTCCTTTGTTTAAAGCCTATCCTTGAGCTGGGATAAGTCTTGACTTCACATTAAAATCAGAATCTCCTTTAGTTAACTCCATTGATCTAAATGGGATTTCAGCAGTGATGAAAAATCTACATCTTCTTTTCTGCTCCTTGCTTGGTTAAAAGCACAAGCAAAGGAATGTGAATGACCAACTATGAAGACATAAAAAGTGGCTGCTTTGGTCACATGGCAGAGCAGGATATCAGGATTTGTTTGCTTTTGAACATGAAAAAATACATTTCATTAATCCTGTGCGTTACTTGTGATTAAATTATGCTGCAAAACACTGATGTGCACAAATACCCCACTCTCCCTGCTCTATTTGCACTCAGCAAAGAGATTAATGTTAATCTCCTACTCTTAAGCAGAATCAAGCAGAGCAGATGCTGACTGGATCATCTGGAGCACTGGTAGGACCTGCCTGAACACAGGCCGTTTCCTCCTCTATTTGACATCCCGTCACAGACCTGTCTCTTGCACAAAGCAGACAAATGCAAACTTGAAGAGAAAAGGGGACATCTACATGCCATTTTCCACGATAAGTGGGAATGTGGGCCCATCTGGGGCCCTCAGTGGTGCAGCTTTCAGGAAATTGAGCACAGCTTATCTCTAGTCCCAAACTTTTAGGAAAGAAGGAGATTTGGGAAGGCTGTTTGGATAGTTAGAATTACAAACTGCCCCAAGAGAGTTTTATTTCTTGGAACTGGTGAACATGAGTTTAACTCACATTGCATCAGTGAGATAGTGCCGTAATAAATAATGTGTATTACAATTATCTACTTGCCTGCATAGATAATTTCTATTAGTCAAAGTGAATGTAACATAAGAACAATACCCGGCTTATTTATAGGAAACCTTGCCTTTTTCTATCTTATTGCTACTTCTGCCTCTGTTGAGATTTGGCCCTTCGGAGCTTGGAGAGGTTTCGGAGCGGGAGGGAAGCGCGTGTGGCAGCCCCGTGCCCGCGAGCTGCGGACTGCATGGGGCAGGAGACGGCGTGGGGGCCGGCAGAGCCTCCGTCCGGAGGCTCTGCCGGCCCCCACGCCGTCTCCTGCCCCGTGCGGTCGGGCTGCTGCTCTGCACAGAGCAGCCCGTGGCCTGGGCTGCATCTCCTGCACATGGTGACTAGACGGCAGGTGTCACGCTAAGGGTGACAACTCGTAATGGAACTGAAACCTTAGGCTCTTCAGTGGCCGAGGAACAGGTCTTTTGTGCTTTTTGCTTATGAAATATGTGTGTGTGTATTTCCATCTGAGCTGTGCTTTAAAAAGCACCTTTAGACTCATTCATCATCTCTTGCGCCTCAGATCCTGTGGCATGCAATGGCCGTAGCACTGGTCCGGAGTCTGAACGTGTCAGCATCCTGCAAGATGAGGCTGTTGCTTTGGAAGGATAATCTGCTCTTTCTTTGGGTAATGTCTTGCTCCTTTGGGACAGCTAATGAACTTTTCCCAGCAGTTGTGCTTGTGTCAGGTGTACTCAATAGGCTGTGAGGCTTTCCCCAAGAGCAGACATCACCTAGACAGCCAGTTCCATCATCCTGAGCTTCGTGCTTTAAACCAGCCAGCAAAGCCTCGCAGAGGGAGTTGCCAAAGCACCTGGCAGAGGGTTCACGCCAGCAAAATAGAAATGCAACAGAAATGTGGGCAATGGGCACCTAATGACGGCACTATTGAGCTGTTACCGGTCTGTGTAACTGAGACACAGTTAAAACTTTGCCGTGGCCTCCCTGATCGCTTGGCATTCTTCTGTCTTGTAAAAGAAAAGATGCTGTTTGCACTCCAGCATAAAAGTGCCAGTCTTAGGCTGATGAGTTAGGCAATGTCTTGAGTTTGGGCATTTCTGAGCTGGAACAAACCCATTAACCTGTTAATACTGGTGAATGCAGAGAAACTTTAAAAATAAAACGCAACATTTTTTCCATAATTACAGATATAAGCAATAAGCTGTTGTTATGAAGAGCCAAAACATGAATGCGGATGGTATAAAAAAGTGCAACCCAAAGAGGGCCAAGAATAGATGCTGAACACTTATACACAAAAGAATAGGATAAATTACACATATTATAGGACTAGAGATTAGTTTCCAGGGTGAATGATAGCTCAGAAAGCTTCTAGTGTCTTTTGCATGGGCATGCATTTACATCTTGTGGCCACATGTGATAAGGAAGAAATTGCATATCTAACTGATAATATTATCATGCAATTAAATGTGTTTATAAAGGTTGTCAGTGCATTTTAGAGCTGCCAAAAAGCCAGGCAAGGAAAGAAAAAAAAATTATTTCTTTATCTCCCTTATCACACATGCAGCTCACGAGGCCTTCTCAGCTAGCGAGATAGGTAATTACGGGACTGCCTTCCTAAAATGTGCTCTAATGAAAATCCAGTTTTTGGAAAAAATTAAATCCTTTTCCCATATTATCAGCCGTTTCATGAAAAGCCCAGATTGAGACCCCTTGTTGAAGCAGACAGAGGTAAAGAATTCCATCATATTCCCAGGAAGATGCCTTTAAAACTGTGCTGTGTTATTCTAAAGTTTCTAATACTGCTTCACCTGTGCTATGAATGAAAAAAAACAGTGCCACCTATACATATATAATTTGCAAATTAGTTTGTGTAAGTGTTATAGGTCTTTCATATAGAATTAAAATAATTTTTACTGTGTCTTTGTGTGTTCCCTATTCTGATTTAACATTTACTTGTAACTTTGTGGTGTTTATTTTTTCCAGTTTGTATTTTAAACTGCAGATATTTTGACATAAATCAGTGAAGAAGAACTAAAAAGGTATTCCTTGGTGGGCTGAATTTAAAAGGTAATGCAATTATTCATTATTAATTCATAACCACTGTCTTCACCAGAAGAGGCTTATGAGGAATGAAGGTGGGACATATATCAATCTAGAAGATTTTTGTTGTTTTAAAGGACTTTCTGGAATGGCTTAAGTGGTAGACAGCTAATGTTTTCTAAAATTAATTGTTTTCAATTTTAGCCTCTGAGCCAGCAATGAAAAATTTGGTCAGAGGAATAAATTTTTCAAGGCCCTGCTGTATGTCTCATCCAGTTTGATCAACGTTACTTTTAAGTGGTTGGCACACCAGCACAGCTGGGTCTATTTTTAAGCTCTGAAAAATAGAAATGTTGTGACTCCTTCAAGCTTGCTAGTTCAACCAGCAGATTTATTTTAAGGAACAGTTTAAGTATAGCCTAACACCAAGAAAAAGACTTGTTCTACAGCAGAATTAAAGGGAAACTTGTTGTAACATATTTTTGGAGATAATAACTTTATCTCACAGAAAGTCTACAAGCTTCAATATTTTGTTTATGTCTGCTCCAACTGAAGTGAAAATCTGATCCTCAAGAATCACTGCTTCAGTTCAAATAAGAAATGTAATGAACACAAATTGTTGAGACAATGACAGCAACAGCTGCCTGTTGCTCAGCTTTGCAGGATAGAGAACTTGAATTCAACAGCTTACTCTATTTAATCAAAACAAAACATAATAGGGAACCAAGAGAAAGCTAACCTAAGTATAATTCATTCGTTGTTAACACCAGCAGATCTGTGCAGGATGCTCCAGGAGTATAAACGACATCTTCTCCAGGGCAGGGCTGCAGGGCTGGCAGCCACAGCATCACCCAGTATGTCCCGGGGCCTGGGGCACCTCCTGCGCTCCAGCCATGCGCCAGCCTTAAAACCTTCCCTCGGCTGTTAACAGAGTTCCGTGGGCATGAACCAACGCTACGGAGACTAATTTAAACTGAAAAGGTGGAGCACTATTAGAAAAATATTGGCTCATCTTGACTAACTCAGATCCTCACAGAATCTGAGGACAGGGTTGACATTTCCTGGAAACCAGAAATCCCTCTGGACACTTTAAATTCCAGCCCATTTTTGTCTTATTAGCTCACTAACACTATCTAACCATGCATGTCAACATGAAATATGTGGAGTACATGCAAAATAACTGTTTGTACTGTAAATAGGACCCGTTCCTAGGACTTAACAGTCTGTTTCTCTACAACAGCCTGCAGAGGACGTGGTTTCCAGTGTCCCCTGCAGCACAGAGATGTCAGCAGATGTACAGCCAACATGGCAGAAAAGGGCATTTTCTGGAGAAAGAAAAAAAAAAAAAAAAAAAAAAAAAAGGTGAAAAACACAGGTAATGTAAATGCTCTGCTTTTATTTTGAGGTTCTGCTGCCTAGGTACTGCCAGACTACTGTGTAAAGGATACATTTACTTTAAAAAAGGTTTTCCTGCCTTTTCTCTATTAAAAACAAATAAATATTTCAACCATACAAGGGGCACTCTGCCTATAAAATAGAAAAGCGAGGCAAGGGAGTGCAGAGGAACTCAGTTTTGCAATAAAACCAATCCTGTCCTGTTACTCAAGCCTTCAGTGGTAATAAGGCTTAAAGCTTCTGCTTCAACCCCGATGAGGACTGAGGAGCGTTTCTGAGTGCTCTGGAGGTAATCATGCCCATGGACCTACATGGGTCCTCACATTCCTAGCAGGTTTGCTCTGAGAGGGCTTTTCGGAGGTCTTCCCAGATTGAGGATACACCTTCAGGGAGGATGTGGGTAGCTTTTGTGGTCTTTCCAGGTTAGCAAATGGAGCGCAGAAGGGCAAGGTACAACGTTACCCTCAGGCAGCCCAAAGCCAGCACTGGGGCACAGCGCTGCCTGGATTAAGCTCTACTGCTGCACGATCAGAGTTAATTTTTCAGGCAAGGATGCTTTTAGCCAGCTCGAACTGCCCACTGCCAAAAATGGAAGTGCAGCAGATCTCTTCACTCAGATTAACAAGTTCTGTGTCTATTCTTTTTCCATTTTAAATGTTACTTCAACATCTTGCTGATTTGTTGCATTTGCGAGCTCCCTCTTCTTAGCAAAGCTAGAGCACATTGATTTGGTTACTTGAAACATTTACGGAAAGAAGGCTGAGATCAATCTCTGAGGAGAGAGAGTGCTCTAGATGGAAAGCACCGGTTGTGTTTTGTTTCCCAGTTTTCATTCTCTGCTTTTATCTAAAGACAGCTGCACGTGATCTGGTCATATGCAGACTGATTTCTAACACTACAGCCTCTTGCTCATGATTCATACGTTCTTCTCCAGTACAGCAAACTTCTACTAAAAAAAGCCTTTTGTTTACCAAAATGTTATTTATTCATTACTTTCTATGTTTTATTTAACAAATGTGTGTTTTTTCAGAAAACAAAAGTTCCTCAAGATAACGACGCATATTAATGACTGATTTGGTAAGATAAGTTTTAAGAAATAATCTTTGCAAGAATTTCATTATTACCACTCTCAGTTGTTAAGGATTTCAGTTTCCTTAAGAACTGAGACCGGATTGCACAGTGTATTGTTTTCACTCTGGATCTATATTCTCTTCAGTCACATCCTCTCTGCTTCTGGGCTACAACCATGATGAACAGATCTGATTTATAGATGGGTAATGAGCAAATAAGGCCTCCCTCCTGTTGCTGCCTGCTGGTTAGTCACAATTCCATTTCAGTCTTCCATTCAAAACAAATCCAGTGAGCTGCAGGAAGAAAAAGTTTCCATGAGAAATGGACAAGGAAACATCTGTAACAGAAGTGAAGAGATGCCAGCAAATACAGAAGCTTTAGAAAAGGAGCTGGCTGTCCTCTCTTATCAGAGGAAGAAGCAAAGAATATCCGCCTCCATCTGGTCTGTGATTGAGGTAAATAAAGTGCTTTTATAAAGACATATCCAGCCTGTTTCTCTAGTCTTCTTTTTTTCTGATTTCTTAGTTTCCAGAAGTTTCAACTCTCATCTCATAGTGATGAAACTCAAATTACACATGATATGTGACCTGCATTACCAATCCTTTTCAATACCCGCAGAGCTGCTGTAGGAGCCCGCCGTGCGCCCCAGCGAGGGTGGGCAGAGGCGATGAAGAGGCGTCAAGGAAGGTGCTGCCGGTGCAGGGCATCTGCCACGTTGGGAGCGCAGGCAGCGGCGAACCTCCCGCTCCGGCGGGGCGGCCGAGCGGGATCGCTCTGCTGTGCTGGGAGGGCTGGGTGCCCACCCAGGACTCCGCGGCGCAGGGAGGAGCTCTGGAGCCACCGCAGGACTTACCCAATTGGCAGGCAGGCCGCGGTGCCGTCTGCTCCGGCTCTTTCAGGACAGGAGTTATCATTTAATCACTAGGAGGGCAGGCAAAGAGTCTCTACATCTATAGAAGTAATATATATGTGCTGCAACAGGTAAAGAAAGACTTTAGGATCCCACGTAAAAAGCTGAGTGCAATGTCATGTTTCCAGACTTTGTTACTGTGTCTTCCTAAGGAGATAAATAGGAGTTCAAATGCCAAGAAAAATCTACCGGGAATTTTAGCTTGGTCTCCTGTAGTCCAGGGTTTGAAGAACACAATGCTCTGTCCTTTATTTTAAAATGATGTGTTTTTCTTACTGAACCCATAAAGTATTATTTCATCCTACAAGTCTATATCAATGTCAGAATACATGTTGATATATTGGAAATGACCAGGTTTTTAAAGTGGAAACAATTATAACAGAAATCGAGGTTTCCTCATAGGGTTTTATGATTCAGAACAACAATTCATCCCAGATAAACAAAATTAATTCCAGCTTTGGAGAATGTGTATCAGTTCTCTGTGATGATACCAAAATGCCAAATGGAAATGAGGATCTAGAGTGGAAATAAATCTTTAATTTTATGCTACTGATAAGAAATTGTATAATATGTAAAAATCATATAAATATCCAGTAAAATCTGTTTTAGTAGCTGCCCTATCCCTGACCAGCAAAACTTATATAAATAGTTTGTCTCAGCTAGAAAGAATTCAGGGGTGTTCTTGGAAGAATATTTGCTCTATGCAAATTAAACTGTGTTTAGAGCACTATAGTGTTGCTCTCCGCACCAGCCTTGTTTCCCAGAGCAGCGAGGTCCCGCAGCAGTGCATGTGCGAGCCCGGCGCGCGCGTCCCTGGCAGCCGCTCGGGGCACCGAGTCGCACGCGGAATTCCGCAGCGGCTGCTCCCGCTGGCGAGCGCGTCCTGCTCGTCTCCTTCCCTCGGAGCAGGGTCACACGAGGCCAGGAGGGAGCTGGCGCGGAACAGGCTCCTGCCTCACTCCAGTGTAATGGGAAAAAGAGCGGAGAGGCACTTTGAAATGCCGCTTGTGTAGTGGAAACCAGCTGTCCTTCCACTGCGACTTCGTGGCTTTGGGGAAAATGTCTTGTTTACATCCTTTCTTCAGCTTCTTCTCCTCGTTTGGAGGAGACAACGGGCATCTGTTCTTTAGCACTGCTCTTGCATCTCAGGAAAAGAGCAGAGCAGGAATGGGCAGTACTTCTCCTGCTGCCCTTTAGCGCTGCTCCTCACTGTCTCGTCTCATCCTCGTGCGTGCAGTGGTCCTGCAGGCTCATATGCTCCATCTGTTGGCCCAGCTGACTCTTTTCGCTGACATGAGATTCCCTCTGTATGGGAAAAGTGAGGTCAGAAGTGAATAAGGTGATAATTCTGGCTTGGAATCTGCTCTAAGCGAGTCTGTGATTTGTGCTAGAGCGTCAACACATCTAAGAGGTACTGAATCTTGCTAGAACATTTCCAACGAATGGGACATGTCTCATAGCCCTGAAAAAACAATTTCAATAGCTAAGTCTTATTACTTAGCTATCACTAAGCCTTATTCCATTTTGATTTTTTTATGCTTTAATAATCATCTATTAGATTTTATTTTGCATTTATCTTAAAATGCTTTCCTACTTTCTTTCTTACAGATCATGATGTATCTCTAGGAGTATCTTGCCTATCCTCTTGATTCCTAATTATATATTTGGAGAAGATGTTTTTGAAAATATGGGCTGCATAACTTTGAATTCCTTTCTATTTCTGTTACTCCAGTAGCCTTTGTGAAGTGGGGAGGAGATCCTAGGGTGAAAGGGGGAGAGCGCATTGGTGAGAAATGCTTTCATAGAGAGTTAAATACTAAAAGGATTTTGGGGAGAAGAGATCCCTGAAATGTGTCGCCAGGATGAGGTAAAATCCCTTTAGTTTTCAAGATAACCCTCCCAAGCATGCTGACTAAATTGTGTAGTGCCACTAGAGCAGTCTGTTATTTGTGAAATTTAAGACATAATGAAACATCATCTTTTAACATAATTTACACCTCTTCTTGAAAGAAATGTGAAAAAATTAAATTTAAAAAAACACTTGGATTTGTATCACTTTTTTATTATTACTCCTGTGGCCTCTATTGCTGTTGTCTCTTTTCAATTGGATGAGTTGACTCTTGCTGATTCACTCTGCATATGAGACATACATATGCAACTTGTTCCTTAAAAAAAAAACCAACTTAATTAATCTCACAAGACAGAAGGTCTCTAGAAAAAAGAGATAGATTTTGTAGCAAAATAATTCCCTTCAGTTTTGTGAATGTTTTGTGAAAACACAGGCCTTCATGGCTCATGCTGAGTAGCATATAAAGCAAATAATTGACTGTATTTTCATGAGGAGCCTGATATTCAATCTGATAACAAAATACAGTTGCTTTGGTAATTGGTTTGGAGTACCCTTCACTGAACAGGGTGAGTGCCTTTGGGAAGGCGCCGTGTTTCCGGACACGCGCTGGCATTCCCTGCATCACCCGGATCAGCGTGCCCGAGAGGGTCAGGTGAGCCGTGATGCGCAGTGGCCTCCGCAGGTCTGTGGATAACTCAACTAAACAGCAGTGAAAGTGCAGATGTTTTTCATACAGGAAACCTCTAATCCAAACTCTCCCTCCTCTCCCCTCGCTGGCCTCATCGTGCTCTTTGCTCATTCTGAAACAATTATATACGTTTGAATGGCAGCCAGGCCATTTACAGCCTGTGTTTTCCAAATATTAGCCAACCCTTCTGATGTTTACATCTGGCAGAACATTCCAATCAACCAGGCTGCAGGTAGAAAATACTTGCTGTTGTTAGGGAGCATGAGAATGGCAATCTGCAAAGCAAATGCAATTTCTCCCTCCAGCTGCTTCCCATAGGTGCCGCACACCGGCACAAAGCAGATATGCACAAGTCTGCATGTGACACAGCATTTCTCTGAAATGTTTTTACTTTTGAATGAAAATCAGGGTGAGCTGTGAAAAATGCTGTACAGCACCTTGCCTGGGTTATTTTTTGTACAGTACAGTTCAACCAAATGATTTTCCTACAGTAAAAGGTTATATTATTGTCATGAAGTGACAAGATGGTGTGACATGAATTACCTGAAGATCTTAATAGCAGTCTGAAATAATACATTTTAAAGGATGTTCCTTATGTTTGCAGAATTAAGAGGAAATTATGTATTCTTCTAGTGCCATACCACACAGAGAAGTCTATATAGTATTCTGGAATGCAAGGAAACCCTTTCAGGATTTTATTTCCATTTAGTTCTGGTTTATATTTGCTGCTCTTTTTTGGTGCCTTTTTTTTTTTCTTTTTTTTTCTTTTTTTTTTTTTTTTGCAATCAGCCTGGATCTGAACTTGTGCTTTCCCACAATTTATAGAGTCTGGGCTTTGTGTCTGTGGGCGTGGGTGGTTTAGCAATATTTTCTTGATCCACAAAAGGAAAACTTTGCACACAAAGAATGACAAATTTTACAACTGCTTTGAAAGTGAGAAAGAACAAGCTCATAACCTGAACAATTGTCAATATCTGTTTAAAATCCACCATTAATCTTTTTCCTTTTTAATACAAGTTTCTACTGTGCTCCCAGTGCATGTCAGCTGAAGCATCCTTCAGGCAAACTAGTGATTTATTCCAAAGCAAAACCACCCACATCCATCCCTTTCTTTCCATGTTATGTGCTGACAGAACAGCTTCACTACTAGCCTGTATATTTAACTGAAGTCATGGAGATTGCAGGACACCAGGAGAAAAACTATATTAAATCTGTTTCATAAGCAACACTGAGGAAATCTCTAATGCAAGAGCCCCTTTCAAATGCTGCTCTCTCTATGGGCTTTGGCTATATTAGTAAGACTGGGAATATTGCAGCCACTGGCATGTTAATGGCTGTGCTGGTAAACAGAGCTTCACCTGGCCTGAATTGCCCCAAATAGTGCTGCACCCAAGCTGTTCTGGGCACAGTTTAGCACTTTGGCAGTTCAGCTATTTCAGTGTCCATTCCCTGTTGGCCGCCCACCTGCAGCCACCTGCTCTGGAGCCTGAAGCAGTCGTCTAGCCTGGCAGATCCAGGCCATTCCAGACCACTTGGCCTTAGGGCCCCATCTCATTCCCGGGCATATTCAGTTCACTAGAGCAAATGAAGCCAGAGGGACTACTTTAAGAACTATTAGCAACTGATATTTTGTGGCAGCTTCTACTGTTGTGAAAGGATATTTTGAAAAATTAGTCTCTCGCATAAAGAACATCTGCTTGTTTGTGCTATTCAAGATATTAACTATTACAGTGAACTAGAAAAACAATATATCTTCTACTGTGTCACAGCTGGTCCGTCACTTCTGGGAAGCAGATCTTCCACGGAAATACTCCATCTCTGCCTCTGCTTCAGTTTGTCTCCGTTTCCCACAGACTTGCTCTGGACTCAGCTTCATTCTCGCAAATAAGGAATAGGAAAGAAACTATAATTCTGAACTTCTCAAAGTTGAGGGCAAGTTATGTCCGATAAACTCATCGCTCTGACAACATACTGCAGTCCCTGCCTTCTCCTTCCGCCCTTTCTCTCGTTGCTGGGAGCAGGCGGAAGCTCTGGGATCACTACAGCTATTAACAGCACAAAGGTCTCCCTGGGTCTTCTCACCAGTGTTGTATTCGATCCTTTTTCTTTCTTTCTTTCCTTTTTTTTTTTTTGGCTTTCCTCAGCTTTCACCCAACTTGCTGTGTACTGTCAGACTCTGTCAGCACCTTTGGCCTCCGTCCTTCCCTGTGTTCTTTCCTCCCCTCCTCACTTCATATCTTTTATTGTTCCTGTTGATGGTACTTTTTCTTCTCCTAAGAGGAGGATTTCCTCCCTTCCTGCTTTTCTATAAGCTGTTCTTTCTCCCTCTTCCTCCTAGTCCTTGTCTGCTCTTCCTCACAGAGCTCATTATCCAGGTTTCTTTCTTTTTTTTTAAGAAGAAAAGATAACCATCAAGGAAAAGAAATTGCAGAAATTCCAAACAATTTCTCCTAGCATTTTTTTTTCAGTCATTCTGTCTTCTTCCACGTTTTGCTCCCCCTCCACTCTATGTCTTTTTAGATCACAAGTGCATTCGTTTAATCTTTGCTTTAATTATATTATGCACAAAATCTCTTTTGAGACTTTCAATGTCCCAATTGTGATTAATAAGAGGATGAAATAAATCACAGCTGACTTGGTGCATTTTGAAAGGCAGCAATGTTATGAACATGGTCTTGGGCATGTGATGTGGCCCAGCACATCTTTGGTCTCTTAAGCACGACTCTGTAATTCAAGCTTGGGTAGCACAGGTTGCTGCAATGTGACAGAGACACAAGTCATTCTTTGAGGCCTGTAAGGGACATTTCACAATAACTCTTATGAACAAGTTATTAAATAAGAGAAATAGTTGCTTGTGGATTTGCTTAAAAGGGATTCAATAGGTATTATTATATACTGTAAGTTTTGTTTTCATTAGAAAGAAGCACTTGAGGGAACAAATTTACTGACAGCAATATATGTGACTTGCTAAGAGCAGTCCATATGCGCATTGCCCAATGCAAGCTAAAATGTGACCTTCTCGAGTACAGACAACAGTTTGAAAAGCAGCCCTGTACAAATGGGTACTGTTGGGCTCTATTTGAAGTTCAGGGACACCAAGCACCTCACGAGCTATTTTTCTGAGGGTTTGGCTTTGGTTTCTGATCTCTGTGGTATTTGGAAAACTGTTAAGAAAGTACAAACAGTTGTGACAAATACAATAGTTTAGATGACTGTTGGCTTATCATGTGGCCCAAATTCTTCATGTAATTAAACCCTGAAGTTCTGCTAATGTTTAGCACAAAGAGTGAAGGCCAGTAACATTTCTCCTATGATCCCCTAAGACGTGAAGTGTTTCAGCCTCACAGATCAGAGATGCACCAGCAAGGGCTCTGCTCATTCAATACCCTGGCGGCACAGACAGCCTGGCTGTGCCTACCTACCCTAAGTTCCCAGCTCTTACTATCCATCTATCCACTCAGGTTTATGCTCCATACCACCTATACATTGGATGGTCATAAACTGTAGTGAAATTTGTCCTTATGCATTTGTGAGTAATGGTATTAGTCAAGCTAAGGTTAGCACTGCTGACATAATAAACCATTTCACAGTGTCTTATTAGGATATTCTGAACCTGGTGTTTATAACAGCATCTCTACATAATTCTTAATTATTATTTGAGTCAATGGCTGAAGCAGTTACAAACAAAGCAAACTGCTTCAAAGGAAATGTGGCAAGACTGTCCAGCCACAACTGAACCGTCCTACAATTCAAAAAAAAAAACCCAACCAGCCAGACAAAAGCAAACACCAAACAAACCAAAAAAAGTCATCAGGGAAAACAATCCCACCTATAAAAGTTCATAGATGGGGCATTTGACTTTCATTTCTTCCCAAGCACTGACCAAGTATCCAAGTAGCATATTGATAACTTCCCTTCCTAGTTTTATGCTGTAACAAAAAACCCCATCAACTCAATTATTAGCAGTTAGCTTAGTAAATAATCTACCTGTCCTTGGTTCTGCAAGCTGTATATTATGAAAGTCATTGAGGTTTAGAGGTGATGGACTGAGGATATACTTGGGTTCTGGCATTACTGAAAATTTACAATGCCATCCGTCCTGGGGTTCCACCGAGGATGCTTTCCAGGTATTTTTCACTACTGAGAAGTGTTCTTGAAGTTAGACAGAAAGAGCAGAATGCATCTTAAGACATCCAAATGAATCCTTAGGATAATGGAGAGCAGGGCAATAGTTAAGGCCATCTATATTCTCTTCTAATTCCTGCCAAGTCTTGCATTGTTCTTCCCCAGCAAATACTGAAGTCATGAATGTACAGCTTTGCTTCTCCCAATTAATTTGGCTTCCCAATTGATTTGGCTTGACTATGGCTGCTTAAATGCTTTTGTATGTGGAAGTGCTTTAATACTTGCCTGAAGACTATGTTACTTGAGTGAGTGAAGCTGGCTTAAGGGTCCTATACCTAAAAGCTTCCTGTTAAACATGAAAAATAGCATTGCGTGTTCTAGCATAAGTACTGTTAGCAATAATTATGTTTTGTGGGTTTCTTGCATAATGGTTTACTTCACTGTTTTTAACATGATTTTACTTTGTATGCAGAAGTAAGCTGTATTTGTATGTAAAAAAATAAAAAAAAACAACAACATACATCTATGCGACTCTTGGGTTGTCAGTTTGAAACTAGCCTGCCAAAATGGCAGGACTGCGAGAAAAAACAGCCCAGTGAGAACTCCCCCAAAGCCAGGCGGCTTCCAGGGAGTTAGCACAGCAGGAGAACTTGGCAGCAGCTGCCTGGCTGAGCCCAACCAGCTGCTATTACTCCCTCTCTGCAAGGCTCTGCCGGAGGCTCCGAGGCAAATCCTCTGCCTCAGCCAACGGGAGCAAGGAGGAAACTCGGAGCTGACTGAAGGGGCAGCTTCAGCCCGCTGAGATGAGCTGAGGGAGCATCATTCCGGCTGGATTCCCTCTGCCATTCAGCCACAGGTGGAAACTGGCTGGCAATGAGAAGATAAAAGCAAACGTTTTTGATTTTGTTTTTCCCTCTGCATGGTTTATTTAGAAATTTGAGTCTGAAAAGTAGATCCTTCAAAACAAACAAGTCTTTCGATTTCAGGCAATTTATTCAGTACTTTAATGAATTGTCAAGGGTAATGATGTTTAGCACACATTGTTGAATGAATGTGAATGAGATTTTGGTTAGGTTTTGGATTCAGGTCACATGAGTTCATAAATTAAGATTATTATATAGGTCTAAATAAAAAGAGGCAGTTATAGGTCTGGTGCCAGCTTATGGCCTGTGGAGAATTCCTGAGAAAAGGTTCTGGTTGTGTTGGAATTGGGGCCAGGGGGTGAACTGACAGGGTCTGTGAGCTGTGCTGTTAGGAATGGCATTACGGTTTTAATTTAGGACCCAAGAAGTTCATTCTGCCTGTGGCAGCAGCAGTTGCTAACCTATGACTAAGGTTAAGAGGTTAAGGCTAAGATTAACATTACAGTTAAATTTAATGCAGGCAAGAGCCAATAAGCAGCTCTAGATTAAGCTGCTTGACTAGTTTTAACAGTGTCAAAAATTTGGACATAAAATTAGGTCCACTCTCTAGAGTGGATGCTCTGTGGGTTTGAATTTGTTTTAGCTGGCAGCTTTTAAGGAGTTTGAACTACATACAATCAAAATATGTTTCACCCTCACAGAAAGAAAAGCCAGTGTCTACAGTTAAAAAAGCCTAATTAGGTTACTTTAGTTGCCAAGGATTTCAGATTAAACTCAGTTTGCTGGTGGGTTGAAATAAGGATTCAGACTTGTTGTGGCTGTAGAAGGAGAACTCCATACAAGTTAAATAACTCCGTAAATCACGCAAGGACTCTTGACTAGATTCAGTCTCGCTAGCTTATGTTTAATGCTAGAGTTAAAGACTCAGGATGCCAATGACCTAAGTCATATTGCGAAAGGCTCTGAGAGCCCCGGGGGCTGGATATGGGCCAGTGCAGAAACGAGGCCCCCGGCTCAGCGCTGCTCTCACAACAGAGTAACTGCCTGAAGGCTGAACACAGCGTGCAGACGAGGGGCAGCGCTTCATTTGGGGGGCAATGAGGGATCCAGCTTAGGACTAGAAACGCCGTGCTACGGCTAGCAAATTTTAAAGTGGTTATCAAAGTAGGTTGATAAACACAGCGGCACCAAGGGCTGAGGCACGGGTGAAAAAATGTTCCTAGAGGAGGCTTAGTCACAGCATTCTTGTGCGTTCTCTTCAGCCTCTGGCTGAACAGAGATCCTGTGCTGCAGATAAGAGCAGAGGCCGTGCTGGCACAGAGCCCAGCAGGCTCAGGAGTTAATGCTACGTCCTGGCCCGCGGCACGGGGGCTCGGAGGCAGGAAGAGGCTGCTCTGATGGTGAACACTGGTCCCACATAGCAGGGGTTCGGCTGCAGAAAATAGCATGACTGCGACTAGTGACAGCCATGGGTGAGAGAAAAAGTTTCAAGATTTCTTGAAACTCATATCCTCTTCCTATTTCTGGAAGAAACAGCATAACAAAAATAGCAGCAAGAGGAGAGGAGGTCTCACTATAATCCCTTCTCACAATAAACATACTTATCTTGCTTAATGAATTAAGTTTGCACCAACAAACACATGATGGGTTCCCACAAGAATATGCCCAAAGACAGTACTGCGTAGTCTAAAAATCATCCTGAAAGTGATCTGAGGATTGCCTGGTTTACAGGAATTATCATACGGAGCAGTTCTGCAGAAAGTAGTGACCTCTCAGTGTTTTGAGCTTGTCCTATAGTTTAAATTACTTTGGGGAAAAAATACATGGTATACACAAATCATCATTATCAAAAGAAATCCTGGGAGATTTAAGCATCCAGGGGTAGCCCAGATTCTGTTCCATTCTATCTCACACGGCAGCTCTCATGGGAGAGTTCCTAAAGCTGGTTTCTTTGATGGTGGCTCTTTCTTTCTTTAAGCGTGCCAAGTGAGTATGGCACTGTCACTAGGCTGCATCTTGCAAAATCATACTGAAAAAGAGAATATTTGCAACTGGAAATCTCTCAGAATTTGCCTTAGCATTGAGAATATTTTCCTTCAGTCTTTTCTAAAATGGACAGGATGACATTAGCCAAAAAAGATCTGCTTTCACAGTTAGAAACACCAGCCTATGCTTAGTCTAAACCAGTAAATTAGTCATCAGCATATGAAATTTATTTATTAGTAAAGGCCTGCTTTAAGTCTTCTGGGTCTTGCTGTAATCTTAGCTGCAGTATTTCATCTATCCCATGTCTTGTTTGGAGGTAAAAGCAGATTGTGACACATGGAGCTTTTAAAAAATGCATCTATATGCCCTACACCTACAGAGAGCTTCAGTTTTATTATTTATTGTTGAGTATGTAGATATAAGATTTGATGTAAAGTTTGCACAAGTGCATGTAAGTGGAAGGTGACAAATCAAAAACAACCCTTATGCTGCTCCATAAAAATGATTCTATTTAGTTCTTTTACATGTTTCCAAATGCTTAAGAGAAAACTTCATTCCTATCCCAAATGAGCAAACCTATAAATTAATTCTGTTAAGCCACACATTTTTTTCATATTATTCTATAACTGATCCTGTAAAAAATGACTGTCTTAAGTAAAGTCTGAAGGGCTGAAGGTATCCTGAAGTAATTTTTATTATTTCACGCTTGGTAAATCAACATTTTACAGCCATTGAGCTTAACAGCTGAGTTGGCTAAATAATAGTGAATGCAAGTCCATGAATATTTTGTTAATAAACAGCTTCTTTTTTTGGATCTTTGCTGTTCCTTAAACACACATTAACAGCAAATGCACAAAAATAGTGGGCACTAAGGTCTATGAATCTTTCGTGTTATGTACTGAAAGGGGCCTGAAGGGACTGTAGGCGTCAAATAATCAATCCAAACTAAACGATCTCTAGAGGTCTCTTCCAACCCCAACCACTCTGTGATTTTGTGGTCCTTAAAACTTTCTATACCAGGGTTAGAATATAGCTGCCTTGTGCTTGGGAAACCTGTTGAAATCCTGAGTGTATAAATTACTAAACTTTTGTCGAAGGTATCAAATGAGGAAGAACTTTGGAGATCCTTTGTATTTTAGATAACTGAAAATAGGAGGCTTTTTTGCAGGTCAAAACATTAAATCTGTAAGTGACATCAGTGGCAAAACCTGGTATTCCCATGCAGTACACGAGTAAAAGCACAAGCTCAGCATTTCTGCTGCGTGTGGTCAAAGGGATCGGGGCTGGACAGTTTGGGGTTCATAAATGCTATTTTTAGCACTGTGGTTGGGGAAAATCTTCATGTTTCAGGGAAAGCTGCAACTGTTTAATAGAAGAAGGCTAAATTAATGCTTGCAATAATAATTCATGAAAGTGTATGGAATCCATTAGAAAATTCCAGTTTGGCTCAGGGTTTTGGGTGAGGTCTGGTTGCTCTAAAAATTTTACTTAATCAGTAAACTGTGATAATTACCTATTACCTATTTGTTTCCTAATTATTTCTATTATTTTTAATATGGTATTTCTTGATTGTGTTTATTCTTATGTGTCCTATTTCCCCACTTCAACCAGGTGCAAGGCCTGATTCAAATGATGTGAAAATACTCTCCTCCTGACTTGTTTTTCCTTGCCCTACTGCCAACCAAGGAAGTGCTCGGAGTGCAGAGTTCCCCCTTCTTTTCTGACTGATTTTGTGGTATTTGGCCTGCCTTTTTTATTTTTTGCAGTATGTGAAGACGATGGCATGGCTTATAGTCGTGCCTTCAATTTTTCCCTAGCCACAAACAAAACTGGTATTTTTCCCTAAGTTTAAGGGAGTTAGACCATCAAATTCCACTAAACTCCAGTGGATGCTGGAGACCTAATTCAGCTCAACTGCTTTGAAAAACTTAAAAGTTTTACAATCTGCTTTGCTTTAGTAAATAAATGTTATTGCTTTCTTAAGTGAACTGAAACTCCTATCCTGCATGAATCTAAATAATACAAAAATCTGGCAGGAGCACTCTCGAAGTAGTGTGCAACCCTTTTCCATAGCTCCTTCTTTTGTAAACTAAGGATCCAGGCAGCCAGCAACTAAAGTCAATGGAAAGTGAAGCTGCTGAGCAACTCTGTAAACAAAGTCTCACAGCTCAATGAGGTATTCAGAGAAATGTATCCAAAAATGCACTTCTTGACTGTGTAACGTCTCAGTGTTTGATCACCAGCACAGACTCGAAATGGAAGTGCAGTACAACTCAGAGAGAAGGACTAGATGTATGTGCCAATGACTCCTTGCAGTCTGACTGTGGATATGCAGCAGAAGTGCCTATAACATACTGTGTCTTCAAAGGCCTAGGTGACAGCAGCTATGGACAGGCATTGCTTTCAAAGAAAAACTACAGCATAACACGACTCAGTGTTTGTAGGAGGTTTTTTTTTTTGTGTGTGTGTGTGTTTTTTAAGGAATACCTATGTAAGTTACCTTCATGTCGATGTGTGTCTTTATTGATCTTTGCTCACTTTACAGTTCTTAATTATGTAGGCCAAACTATTCTGAGGAGCCAGTTTTAGGGAGATGAGAGGCACTGTGGATGGGAGAGCTACAAGATGCCAGTGTCTCCCAACCCTCTCTTGTCTCTCGTGNTCTGAGGAGGCAGTTTTAGGGAGAGAGGCACTGTGGATGGGAGAGCTACAAGATGCCAGTGTCTCCCAACCCTCTCTTGTCTCTCGTGGCAAGGCTGTCCATCAGCTGCATACTCAGCAGAGCAGAACAAGAAAAGTACATTTACCTAGGCCCTGGCCAGTCATTGAAAATGTTTCTTTTTTTTTTTTTTTTTTTCCTGATGTTTTCTGGGAAACTTGATTGTTTGCTTTGGACCTGATGGCCCTACCGGTATGTTTGAGCTCTGTGGACACCTAGTGTGACTCAGAGCTAACTTGGGACACCTGAACTGTTAAGATACCGTGTCCCGCTGCGATGCTTATGCAGCAGTATAAGCTATGGTGTAAGGCCCCCTTGAAAACCAAACAGAGGTTTCTTAGGTTTTACTTAGGACATATGTAAAGGGCAGGCAGACACAAGCCATCTGGGACTCTGAACATGTGAAGCCATTCCCTTTGGCACGAAGAGCTACTCCGTGATGGTGAGGATGCAGCACGTCTCCTCCACAGCATCCACAGGCTCAGGAGACAGGCTGAGCACCCTCCTAAGCTAGCAGGGGTCCAAACAAATGTCATGATGTTCCTTTCATCTCTCCTTTCACACAGTGGCATCACTGCAAGAGCTGGAGGAGCAGAGAGCTTCAAAGAGGCTCTATGTTTAGAGGTTCTATGTTTAGTGCAATGACTTTCTTATTAACAAGGCATATGCAAGAAATTAGCAGTGGAATTGAAGGCTTTTCCTTTGAGCAGACTCATTAAAGGGTTTCCATCATGCTTTGCTTGACCTCTTGCAATCCATAAATCTTGCATCTCTCTCTCAAAAAATTGATATATACTCAAGCAATAAGTTAGGATATCATGAGATCTGCCTACACTACAGTTTATCCATTTGAATATTTTTTTCTACTATTGATTTTTTTCTAGGTATTACAGGTTTTACATTTCACAACTTCTTCTAGATAACTCTTTTCTCTAGAAAATATGCAACAACAGTAATCACTCAAATGAAGTGGTACCCTCCAAAGAATTAATATGACAGTTCAGCAAAATCTCTGCTATTTGAGGCTATACAGAATACGATTTTTAACACATGCCCCAGCAAAAACAGGCATTCTACAGAACATCCAGGGAAATTAGTATGATCTTGAGAAACTGGCTAACACATTTTGTGCTGGAAAAATCACATAAACTCACTGAGGAAGAAGCTATATTAGAAAAAGAAAACAGACACACACACAAATAGATAAGGTGAAGGAGTCAGCTTTCAAGAAACAATCATGTATAAATCTGCTCTATGGAACTCAAAAGTAAAACTTTACAGAAAGGTGTAAGAGGAATCCAAAGGCAATTGAAGATAAAGAATTCTGTTTATAGAATTCTTTTTACAGAACATTAACAAGCAAAAATACTAATTTTTTTGCATTAATCTTGGAGAGTTGAAATTCAAATCAAAGATCAGTTTTACAGTTCATCCATTTATTATTTTATTCCTCCAAAATACATAGTAAGGATTCAGTAGGAGGGTGCACATGTGCCATTATATATAGTAATCTAAATATACTAAATTGGACAATACAAGTTTATGGGTGCAGAACTAATCCCCCAGAAGTTAATTTCAGTGTGCTGAAATCAGAAGAAAGTGACATAAACATATCTGAAAGCAAAATTTAGCTCAAAGAATTTAGGTACCATTTTATACATATGTTTTCTATCGCTCTTTTGTTTTGCGTGTTTATGGAGGGATGTTCTGTTCTGTAGTTAAAACTTTACTAGTGAATCAGTGTTCTTCAACATCTTTCTTTAATAAGAGATATAGCCCTGTATGTTTAACAGCTGATGCAGGAACCTTGGCTGTGGGAGCTGTGAGCGTTGCTCAATGGACCCTTCCAGCGTGGGTTTGATTCTGTTTCTCCATGCTGACTCAACAACCCATCAAACAAAACATCTCATTATGAAGGCTCCATGGGACATGTGGGATACAGAATACAGAGCATGAAAGGGTAAGAACGCTCCACTATTATTTTCTTATTATTTTGTAGTTAAAGAACTTCTGGCAAATGATGGTACGCACTGTTGCAAGGCAGATGCTATAAATTGGGTCAGTCTGATATACATGGCTGCCAAGGAACTGTTTAAATATATTTTCCCTGTTTCCAGCAAAAATAAAAAGATGATAGAAGTAAAGACATCCTGAAGTAATTATGTCATTTGGAAGGAAAACATGGCAGGGATTTTTAAAACTTACGTGCAGAAAAATCAAGGACAAACTGAACAAATTCCCTATTTGAAAACCCAATGGAAAAGGATCAATTGATAGACAAGAACCTAAGTTAGTTGTCAGTTACCTACCGAGAGTCTTTGCTTCACTCTGAAATCCAAATCGTATCCTCTATAAGGTCACTAACAAGTGAAAGGTAGGAACCGCTGTCTTTACTTTAGATACGACTTTCAATTTCTGCTCAAGGGAGAATGAGGCTTGTAATCGCAAATGTGTTACAAATTAGGAATGAGGTGTAACAGCAGAGCATTGAAGAGAAAGTCAGGTGATCAATTAAGCTGTAACCACAGAGCATTTATTCAGTGTCTGAAATATACTTTAATATCAGCATCTGAACATGCCATGATATAATCCAATCACGTTGTACTTTAAAAAGGCCATAGTCTTTTTAAAAAATAAAAGGACAATAAAAGACAAACAGTTTGGTTGCCTGGTGCAATAGGTGCCTGTTCACTGCCATTTCAGCTCCAAAGCGATAACTTTCATGACTTCCTTTCTCAGCTCCATCATTAAAGGCCAGGGAACTGCCAAAACATGAAACCAAGAGGCAAAAGAGCCAGACTGAAAGACCCATGTGCTGTTTGCTAGTAAAGAATTGTCCTTAAAACTTCTAAAATCTTTAAACAGCCTCAGTGTGGATACATTTTATACTGATATATGCTTCTTAGCATTAATGTCTCATGGCTAGCCAGGTGATGCAGCCAGGGTATAGTTTTGATGCAGCCTGTGTATCAGGAAACACATGCCTCTACGAGTCAGCAGAAACTTTCTCCTCTCTCACATCTTCAGGCAATGAGTTTCTATCTGCACTACTAAATCTAGATCATTATGAAATTGTAATATTATCAGCCTCAAATTTTAAGAACACAGTGGCCTCCTGCATTCCTTCCTGACTAAACAGAAAAAGTATTGACACCTCGGGATGCTTCCCTCGAAATTATCTGTGTTTCAGCTGAACAGTAACTTCTCATATGGTATATTAAAGGCCTTAGTCTTTCCTACTACCATGTGTATTCTTACTGCATTATAAAAGTCTTGGGCAGCTACATGAAAACTGTAGTACCGGAAGACACCATAATATATTACTTCCCAAACAATGATTAGTCCACAGATAGAGAGAATGTGTTACAGTGTCACAGAGCAAGAACCATAATTTAAGGCCAATTTGTAATGGGCTGGACTGAAAGACTCCTGTCTATGACTAACTAAGCCCTAAATGACTAAGTCCTTTCCATCTCTAATGCCTCTGGTAGAAATCTCCTCCCTAAATAATAAATAAATATCCATAGGGAGCCAAAAACGAGAGGAAGATGTTTCCTCTACAAAGGACCCAAGGACCTTCAGGGTAGAAAATCTGAAAATGGAAATGAATTTAATTGTGGCTTGAAAGGAATTAAATTGTTATGGGCTATGGAGAGAATGAAAATCCCATAAATTAATTTAATGCCTATTTCCCTGCAAATTTAAGGAAAAGTAGTTTGTTGCATGATTTAGAAAGGCTTCCAAGACACCTCTTTAAAGAATCAAGCTCAAAACTGCAGGTTACGGAGGAGATCCTCTACCATTTTTGCTGCAGTGCTTCAGGTATTTTAAGGATATACAGCAGGTTGGTATATAAAATTCCTAAACTCATTTTCTAACACGCTTCATTTGCCATGCTTTTTGAGGACCATGCAACAGATTATTTCATAGTGTGTGCAGTTCTTTGGAGCAGTCTGAAGCGTTAAGTATTAAAATGAATGTGGCTAGTTAACAGTCCTCCATGAAGAATGAATATTTCCTATTTCCTTTCCTTTGCATTCATATTGGTTTTATGCAACTCCTCTAAAAATCTTATGGTAAATTTCCTATACTATTTCATGCTATTCCTTTTTGATTGCAGAAACTTTTTTTTAAAAAACAAGCAAACAAAACCAAACAAATATCCAATGCTCTGTTTCTCCTGACCCTCTTTCACATTTAACCATCTTCTGACAAATCTTATTGCCCTGTTTTATGCTTAGAACTTGCACAGTGGCACGGGATTTCAGTGTTGTATAATCCACTTTCTTGCAGTTACACTGAGATCATGCTCTGCTCAGGATCTTTCCACATATTTTAAGCCATGCAGTCCTCTAAAAGCCAGCAGTTCTTTGGACCTCTCCTTTTTGAATTTGACCATCCCTCCCCACCCACTTCATGACAGAAGCAAATTTGGGGAGATGTAGAAAATAAGAAAACTTCAAAAATACCTACAAGTCAGGCAAAATCTAACAGAAAGGTTTCATAAATCCGCAGAGGTCTCTAAAGTTGAAAGGTTGAGCTGCTAGTTAGAGTGGAAGAAGGAAGCATGAGTTTGGGACCAGAAGATGTAAGTATTCTTTTCCATAGGCTTGGCTTCCAGCTCTGCTTTTTTTGCTCAGGACTTCGATCCTGGTTATTTATTACATCCCGGCAGTGAGATGTGCTGTGCCAAGATCTCCACTGAAGCTCTGGCCCAGTCTTCCAAAATTAAGCAAGTAAGTGGATGCAAGTCAAGTTAAGGCTTTTCAGAGTTCAAAAGTGAATTAAGTTGTCCTGTAGATATTGCCTTGGCCCATGTTGTCCTGCTTTCAGCAATTATTGAGATGAAATACAACGTGACACTGCAGACTTAGGACCTGATCCCACACATCAACATTGTGTTCTATTTATTTGTGCCTTGGAGCTCCACTCTTACTTTGAACTTCTTCCTGTTTCACACTGACAAGAGACACAGGCTCACTTGGCCTAAGAAAGCACTAAAAATGTAGTTGTGTTCGGTTTTGTTTTATGTCTGAGCTAAGGTTTGCTCTGAGGTTTGTTTACAGGTGGTAAAACACGAAAGATACTTCTAGTAACTCGTCTGATGAAAAGAGCAAGCAATTTTTTTGCATTTTATCTAGTTTAAATATCTAAAAGTGATTCTATCATTGTGAAACATCTTACAGAACTATTTGTAAATTCCCTTTCCAATATGGGGATCTGAACTGACATTTCCTGTTACCCAGTAAAGAGTCTTGCTGTCAGGCTTGAGCTGCAGATAGAGTCCCTTTTGATGTTGGGGACTGTGTTCATAAGCAAACTTTCATAAGAGCAAGGACAAGAATTCAGTAGACTCAATTACTAGGTGCTCAATTACTAGGGTAGCACTGTAATAAGTCATTATCACTTTATCTTAATGATTTCTTCACCATAGCAGGCAAAATGGAACAGCCACAAAGGGAAAAATGAGAAATTCTCCCTTTTGAAAGTATGCAGTAGATTGGTGATACTGAGCTACCAGGTCTTGAATACTCAGCTCACTCTACCAGAGACCTTAGCAATAAATGCCATTTGTCTGTAAACGAAGAGAGGCCTACTCGCCTCTTCTAGCTGTGCAATGTTTTAAAAAACATCTATCGACTGAAGTTAATCTCTCAGGTAGCATTCATAGCTGGCATTCATAAAATACAGATAACAACAACAACAAATCAGAGTTAACTATTCTGAATCCAACAGGGAAAAATTAATTTACCAAACAATTTCCAAAACAGGCAGACAACCTTTTGTGGACTTATCACTAGGAGCTTGGGTCACACACCTTAACTCCTCAACATTAGCTTAGGACAGCCAGGAGTTCTGATTCCCAGCTAGAAAAAAAGGTTATAAGCTTTATTCTGTGATTTAAAATTTCAAATATGGATATAATTGTGATTGCTTTGCTAATGAGTGCATGACCTTCTAATGTATATTTGAAAAAGAGTTAATTGTTAAAACAATTTTATTTTGCCCCACTTTTAAAGAAAGAAAATTGACACTGGAATAGAACATAAATGCAAGATTAATTTTGGTTCAATCTGTATGCTGTTCTCTCAAGTCAGGCTAAAATGAAAAATATAATCAATGTTGACATTCCTTCTGTTCACTTCTATTCTTCTTTTGCCACTTACAACAACTCTCGGCTCCTGCAATCTTTTGGATGAGGTAGTTTCAAGCTACATTTACTGTTTGGATTTATACTTCATGGATCTGACCCAAAGCACTGAACATTTTCAGACTCTGTTTTGAGCAGAAACCTGCTGAGGCAATGGTACCAGGGCCGGGCTGGAACAGGGTGAATTTCATCTTTTTATTTACTGCCGTGTTTTTTGAATCAGACTTGGCTGTCATTTACCACTTTACCTCCCCTCCCTCCTCTATTTCTTCCCATGACAGTAGACACTTCCCAGAAAGGAGAAATGTTTCTAGTTGGAGCCCTAGATTCAGTCAACACAATCCATTTATATTATTTTTTCCATTACAAAATACTGCTTTAAGTTTGTGTGTGCCCGGTTTCTTTATTTGTTCCACGTCTCCTCACAAAATCGTTGCTTTATGCAAGCTTATGCTGCTAGTCCTTCGACTCAGCCCCTCTACTAGCCTAGCACCAGACGTGAACAAAGTCAGGCTGCTCGATGTTTAAGAATTAGTCATGTCTTCACTTCCTCCTGGCTAGACCAGTGAAATTAATCCTTTACTGTGGTATTCCTCAGTACTTCTGCATGGATTCCAGTATCTGTGGAAGACATAAGCACTTCTCATTTATAACTGTGTTTGTTTAATTAAGGAATGCATAAATATTTTTTCTTCATTTTCCTTGAAGTCTTTGAGAGGTTAAAAAGGAAAAAAAAAAAAAGAATTTGCTTTAGAGGTCTGTGTTGGTCTGAAATGCTGAATGTTCCCTGAAAGACAAATTTTTCTGATTCTTTTTCCTTTCCCCAAATGCTGTTAGTATGTCTTGGAGGATGAATCCCAATCCCTCACAAGTTAAACAGCAGGCGAGCAATAATTTTTATGCAAGTTATAGCTTAAAGCTTTCATGCATCTCAACTATGCAGAGCAGCACAGGTGGAAAATAGATGTAAACTAAATGCAGACGCTAAAATGTATCTTTGAATTTATGGAGATAAATATGTAAAAGGAAAAAAAAGGGAGGATAAGTAAGTTTTGCATGGTGGAAAGATACTGAGATTTTTCAGGTCTCAGGACGGGAAAAATGGTGTTTCTCCTCCTCACTGTATCTTTATCTTCCTTGATAAAAGAGTTGAAAAAATGGAGAGGCAACAAGGCAGAAAATAAGGCAGTCAACATAAAATGCTCTATAAAATGACAGACCATCAGCACAACCAACACACTGTCAGTACAAAAAACCAGAGACATATGTGCTTCATTAAACTGCTCTTTGGTACATGACACCAAGTAGCATTTCTCACTGTCTTCTTTTATAGTATATCGTAACAGAACTCCCAGAAAAACAACTATTTACCACACTTTTATATACGATACTCCCAGGGCCTTTGAAGTTGTTTTTATTACTGAAAGAGGAGGCAAACGCTCCTGTAATGCTGACTAGCAGAGGCAGGATAGTTTAAAACCCTAGGTCTCCTCCACACCTCAGAGACACTATCTTGCTCAGTATTGCCACACTGATCTATCATCGAAATCATCCCCAGTGTTTTTTTAGATAGGAAATCTGCTTTCTGTTCCACTCTTACCCTCCTGTGAAACAAAACTCTGTATCTAATATGTAAAGGGACCCTATTCCCTCTCAAGAACTGAGCAGTCCAAAGGCCCTAACCAGAGAAATGCCGTTTAAGGGGCCAGGAGGGAGGCCATTTCACCTAGGTGTTTCAGGAGCCCTGCAGAGAACATTCCTGCTAAGATGGTGGCACCTAAGGAAGAGGCAGAGACGTGCAAGAGCGGCAGCACAGAGTCCCGGGGACACCGTGCGGCCAGGCCCTGCTGCCTGCACAAGGGTTGGGCGGATGAAGGCTGTGGAAATGGTGCCTCTTCCTCTACATCAGGATAAAATGTTCTCCACGCAGGTTCTGTTAGCGCCGAGTCACAGCACGGCCCCCTCCGGAGCAGCCGTTAAGGGCGGGGAGCAGCCGTTAAGGGTGGGGCGGGGCCGGGAGCAGCCGTTAGGGCGGGGTCAGGAGCAGCCGTTAAGGGGCTGGTCTTGTGCCCATCGGCATCGAAGCTGCGATGCTCTGGTCAGAGTCTATGAAATGGTTAACATTACACCGTGAAACTACATATTGCATGTGTGTCACCTCGTTTAGAGTCCTTTATTGTTTTTTTTTCTCTCTCTCTCTCNGTTAGCGCCAAGTCACAGCACGGCCCCCTCTGGAGCAGCCGTTAGGGGCGGAGCCGGGAGCAGCCGTTAGGGCGGGGCGGGGCCGGGAGCAGCCGTTAGGGCGGGGTCAGGAGCAGCCGTTAAGGGGCTGGTCTTGTGCCCATCGGCATCGAAGCTGCGATGCTCTGGTCAGTCTATGAAATGGTTAACATTACACCGTGAAACTACATATTGCATGTGTGTCACCTCGTTTAGAGTCCTTTATTTTTTTTCTCTCTCTCTCTCTTTCTTTCTACTTTCTCCATATAATAAAATGCAGGGCAGTTAGTTTATGGCTCTTCATACAATGAAGAAAGCTAGTCACACCAAACTTCAGGTCATTTTTTAATTTCAGTTCATTTTTCCCCCCTGAGTCTGCGAGTAGGGCTTCAAGCTGTTGTTCTTTTATTGACCCCTCAAAATCTAAGCTCCACCACTGATGGTGCCTCTTGAGCGCTGGCAGCAGCTGAAGCAGCCCAGGGAGAAGGGAATCCCCTGCCTTGTCCCGAGTTTACTCATCAACACAAGGCTTTGAACGGACTGCGCTACCTGGAGATGTGGGTGAAATAAACCTGCAAAATTGATGTGACAGTTGGGGATAAACCTTTGATTTTGGGCATAAGCGACAATATTTTTTTCTGGATAAGATGCTGGAAGACCTTGCTAGTTTAAGGCTTACTTCAAAACTGTGAGAGTCGGCATTTATTCTCTCCAGGTTGTTTTAGGAGCACTGCAGTTTATCAGTGATCCTCTAGTATACTTGGCCTCAGGATTACTTATTTTACTGCTCTTATATAGATAGTTATTTTCTCTCTGGGGCGAATGTGTAGCTTTCTGGTCTGCGAAAGCTGTGAGTGACAAGGTTTGGGTAACAGGATGTACTGCAGCACGGGAAGAAAGCCGTATAGCCAAAGCACTGGTGCGGGAGTGCAATGCTGGCTCTTGCGCTCTTCCCTCTCTGCTATTGCCAGAGCATTTTTATCTTCAGTACTTTTTCCACAGAAGGGAAAGGGGCCGCTGTTCCTGAAAATGGGCAGCTATTGTTTTTCTTGTCTTTGCGGGAAGGAAGTAGGAAGAGATCTGGGAATGGGTAACATATCTCCCTTTCCCCAGATTCTCATGACATTGAGTGGGAACATAGCACTGTTGCACAGAAAGCATTAGAAACAGCTGGGAATTCAGATACATATGTGAAATATGTTTGCTCATCTTGTTATTAGAGTTGAAATACATTTCAGGAAGGCATTGGCAGCCAAAGAGCAAGGGAAATCTTTCAAATGCTTTATAATACTGGCATGTGTGGAGGCATTTTGCAACTTGATCTATTTCTGAACCATTAATTCCAGAATTCACAGTATTAGCCAGCAATGTGGTGTCTCTCCGAGTAGTGCTCGTGAGTGTAATGCAGAAAACATCACGGCATAGTGGCATTGAAGAATACTACTTGGCAACCTGTAGCATCAATTCTGAGATGTCAGCCTATATTTATCAGAGAACAGTATCCAAAAATAGATTGATGGTCTAAATACTGCTAGTCAGAGCACACCCTATTTGATGATACTTTCAGTTCCAGCTTCCAAATGCAATGTTTAGGAAGATGCTTTCTGGTTCATCTCCTTAAGACAGTAAAAATACATTTCTTAGCATTTCCTAACCCAGCTCATTCTTTGAAAAGCATAAAGAGAGAAATGCTGTGGTAACTCTTACCCCACATTCATAGGATATCTGCAAAGAAATCCCTCGCAAGTCTATAATTTGATAGGTTCGTGCTGAAGTCTAATCTCTCTAACTTCCCTTGTAAGGATTCATAATAGGTAAGCCCATGTTATCCATGTTAAATCTACAGCTGGTACAGGGTATCGCTTAGATCTTCTTAGATTCAGGTGTGATTCTTTCAAGGAAAATACAACTGAGAGTGCAATATGCTCTCTAATCACATAGAGTTGGAAAGGGGAATTATCTATTATGATAAGTTTGCTGTAGTGTATTATAGAAATCACAGCACAGCTTCCTTCCTTGACATAGCAAGTATTTGCATTCACTAAATAGAGACACAATTTCATGCCCACCTTCCTGGGAAAATTCTTTGAAATTCACTGTTCTGAGTGACAGTTCTGTGTCACACACTGAATACTTGAAATGCTCCAGACAAATCATGCAGATGCCTTAGTTTTTTTCACTGTCGTAGGGACAGAAAGAGAAAATAACTATTAAGGCAGCGTGCTGTACTTTCTCATGTCACTGCACAAATTGAGGTAGTTGTCATAGTTTTTGGTGAAAGGGGAGAAAATCTGTACTTTTTCCTTATAGAATACAGGGGTCCATCCTCTTTCCTCTAAACTGTGTATGATGCTATGTTAGTTTTGTGCTTAGTATGGTAGGGAAGCTAAGGTCAATATCATGCTCACACTTTTGTTTTTCTTACAGGACTGCAGTTTTGGCTTAGGCCACAAATACTTAATATCTAGTCCTGAAGAAAATGACTCCCATTTGTTCAACACCATGTTCAGGTAAGCCTAGAGGCTGACATAGGCATGAGTAACTTCCGTTCTTTATTACTTAATACTGGCTTAACCATACAGATGCAGCTTAAACTCCACAGACATTTAAAAAATCTCAATGAAGTCATGTTTGGGAATTAGTGGTATATAAAGTGCTGATTTAAAAACTGTTAGGCCCAGGAGATTCATGAGCAGTTACTGGAGCATGTGTAATACTGGCCTACGAAAACTAATCATTGTTTTCTCATTTGAATATGGTGTGTATGTAATGAAGACTCTAAAAGCAATTTACCAATCCCATTGTAAATTGAAACCTTATTATACATATTTTTTGTAGCTAATCTGCATATAATTTTTGAATAAGCTGTCAACTTTTCATTTATTAAGAACGCAGAGGTAAAAGTATAAGCATTTTAAAAGAACGTCTATGCAAAACTTTAATTTACATACTATTTTCCACTCAACAGAAATGTAATGTAATTTTTATTGTTGTTCTTTCTCAGGCTTTTTTTCTTAAGTCAAGTGAAAGCATTCTTTTTTTTTTTCTTTCAGAAATCAGTAGAATGTCCTGTTACTGTGCTAAAAATGTATGCCAGTAGCTGTTCTGAACTATCCATCAAAATTACTGACAGTGTTATAATTGCTGGATTTTGTACATTATAAAGTGCATCTCCAAGGTGATTTGCATAAGGCTTCCCTTCCTTTCATAAAACAAAATCATCTGTAGTCCTAGTGAAAGCCTCAACTAATCCCAGTTACTAGAAAACAGCATGTTCATGTTGAGTGTTAAATATTGTCAACTAGAAAACAGCATGTTCATGCTGAGTATTAAATATTGTCAACTACTTATCATACTACTGATTTATGTGGGGTTTATTTTTTCTTATTGAGAAATCAAATTCTCTAAGTCACATCCTTGTTAGCTTTTGCTGAAATGTGACAAAAACAGAGAGAAATCAGAGCAGTCTTGATATAAAAGTGATGTTTCCAACATAAAAAGAATATGTGTATTAGGGAAGAGAAAAATTATTTAAGTATCTGCATCTCAGACAGAAAAGGATAATATTCCAGAACTAAATGTATATCTGAGTTTCATTGGAATTGATAATAATCTCATCAACTTTTTAATATAGGGTCTACAGCTTTTATCATTTGGGGAAAAGCACAAGGAGAAAAATGTGACTTGAAAACAATTTTTTTCCTGTTTCTTTGTTTTAACAACAGCAATTCAACTCCCTTTTAAGGTTAGCATACTCTCTTATCATAAAACTGTCTATATTCATTGACTGACACACAGGGACCCTGTGCCAAATTCCTGAAAAATGTCAGCCTTTTTATACAGTAATGTGGAATACACAGTCTCTTCTTGCCACTACTGTGCATGTAGTCACAAGCCAGAATTGCCAACAAAATGGACTATATTTCCTGCTGTTTTATGTCTGGGTGCAAGGTTGGAAGGCATAATCAAACCTTATAATATCATACTAGCAGTACTAGCATACTAGTCCTTCAGATCTTGAAAGAGTATGATTTGGGCAATTACATTGTCATCTTCTCTTTTATCATTATTAAAAAAAAAAAGAAAAAGAGGAACAATATCCAGTGTGTGACCTGTACTTTTTTTACAGTGATCTTGTCAGATGCTACTTAAAATACAGAATCATTAAATTCTCTGGTGACTGTCTTCTGTTAAGTCAGTGAAATGTGGAAATATTATCCAGACTTCTGTAGATGTTGAACTGAACAGCCTAATGTTAAAAGTTCTTAATTGACCTCTGTGACGATTTGTTTTCAAAATATGGATTTGCATTTTTGAAGTAGAGGTTTCTGCAGTTTCAGTTCAGCTGTGTCTTGCCAGTAGTTCTGTACCTTTGACCATTCTCATTCCTGAATTAAATACATGGCATAAGAGTGCGAGAACATTAGCAATGGATGCTTAATGTGGTGACAATGTTTTCTACTATTTTTCAGGGCAGCATTGTACTGCCTTATCTGAGACCGACCCTTTTGTTCTTTGCTCCAGGAGATAGGCAATCTTCTGCTTCATTCACTAGATGCCTTATAGCTTGTGCCAGAAAAGACGCAAGGGCAAACAAATTGATCACACTGCCCTTAGATTTTACAGAACACTCTTTCATTGAATAAAACAAGAGTCCTTTGGGGAAAAAGAAATGAATAAGTTGGTCATACAAATAAAAGTTTTGTATTGCAATAGAGGAACGAAAATGAGGCTAAAACAAAATGACACTGACAAAATTTGTGCATTTGTGCGTTTCCTAACTACTTGAAGCTGTAGAAGTTTTTTTTTTTTCTGTAATTTCTTCACTATTGATGCAAACCAACTAAAAAGCAGAAATACCGTCATATAGCATCCAGACTCTGCTGATTAAGTCTGTCTCAGAAGCAGAATGGAGGCATTGCTCCAGCTACACCTAAAATAACTGGTCTGAGTTGTCCTCATGTCTCTGACTATATCTGACTACCAGTCTGTGGAAGGTCAGCACAAGGCTGAGGGACTTGACTCTGCAAAATCTTATATTTTTTATATACCAAGTAAGTGTCTTCTAAGTTTTTTGTCCATCAATATTTATAGAGACAAAAGAAAAAAATTACATCCTTGATTACTCAGATCAGTAGTGACACCCTGCTCTAAATAAGTTGTGAATTGCGTTGATTTTGACAGGAAGTGAATAACATAGACATTTCTGCCTAAGCATTTCGTTTATAAGACAAACATTTTTCAAACAATATAAACATAAGCTGCAGTGTTTTTTGGTCTAAAAGTATTTTATTGTTTGTAAGAGTTCTTCCATCTGATTAATGTTGAGTGGTCCTTAAAGTTTCTTTTCTGCGGAGATTATCTGGAAAATACAACTAAGAAATCTGCTACACAGTAAGGGAAGAGTCCTTCCATGCAACTTGATACACTTGGGGGCATGACAGCATTTCACGTTGGCTTTTGATTTTTAAAATGCAAGTATTCAATTTATATACTGACAATCATATTTAACAGGATTTTCTGCAACTTGCCAAGTTGCTTGTATAGAGAAAACAGCCAGCCAAGATCCTGAAGGATCCCTGGAATTCAAATCAGAGTAATAAATGTGAGAAATAATTCTGCATTCCATAGGATTCACACAGCGTAGGCAGGTGCAGATATATCCATAAATGCAGCAGGAAATACAGTGGGAGCATAACTAGCTTTGGTAGTTTAGCCTTATGCGCCATTTTAATATCCGACACATATCAGACACGTCTTTGGCCAACACACCAACTCTATCTATGAAACTGACTTCCAGGAACAAATTTAATAAGGAGCAAAAGATTAATTCCTGCTTTTCTCATTAGGAGGGCAAACAGATTTTTTTTTTTTTTTTTCAAGTGCTTCAGACGTGGATTGTCTTTTTCTTATTTTTCCCCCTTTTCTTGGTCACAAGATCCAAATTCTGCGTCCTAAGTAAGAAAATAATTCACTACTGCCTTTGAGACAGGCTTCTTTTAGAGCGTGACAGAGTAAAAAGGGAAATAGAAGAAAGACATGAAGAAGCAAATCCTAATGGAAGAGAAGAAAAGGTCATCCTAGGAAAAACAAATTACACAGTAGCTTACAAATGAATATATATTTTGATGTCATTGCAAGATTTGAGCCAAGACCCACTGAAGTTAATGGAAACACTTCTGTTTGTTTCTCTGTTTAAACAGAGATTTCCAAAAGGAAATACAGTGATTCCTTTATATCAGCTAATGCATTCTCTCAGCAGCGCAAGCCCTCATCTGTACATTCTGGGATTTTGCTAAGGGTGGCTGTGAAAGCAGTAGTATGTCATTGAACTTATTTACACCTGTTGAAATGATGCACATATTAAGAGTGAGGTGGAGGAATAGGAAGGATCTCTAGACCTCCACACAGTCACAAGATCTGGTGCAGTAAGAAAGACTGGATCAAATTGTGCCAGACTTTTTTTTTTAAGGAGAATTACAAAATTTACAGATGAAGAGAAGTGAAATGAATTAATTACATGCCCACTTACCTCTGTGCTAAGCATGGTACATTAAAATGAATTTGTGTGTGTTCTTTATAGACATATTATTGTTCTCTGACTTATGCTGCACATGTAATTGTTTTGAAAAGTACTTGATATTTTCCATTTAAAATTCTACTGCCTGTCTAAATGGTCATTATTATAAAAATCAAAATGATGAGACGTTGGATTTAAGGTCACAGATAATGCATGGTATCAAATGGGACCAAATTAAACTTCATGTGGGGAGGTAATAGAATGACTAGTAGGAATCAAAGCTAGTTGATATTATGAGTCCATTAACAGCTCCATACATATCTGAAACTGAACTGGGAGTAAACAGCATCTTAGTAATGAAATACAGAAATGATATTCATTTAGAAATTTTGGTGTGCTCCAGGCAGTAACACACTGTGAATTAAAAACATAGAAATACGAGCAGAAAATAACATGTAATCACAGTCTAATCTATGAAAGCTGGGCTATGTGACATACTGGTACATTCACTTTGCACATAGTAAAATGACTGATAATTGCATATTTCTAGAGTGTCTGGGACTATCATTTTATCCCTTATAAATTAGTCAGAATTTGTAAACTAGAAATTGGTGGAATTTGAAAAGATTTGAGTGAGTCTGGCTTATGAAGTATTATTTTCCATATTACAGGCACATGAAATTTCGCTTCCTGGCTGCACTATAAGAAAAAGAGTTATTTGTTTATTGCTCTTACTGTTGAAGAACATGTTGTCCTGTGACTTGAGTTTCACTGATATCTTGTTAATGTCTAGACTGATGACACAAAGATTAGAAACTTCTATTATATAAATCCTTACATTGATGGATTCCTTCCCTTTCTTCTGAGATCTTATACAAAATGCCATCATCTGACATACTTGAATCATAGAATCATAGAATCCTTAAGGTTGGAAGGGACCTTTAGAGATCATGTAGTCCAACTCCACAGGCCAAACAGGGTCGCCTAGAGCACGTGGCACAGNCGTCCAACTCCCCTGCCCAGACAGGGTCGCCTAGAGCACGTGGCACAGGGTTGTGTCCAAGTGGGTTTTGAAGATCTCCAGAGAAAGAGATTCCACAACCTCTCTTGGCACCCTGTTCCAGGGCTCTGTCACCTTCACTGTCCAGAAATTTTTCCTAAATTTCATGTGGAACTTTTGGCACTTCATCATGTCACAGGTTGTGGGAAATAGCTATAATATAAAAAGCTGAAATACTAAGCTGTATAGATACTCAAAAGAAACCTCATCCCAGGAAAACTTCACATCTCCACTTTTTTCCAGTCATTTTTTCTAGTGATAATAAATAGTGCACTGAAATCCCTGTGAAGTCTTGTCAGAGAACTTGTGAATTTCTACAGTAATGTGGGCTTTTACTGCATGCTGTATCTGTTTCATTGACAGATCAGTTGCACTCATTGTACCACATTTTGTTTTAAACCAATGTGATAATAAATGAATGAGCTGGTAGCTTCTCATTCTTAGGAGATGGTGCAATTTTTGAAGTATCTCTGGATCACCATGTGGACATTCATACAGTATTTAAACAAGGTTTTATTTTGCAAAGCCCTGTGATACAGCTGTTTCTCATTTACAGCTTGCAGATGCTATCTTGCTTACAGGGCAGCTTAGTTAAAAATCTGTGGTGACTCACAAGACCAAGAAGTGCACTTCTCAGTTTGGATTAAAAAATACATAACTACTTTATCATCCACTTGGCAAAAACACTTGATGGTAAAGAACTCTGTTTTACTAAGAGCGAAGTACTGTGGGTCCAGAAGCATTGTCAAAGCTCCCTTCTTCTGAGCAGTAAGTGTTCTCATCCATAAAAGACTAAAACTGATGTTTATTCATCTTATTACTATGGAAAGTCCTGTGACTCACTGCACTGACCAGATGATTAGAGAAGGTGGTTTAGTTTTGTCATTACCATTTCTAGTTGAGTTTTCTGCTAAGATGAAAACAAAACGGGATTCCCTAAGAGCACGTGAACATGCCTATTTGGCTGAGGGGCAGAGGAGTGTTCTGCGGGAGTTATCACTGAACGAGTCAGTGGAAAGAAGAAAGAAAAAGAGTCAAGACAGGAGAGAAAACAAAACAAAAAAGTGACAACAACAAAAGAGGAAATCTTAGTGTTCCCCAACCATCGCAGATCTAGGATTTGGATTGATGGAGTCTCCCTTGTGGTGAAATGAAGATACGAGGTCGTTTTGCTAGGACTTAAAAGACCCAGAGGGAGATTGTTTAGAGAGATTGGTGGTCATGACAGCAGAAAAGCATGGACTACAAAGGTCAGAAAGACAGAAACTCCACTCAGGGAATGCACAAAAATGTGAAGTCCCTAACCACGGTCAAAGAAGTCTCAGGAGTAGTGAAACAAAGGAAACAGAGAAGTAGATAGATATCAGTGTGTTTTTTTGTACAGATATGTTTGTCTGAATACACATACACACAAACACATGTGTTCTGTAATGAACAGAAAGAAAATGAAAGGTACTTCTATAACAATGCAGTGAATGAGATCTGAGAAGGGCTTTGTTCAAGTTTCTGGGGAAACAGGAGAATTAACCTGGATCATGCAAATCTAGAACAGGGAATGCAGTTTCAGTGACTAACAAACAAGGAATCTATGCCCTCAGTGTGTGCTACAGTAACCTATTTCAGACAAGGTAATATGCAGAAAGCCCTTGGCTCTTGTACCGGGTTCCATATATATCAAAATCAACTGTTCAGCCAGTGGGGAACACCACCAAGATTATGAAAGAGAAATTACGTTTATATTAGGAGATAAGGAAAGAAGTTACTTTGAGGGAACAACTCACTGCAATTCAGCTTTTTCTGATATTACCAAAATAGACTTACTCAGAAATTTAAAAGCTATCAATTAAATTAAACAACTTCTAAGTGAGCCATCAGTTTCTTCCATAAGGAATGCAGGACAGTTCTCAAACAGTCTGAAACTACCAGCATTTTCAGTTAGCACTGAATGCATGTTACTTTTCTCCTTCTTGATGAATTTCTGTTGTTTGCATGACTTTTTTTTTCCCTCTGAACAGCCCACCATTTAGACTTTGGTATTTGAAAGAATAATGTGGTTTCTAACTAGGACTTCCTACCTTTATTTTCAGTTCTTACAGGCCAATATATGATATAGTATGGAGAATATTGAGCCTCAGAGAAAGCAGAGGACTATTAATGTTAAGTAAAGCAACTAAGTCTTCCAGAAATACTGATAAATAAGCCCTTGAGTTAGCAGGAGGCACAAGGTCAAGAAAATTATATGAATTTTTAATGAACAAAGAATTGTATGTTTTTCTGAGTACTTTATAAACACTAATTACAATTGCTCCTTAATTTTCCAGGTGAATAAACAGACCTAGAAATAGATATATAATTTTTCAATCTTCCTGATTGATTCAGGAGCAAGCTCAGCAAGTCGTTTGAATTCTGGATCTTTATTGATTATCACCCTGCTTAAAATCTTATTCTTTGTGGGCAAGGCTGAAAACCTGTGAACCTGTGTCCACATGAACAGGGGCGAAGCAAAGTTAACGTAAAAGGGTTTCTTGGAAAGGTACCAACCAGATTAGATAGGAGCATAAGCCTTCTGTGCATCCATTTGAAAAAAAAATCCCCTTCACTGTCCTCAAGTAAAAATTGAGTTGGACTCAGTTTTATTGGAAAAGAGGAGATCTCTTTGATATGTTTACACACCATTAGTCATTGCATCTGGGAGGTAAGTTGCCCTTGGCTTTCTGTGTCTGGCCTCAGTGTAAGTAGATAAAGACAAATGCTTTCTGAATGCCAGGATTCCACAAGCATGCAGCCCAGCCCACCGCTGCTCTTACATTTCTCCCTTCATTGTAATCTCTTCAGTAGATGCTGTGCTGTAAAACAGCCAAGTTAATTATTTTAGAAGTTCCAATAGTTTATTTTTCAGTAAGATTCTCAGACATATGAATCACCAGGAATAACTGTAGTTCAGGAAAAATTTCTGGGAGTTTGAAGTAACTGCTAACACTTGGTTAAAGTCAATTGTATAGAACCTGAAGGCAAAGGAGCAAGGAAAAGCAAAGCTTTGTACTTTGTAGTAGAGTGCATAGGAGAATCAAGGAGGTATTTTAGCACACAGTTATGTGTCATAAAAGACCAACAAAAGAAAAAAAAAAGAAAGGTTTTAACCAACCTGATTTTGTGTCAAAACATAGCTCTTATCTGCTCTTATACTGAATGGTGCTTTGAAAAATATAAGCTAGTGTTGAAGTGCCATGCTGAGAGGAGAAAAAAGTTTGGTTATTTTGTTATATTCTTCTCTTTCAAATCCATATTCCTTCATACAAATGAATACAATACTTTACAAATGAAAGGATACTCACTGACATGACTATCTTAGAGAAATTGTGTTATAAATGTGGCCCTTAGTTCATAGAGTGGAGTCCACATTTCTCTTTCAAATTGCAGAAAAACTGGGCAGGCAAAAATAACAAGGGAGCTGAAGTGATTTCAAAACTTTTACAATGGCACAAGCTAAGCCTTCATGTTAGTCATATAAACTCTATGCCTCTAAAAAAAAGTTCAAGCAAAAAAAAGGGTAGTTTTAATACTGAGTAGAAGTAGTAAAGCAAGAACGTGGAGTATCTGTGCCAACCAAATATGTTTCTGCACAGAACAGAGCATTCATAGGGTTCATGGTAACAGTATATGGAATCAATTTATGTCTGGCAAGGAAAATAAAAGTATAACATTTCTTGTGCAAAGTTTTTTCCACATTCACTCCAGCGGTGTGTGTCATTAGTTAGGTCTGTGACAAAAACATCACTTCAAGCAAGCAAGGAAAGAGAAACCTTGGCTAACTTGCACTATTACTTCATCTCTAGGGCTTACCCCTGTGCACTTTTCCAGTAATACAATATCTGAAGGGGATCTACTTAGTCTTATATTAAATAGATTACTTTAATAGTCGTTTTTCTACAATATTTCTATAATATTTCTATCTGTGAAGTGTCCATACTTCTTTCATTCTGTTTAAAAAGTAATATCCATCAATCTTGCAAATATACTGACGTTAATCAATATAAGTAAATGCTACTTGTTTATATATTGGTGTAATTAGCAACTTCTCTTGGTTTTGCCTGTTTACTGTGATCTGCTAGTGTCTCATGGTCAGCAGATTTTGTTAGCAATCGTCACTGTGGTTTTATGGCTTAATTCCTAGTGCGGTTATATAATTTCAGTTGTAATTGTTTATAAAAACTCCAGTTGCAGCTGTGGCTATAAGTATCCTAACTGCTAGAATGGTATTTCATATTCCTCTAAAATTCCTCTTAAGAGTTTAAAAGAACACATAAAATTAATTCAATTATGCTTTTTCCATTACTGATAGACAAGCTAATTTTTTATTTAAAAAAAAACTACCCATTAAATATTTTCTTGTAAACACTCATCGGTAGCCATTACCATAGCTTGTTGAAATATTAAGTCATTACATTTAATTCTGGGATGTGTCAAACTTGAGAGAGAGACTGAAGAGCTGAGGAGTTCTCCAGAAATACTTAGTTTCATGTTAGGTATGGTCCCAGAGTGTGCTCTAAGTTGTGAATGTTTAGTGAGCTGAGGAATGTAGAACATGATAGTTGCATTTAATATGTATTTCATGGAGCTTAGCTTTATACAATGTCTTGCTTAAGATACTGGTATGACCCATGTTCTTATGTGACTTGTATGGTGCAAAATAAAAAAAAAAAGTATATATATAAAAAGATTGCAAGGCACTTTGAAATCTGAAATTTCTAACTGTAATAAAAACAGGCACTTTGGGTTAATACTCTATGTTGTTCCCAAGAAAGGCAGGCAGCTGGTCTAAAACAATGAAGTAAATGAGAGACCATAAGGCTGTAGCCAAGAGAAAAGAAAGAGGGAAGAGGAAGGGATTCCCTATACCCCAAACTGTATTTCTGCAAGTGAGACTCTACCTCTAATCTAAGCAATATTTTCTCCAGTTTTCTCCAATTGCAAGTTTAGCCTAACAGATCCAGACGTATTCTTTAAGTCCAATGTTAATTAGTTAATTGAGTTAATTAGTCCCTAAAAAATGGAATTGAGTATTGCTAAAGTCATTTCAGCTTATTTTGTGCATAGTAAGTTGGCTATCTGTTTTTCCACCCATTCCTAGTTCTTGTTTGTATTCCATGCTGATAGTTGATATTTTATTGGGAAATCCTACTACAAGAAATAATTTATTGTCATACAGATTTCCCTAGTTTCTAAAGAAACCTTAGAGTTCAAGACAGCAATTTTTAACTGACACTGTTACTTACTGTAGCAAACTGAGTATCCCCAATTTAATAAAACTAGGATGTTATAAGAGGTGCTCCAATAACCTGACCACTCTGAAATTTCCTTGACCGACAGTATCTAAGCCAAGAATGTCAAATAATACATCCATAATCACTTCTGAATAAAACGTCTGTTTGCTCTGGGTAAGGGTGTTTAACATTTTCATTCCATTGGATTGTTCCAGATTGTTTCAGAACAAACAAAAAATATACTTTTTAAGATCAACTTCTATGGTTAATGATAGATATACATCTAACCAGGAAACACTGATAAAAAAGGAACCAGTAAAATCCAAAGATAATTAAATTCATTATTTTTGCAGCAGGCAGTTGAAAATTTAAGTTTGATCTCTTGCAAAATATGTAACTATTCATAACTGCATTTACACTATATTAACAAGAATTTATTTTCCAGGTTCCTCCTCTTCAGCCAAAGGCTCCTTTAGTATATATTGAAAGAAAAGAGCATTATGCTACTAAGCATCTGACCTTCAAGACATTATGCTAATTTTAATATAAAATTTGTCATTAAAAACTTCATGGTTTCCTGCAAATTATCCTTTATAGTGAAAATATTCACCTCTCTGGAGGTGCCTCTAGAAATAAATTCTTAGCTCAAAATGAAAGTGTCTCTAGTCCTGTTTTGAGAGTTCTACTGGTGTTACTGATGGTCTTTTGTGTATGTACAGATTTTGGTAATCTGTAGCATTACTGGAATTCAGTGTTTATTATGTCATAATTCCCAACATACATTGTCAAAATGGAAGGCGAGTTCAGTTTTCACCAACTGCATCTTTTCTCCCTTTCTGTATTTCCAGTAAGGTCTCACTTCCTTTCAAGAATCTTTTCCCATGATGTTTCAAGGTCTCTTAAATAATCAAAGAAAACCTAGAGAAATGTGTTCTAGCTCTTGGTCGCTACAGTCTAATCTTTCCATTCCACACAACAGTCCACTTCAAAAGTGACCAGAGAACAGTAGTATAATATCAACCTCATACCTGACTACAGGAGGTATTTGTTACTGATTGGCATTGCATGTGTCTTACATATTTCAAAATTTTAGTGAGTTTAGGGTAGGATGTAGCAGTATAACATATCCTTGCTAATAGCTTTTCAATGAGGTATGGTTTCCAGAAATTCAATAAACCACCTTTAATCCACATTTTCAGAAGAAAATGGAATTTCATCTTTAAATGAAAAGAAGCACTTGAAGCTTTAGATTGGAAAGGAATTTGTGAAGATGTTTACTGTGCTTCCAAATTTCTAACTAAAAGGATGGTATAGAAGAAAAATTGGAGACAATAAGCATGTATTTCTGCGTAAACTGTGTAGTACCAAACACCTACTCAGTGATGTATCTAATAATGAAGCTTGTTCAAATAATAGTTCTTCTAAGGCAGCAGCAGCAGAAGAGTTGCCAAAAGCTGTTGTAATTAATACCATGCCATGCCCAAATTGAAGTCTTTAAACTCTGTGTAACCCCACTGTAGTCTGTGGGACTATGAAATATGTAGGAAATGCGGACTGTGTTAGAAACTTATCTATACAGAGGAAAGTATATCCCAATTGGCTACAAATCAACTTATGTACTGTTGTGCCACATGATTTGTATAATAGCTAGTCTTGTCAAAGTTATTTTAGGTTTGGTTCTGATTTTTGGTCTGTTTATTTTGCTCTGGCTCCCAAACTACCTATTGAGCCTGTGAAACCAGAAATAAGCAATTTTTTCCGCAGCCTCTTTCTTTGCATCTTCCCTAGTTGTTAGAGGAGGAACAAGGAAAGAAGGAATGGACTAGAGGATGTATCTCTGCCATGAGTAATAATGCTGTGGAGTTGGGGAATAAGAAGGGAAAAACAGCAGTTCTGGAAACTTCTGGCTGCTGACTTAAGCCAATATGTACTCTGTCCAGATTTATATAAGATGCTGCTCAGAGATTTTGACCTCTCAGAGCTTAGAGGAGTCCAATTATACAAAAATATTTCCTCTATTCTTTGCTTATGACATTTATTTATCTTCTGTTTACTGAGAGGATACAAGAAGCAAGTTTTATTAGATGTGCGAATAACAAAACCCCCCAGTTTGTGCTGTACTGTTGTGGTGCTAGAGAGGAATGAGTTAAGAAGAGGGGAGATCAAAGCAGCTGGAATCTATCAAGCAATCAGGGCCTGCTGCCAGGGAAGAGAAGGAACTGGGGCTAAGACAATGGCTTTGATCCCAGGAAGAGAGGACTGTGGGTCAGGAAGAATGAAGTAAGGCTAATTCTGTTTACTTTGGCCCTGGTTTTGAGTGGGCTCCTCACCCTTAGAGGTAATGTTTTTCTTTGAATTGCTTTTATAACTTATCTTCTTGTCATGGTGTTGAATCAAATTTACCTATGTGACAATGAACATCAAAGTAGTTAAGTGAAGTTGCACTGTAAACTTACATCTGAGTAGCCTGGAGTAATCTCAAATGCCCTATATATTGAGTGCTGGTGTATATATATGTGAGTATATGTGAGAGATGGGTGAGTTTGAGCCAAAAGTTTTAGGCTGAAGATGTCACTGTGTAGAATGGGAGATGTTTAAATTGTGTTATTGGTTAACCCTTAGTAAAGACAAGCACTTAAATGTTAACTTTCATTTGGATTCTCTGGATTTGTATATCATTAAAGCTTCACTAAAAGGTGAAGCATTAAATACTTAAAACCTGATGATATTCTGCCTTTGCAGGTGAGTAGACTGTGCAAATAGAAAAGGCTTTTTGTGTGCTTTCAGGTCTGTTCCACATAGCATTGTCAAGTTTTCTTCATGACAGGCTACCTAATGGGTGAGATATCAAACTAGAGGCTGTCTAATGCCAATTATTTCCAGTGATGTGACTGTGAATTCAGCATATGGTACTTCATGTGTTTTATATAACCCAAAGTTCTGTCAGTGAGGATTTGGTACTGCTGCACTTGTGTTGGCTTCTGCCTTCTCGGCGTTCAACTTGGTTCTTCCACAGCTGCAAGTTGCTGATATGAGAATGATAGCTCTGGAACAGCCAGCTACAATTAAAGGAATTCTTAGTAGGTTACATGTGATGGCTTCGTGCTAGTGCTATGGGAACTCAGGCCTTAACAAAATAAGAGGTTGTAATTCTGCAGAGCAAAAGCTCCCAGGCATTTTAGTGAATGGATCTAATTCAATGACGTGATAAACTCTACTGTGAAATGTTATATTTTTATTTGCTCTCTTTTACCATGTTAAAAGTATTTTTTTTTTTTTTTGGGGGGGGGGGGGGAAGCAGACTCCAAATATGAAGTTTTTATTTTTATTTGTAATCTTTTTATCTATGTTTAAACACATTGACTAGTTGCTAATGTAACTAAAGAATCTTTTTAAAATTTAACAATATGAAAAAGAGGTGGGTTTGAGTTATATAATGTATAGTTTATTTATCTCATTTCGGTTCTGTCTCTATCCCATGTTTCGTGCTTATTTTTTCTGTCACTTCCTACGAATAACTTAAGGAAAAAAGAATACAAAGGAACTTTGTTTGATGAAATGAAGGTGTAATTGTCCTGACATCACTGTAACTGTTTCCACCGAGGGAGTTGTAGAGAGAAGCTTTGCTCAACGAAGATAAATTTAGGTGGAATTTATAGTCCTGCTGGAACAAAGAGGCAGATTTCTGTAAGAGGATTCACTTTTTTATAATTTTCTGTCTTTTTTTTTTTTTTTTGTCCTTTTTTAGTATGTGTTTGAAAAGCAAATGATCAAATTCATTCATGTATGACAATGTTTTTGCTGTTAATGTATCCTGGAATTAGAGTGGTCCTCAAGAGAAGAGTGTATTTTCTGGTGAGGTAAAATGAAAATTCCTGACCTTTGCCTTGAATTAAACCTCTTCTGAATCACTGCTTTCACAGAGATTAAAAAACACAGGTAACTTTTCAGTTAAAACCTTTCTGCGTGCACTCTTCAGTTAAAACCTTTACTGCACTGGCACTTGACAGAGGCTGAAGTGCCAACTTTTTGTGTCATTCGAACACATACAAGTTGCATGTATCAGCTGTTAGCATGATGCTTCTGGCATGGTATGGATTCTGAAAGGTCATCAGTTCTCTGAGAATCTTGCATAAAGTCCATCCCCTGAATTTAGGAGATTATTCCTATGCACAGCCAAGTCTTCACATTACATCTGATTACACAATATCCTCCTATGGAGAAATATGTACTTATGCTGTGAAATCATATTTATGTTTCCTACTTATGGCCATACGACAAATCCTGTAATACTTACTGTGGTCTCTGTAGATTTTGTATCTATTTTGGATATTCAAGGGGATGTGGTTCGAGCTAGAGTACAAGAATGCTCCATGCAAGACAGAGGAATAGTGGGTGTGTATGTGTGATAGTAAGTTAGCAACGAAGTTTAGTTTTGTAACCTATACCACAATTCCCAGTGGAATTTTTGGCACAGTGATGACTATTCATCTGTTGAACATAACACTGGGATAGTCATTAGTGTGAATCAGTGTTGAGAGCATGAAGTCAAAAGCAAAATGATGAACTTTGTGCTAAAGGCCTTGAGCTCTGGAAGTTAACAGGCCTTCTGTTTCTTTATAAGGATACATTGGATGGATCATGGATGACTTTCCCTTGAGTTACGAATTTTCGAGTATTTTCTGAATTCTCTTGCTATGCATAAAAAAAGAAAAGCAGCTCTTTTACTTTTGTATGGCACAATGTCAGATAAGGCTTTAAGCCAGAAAAAGTGAATGCAATGCTTATTATACTGCTTGTTAACAACTTTCAGCTGAACTTCGTGCACTGAGAAGAATTTAATGGATAGAATTATTGCACTCAAAATTTAAAATGACATTTAGTCTAACAAGGGCTTAAAAATATTGGCTTTTCTGTTCATTTAAAAATGAATGGCTTTTTCTGCTAGATGAAGAAGTAATTTCTGTTTTAATCTCAACTGTCCTTTTTGTATTCCTAGTAGTATCTATGAAATTGATTTCTGAGACCAGAAATAGAGGAATCATCCACATTTTCAAACCCAATCAATTTAAATACGTGATTGGGAAAGGGAGGAAGGAAACTTACTTTAAGGCTAACACTTTGTCTAAAGTATGAAACTTATTTATCCTCATATCATAGAATCCTGAGAATAAGTGAAAACTGCAGCTGATGTTAACTGCAAAAGTATGATAAATATTAAGTGGAAGGATATGCTGTGTTCAAAATTTCCATCTCACATTAACTTGTCCTTGCCTGAATTAGTATTTATTCCAAACCAGTTGTTAACCAGAGATTAAGATCCGAGATCAAAACACAAGGGATAGACATCAAAAATCTGTCTGGGTGATTCTTGAAGTGAACTCACCTGTAGTAGCTGTAGTAGCTGACAAGAGTGTACTCTAAAATTAGACTTGCAATAATTGCTCAGAAAAGCACAGCTAGAGAGTTATGGCATTTTGCACATCTTGGGAAATACAGTTTTAAAATAAAAGGGGTGGACTTGTGATTTTGGTTGAACCCAGTGTCACTTCTTGTAACACGTGTGTGTATATATATATATATTTTTTTTTAACATGTGAATATGCTGCAGCTGAGGCAAGTCTGAAAAAAATATACTTTTCCTTACTAATAATATTTGCAGGCATGTTCAAAAGCCACATCAAAAGTAGCATTCTGTTATTTCTAGTAGTCAATATAGAAGTCAGTAGAATATATAGAAGTCAATACCTTTTGAAAGTCTTGATGTTTGACACTTTTAGCACATGTTTTATCAAAGTCTGAAGTTAGAAATGTGACTGTAAATTAAGATGATACTAAGGTACTAGTGAGATTTTTTTTTAAAGGGAAAATAAATTATTTGTCTAAATGTGACTCAAAAAATAATGCCTTAATTTGAGTGGAGATAGAAATACCCAGGGAAATTGCTAGGTTTTGTAGATGATGTGGTTTCTGTAACATTTTCCCAATGGACAAATGAATTGGAAGAAAAAAAAAAATCTTGTGTGTCATTTTTATGTTTAGCTAGGGTAGTACTTTGTCGCTATTGTGATATTGTGGTTCACTGTTAAAAATTATAGAATAAAAATGTATTCTCATTCATAAAAAAAAAATAGAAAAATAAATGTTTCTTCACTCTTTTATTGGTGCAAAAAAAGGTATACTTGGTGGAGTTTGAACAGGGTATAATGTCTACAATTTTGCTCTTCCAAAATAATGAAAGAATAGCTTTGTATAGTGATGACATTCAAATAGCCTCAGACTGACCTTCCCCACCCATGCTGCGAAGCCAGCGTCAGGATTTGATTCTACAGTTAACCTGGATCACGAGCAGTGCTGTGAGCTTAATCGCATAGGGCAAGTTACTTCCTGCTGCAAGGAGCACCAAAATAATATTTCGAGCTATCAGAAGTTAAAGTTAGTTGCAGTCTTGAGGTTTTGATCTTTCTTGCATCTCTGCCATAGGATTGTGCCTATACTGAGCTGCTTGCATAACTAGCATCTCAAAGCCTTTCCAAATTCTGCTGTAGGGAGTAAAAGTGTTTGACAGATTGTAATAAAATGAAGGAAGATGCAGATAAGTAGCTTTATCAGCTGCCAGTTGGCACTAAAAATTATTGGCAATGTTGGCAGTTGATATTAAAAAATCCAATTTTTAACTCAGTGTATTATTTTTATCTACACTCTCATTTTTCCCCAGTGGTATGTGAGGTGGATTGTGTTTGGATGGTCTGCTTCCTTTCTGGCAAATTGTGCCTCTGCTTCGAGAAGAAACAATGGGTTAATGTCAGTATCTTTACTATTCAGACAAAGTGTAGCTCCAGGTTGATACCAGACCTGATGATTAGACGTTCAGTTTTTCACTAGCTTGTTTCCTGGACATAGTGCTTGCCTGTGATAAGGACATAGGATTTCATCTCCAGTAAAATTGTTGACTATAGACTAAATACAATTTAGTCTAAAATATATAAAATAGTCTCATCTGTTTTTCCTATAACTGCAAATGAAGTATTAGACAAAAAGTTCTTGATTGCTCCTAGAAGGCTGTATGCCTGTTTGACTGATATTATCAGTTACCTCTACCTTCTTTCCTACTCTGCCCTAAATAAATAAATAAATATATATTTCTCTTCTGTATTTACTTTTCATATCTTAGATACCATTTCTCTGGATATACTGAAACCTGTCTCCTGAAGTTCAATTGTTATTATTTTGGTGCTTTTCTATTTTTTTTCTCTTTGAACTTTGTTCATATTGTCCAAGATGTTGTCCATTAACATGCTCCCAAAAGTTGTCACCAGGATCTCTGGAGAATTGGTAGACCAGTCACAATTAAAATATCAGATCTGGTTCTACTCACTTTCTGGATTTTTGCAAAAGCAAATATGATTTTGAGTATAAAAATACTGCCTTTTGATTCATCCCTTCTGAATGCTACAGACTAGAATTGCAGCAGATTCCTTCAGGAGACCTTCCTTTGGAGAACAAGAACGCATGCAAAGAGGGACTAATACTTAAGTATCTCCTGAAAAAAATTCTGTACATCCCAAGACTTAATTGTCATTTTTTAATTTTACTTTGTTTTTGCGTTTATGTAGAATCCCAGACTCCTGTGTTCTGTTGCAGCTTGAATCTCTATAAGATTTACTGACCTTGTCTCTATACCAGGTACTTTATACCAAAACACTTATCAGTCCTTCCTTCTCTGTCCTGACTATCCAATGAAGTGTGTAAGAATTAAAGTTATTTTAGGTTGGACAGCAGAAGTTGTTGTTAAAACCTTTCTGGAGTAGCCTTCCAATACTTCTTATACTAGAAGCATGAACATAATAGTTGGCAATTTTTAACAAAAAATGGAATTCAAGTTGGCAGACTGCTGCTGTCCTCAAACAGACTCAAAATCCAAGATGGTCTTGTGTTCCTAAAATAGGAATATTCAGTGTCAGGAATGCCCTTGTAGCATTGTGTTACCCTGTCTGAGTCTTCAGCAATATGTGCACAAACAATTTTTTTAAAATAATTTATATAACTGACACTTAATTCCAGCAATTCTGAGAAAAAGCTCAACAAATTGATTATATGTGTAAACTGTTGTCCGTAAATTTATCCAAAAGAAACTTTGGCATTGCTTTTGTTTAAGAATGCACCTGACCTTTTGTGTTCCCTTGTACAATAGAAGCATGAGTCTCAGTGTGAGTTTAACAAGACCCAGACAGTAGGACATTTGCCAAATTCTCCTTAACAGTATATGCATTTACTCCAGCCTCAGGATCCTTTTGTTTGCAAGATGCTGACTTCTTAAAAAAATTGTCTTTCCAGATAAATTTGAATGCTTGAAGCGGGAGGGAAGCATGGAGTCCAAAAGCGCGGAAACATGAAGCAGTTCACAACCTGTTTTTATTCTGTGAGTCCAGACTGAAAGAACCTCACTTGAACTGCATGTTTTCATGGGAATACTGTCTATGTAATCCATATTCATATCAACGCTCCTCTTATGCATCAGGTCTCTGCAAATATTTCTTTATATTTCTCCAGAGCTTACCTATTTCAAATATGTTAATATGAGCTTTAAAAAAAAATCAAGGCAACAAATCAGTATGCTTTGAATCACAGATTTAGGGAAATACCCGATTAGATGCCCCTGACGAGACTAAACTGGCATAGCCAAGAGTTAAAATAAGTACTATCTTGTAAATCAGAGAGGATGAGGCTGGGCCATTCCTAGAAATTCTTAAGTGGATTACACTTTCCTTGCATGAGCCATCCCACTGATTTTCTTGAGCTTGTGTGGTTTTGCTGGAAATAATCTTATTTTCATCCCCCATGTCGGGTGTGGGCTTTCAGAGTCACTTTCCTGTATGTTCGCTGGGAGAAGTAGTACCATTGCGTTACGGTCTACTGTGTTTGCAAGGAGCAATTCAACTTGTTTTTCATGTTTCAGCCACAAATGACTTGGTTCTGACTTCTCTGAGTCCCGGCTCTTTGCTACAGTTTGTTCCTTGCCCACGGAAGTGGCACTTGGAGCTGAGACTTCCTATGTACGAAGGCAGATTAGCATCAATAGGCCTTTCAAGGGGCTCTCTAGTCAGGATCCTTGACCCAGGAATGTGCTTCCCACCTGGAGTCTGCTGCAGCACTGATTTGTTAACATCATGGACATTCTGTGTTAGGGAAATGTTATGGTACAGGGTTTTAGTTTGCACCCTGATTAACAGAATTTTTTGACCACATAGTGATATTTATTGCTCTTATGTGCAAACGAATCTAACTTGAAGGAGATGTTTAGGCTATCCTGTGTAAGACCAAAAGCTTGGTACTGTGTCAACTTCTGTATTTCAGCGTTTGCTCCAGTACATAAATTATCCTGCTTTTCTCAGTTGAGTCTGAACAGAATGGCAGTCTTGAACATAACTTTGTGTCAAATCAGCTCAGAAGGCCTGCACTGCTTTTGACCTCAGCCATGCTATGGATACCTGAGAAGTAAAGTAATTCAGTTTCTAGGCCAAAGGAGAAAAGACTAATGAATAGATTTCTCCAGATGCCTGAATTATCTAGCACTAAATATGCTAGGAATTTGGGTAATTTGATACATTTTTTTTTTCTTTTTAATGAAATCTCCTTATTCCTTACATAATAATAAAGCATGGGTAATGTCTAAGTACACTGAATTTTCTCTTCAATGTCTTGTTAGGTCTGTTTCTCATAACTTTATGCACTTGTTACAATTGATACATAATTGCAAATATATATTCAATACTACAGCTTCCCCAAGGGATTGCTCGCTTTGGATGGTATTAGGAGATGGAAACTTGGTTCTGGGAGGGCCTTACATGTCCTGTGTGTTGCACCTTTTATTGTGAAACTTTCTTTTGTCATATGAAAGTGGTATGGCAATACTATTAAGTAAAAACATATTCTATCTCTTTATATTTATTCCAGGCCTTAAAAAGGCCTCTATGTTTGAGAGTATGCCATGTTTTTTTAAGTGACTTAAAAAAAAGTTTTTTCCAGACATTCATTCGTTTGTGCTCCAGAAGGGTGGGGATGTGCTTTGCGTGGAAATGCCAGGACTCTAGGTCCACCCTTCATACGCTTCTCTGCTTCTTCAGCAGAGAACCCCATTCTAGGGCACACTATATCCAGTCAATGGCAAACTCTGTGGCAAATTTTTTGTTCTGTTTTTGACTGGTAGTGTTTCTCATCAGTTAACACACTGAAATCATAGTAAACTTTGAATTTTACTCTGTTCTACTTTATGAAGAAAGGTTTCTAATTTCCGAAGTGCAGGAATATAGTAAAGGAAAATACCAGTGAATGAAAAATAGACTTATTTTCCATTTAAAACAACTCTGCATCCATGTCTTTATGAGCGCCATTTCTTCTGTCTCCTGGTTGCAGCACTGGAAGGAAGAATAGTACTTTTAATTGCCTGCCACTGTAAAGGGGCGGGGGCTGGAGGGGGGAAATTAAGGCAGTTATTTTCAGCCACTGAGAAGTTACAAAATCTGAATTTATCCTTGCAGATCAGATGGCTAAAGCAACTACCATGAGCCCAGATGTTTTAGCAAGGTATTTCCAAGGAAGGATCATTGCCAAGGGACAGAAGGTTATATGCAGGCAATCCAAGTAATGAAGTATTCTTAGGTATAGGGTCAATAACACAGCCAAAAAGAGAGCTTTATTTCCTAGTGCAAAAAGGTACCATTTCTTTAGGCAAGAAAATTAAAGTAAAAATACTGCGTTTCCATAGTGTTCTGGCACAGTAGTTGCATGAGAAAGCAAAAGGAAGCCAACGTTAAGTAGATGCTTCAAGTCAGTCACATGTATTGCTCTGAGAAAAAACAAGAATAAAAATCTTGAGCTCAGAACTACCAAGAACCACCAAATTGAGTGTTAATTACTAGAACTATCCTACTTGCAAAATACAGTCTCATCCACTTTTATCTTTTTTGGGGGTGTGGGGAACAGGAAGGGTTTTTTTTTTTTTTTTTAAACTAATAAAAATAAAGCAAATATCTTTCTCTGCCTTGCATTTGACTGACAGATTGGTACAGTTTATTACAATAAGCTCTGTACTCCTGCAAATATGAAATAGAGCCTTTGAAACAGAGTAATTTGACAAAAATGTTCTTGAAGAATTGAGAATTTTGAAGAGAGCTTGACCATTAAAATACTTAATGGAACATTTACATAGTAAAATAGTAAAATCAAAAGTGAATCAATTGTAGAAATTTAAAATATCTTAAAAGTAAATCTCTTTATTATTCATAAATGATGGGAATATATTCTTAGTCAACCTCTCCCATCCAAATTCCATCCTTTTAGTGTTTGCCAATTTTGAGGTCTGCTACAAGGATGATAAAGGAAAAAAGCCATATCAAGTCAGTACTTTAAAAAATACCTTTATTTTGTTGTAGCTACTGGCTTTAGTGTTTATATCAAATTTTCCTGTATAAAACTCTGTTCTCAGTTTAATGTATTAGTTATAAAAGAGAACTGGGGAGACAGAACCTTTGTGAACTCTTATATCCAGAGTGAATCAAATGCAAACATGTTCTTCTGGATCTGGCCAGAGTACATAGCTTAAATAATGGAACAAGTGATTTTTGCTTCAGGGAAAGAGACCGGCTTATTTTCCAGTCACAAACTCTTTTTGCACTTAAAAGGCAAGTAAAAAGGCTCTCAAAGTGTGTGACATTTTACAAAATGTATAGATAATAATCAATGGTATGTAAAATCGTTATTTTTTTACTGCAGATTAACTGTTTCCACTGCAGAAGTGTTGCTGCATTTGTGATTATTATGCAAATTTATTTCACGTTTGCCACGTTAAAATACTTGACCGTCTCTCAACATTGGTAACATTGGTTAAATGCAGTATTCTCTGCCTTTCTTTGACTCAAGATATTAGAATTTTCAAAAGGTTTCAGGAGCAAACATTGTGAAATCCTTGTTAGAGAATATAAGTCCTCCAAAGTGGTGCAAAAAAATTGGACGGTTTATATATTTCTCAAAATTTAGAACAATCTTTTTGTTTTGTGGGTGCAATATATTATATACATTCATTTTGCAATTCTGCGTCTTTCTACAGTGCAATGTTTCAGTTTGCAAAACATTTCTGGATACTGTCAGTGTAGGTTTGGAGTCTGTAATGCTGTTGGCTAGTGCTTGTATACACAACGAAGATGTTTTTGGAACTCTGCATGCGTGCATGGAGCTCCACCAAGATGAATCAGCAGCTCAGGAAACTTAGTTTTAATAGGTCTTCCTTTTTTATTTTTTTATTTTTTTAAAACAAGGGAAGACTTATTTCTGAACTTTTTCCGAAGATCAAATTATTGTTCTGCCAAAACTTTGACCATCTCTGAACAAACGTCTGGGATGGTCAAATTAGTGGTGAAGCCAAGTAACTGTTCTCACCAAAATGCTAAATTGAACCCAATCTCATCCTAGTAAAAACACAGTGAATATCTTAACATTACAACACCTGAAGTGGTATGAAAGTTTCCTACCATGTACAGGGGAAGGAATATTTTAGAAATCTGCACTCGCCATGCTCTTAAAGATGATTTTTCTTCCAGCTGGTTATCGTGTATTACCAGTGAATTTCAAACTGCATAGATGAGTGCTGCTAAGTATGCTTGCTTTCAGTGTAAGCAAGGCAATGGTGTGTGTGTTTCAGGGTCACATCTACGGTTAATTCTGTATGTATTTCCTTTCAGCTAAGCTGCCTTAAGCTTACAATAATACCAGTGGAGCATAGGGGTTAATTAATGTGAAAATTAATATGCAATTAATTTCTGTTATTTTAATAGGAATTAATGGGCCACCTACCTAATAATTTAGCTCTTAATATGTTTGTTATCCCTTGAAGGCAGAAGTCTCTGTGACAGCATGTCCATAGTTATACCATACTCATCTGCAAATCCAGACTCCTATTTCAAATCCTGCATACTTATTTTCTAATATAGATTGTGTGTGGAATATGAAGTAGTGCATCGCTCTTTTGATGTTGTTTCATAACTAAGTATACTGGAAATGGTGGGGGGGGAAAAATACAATATTTATTCTGGGGCAAGCTTGCTGGAAAAGTAGATGACCTTCCTCCAGGGAGGACAGGAGCAGCAAGAAAAATCTTACAGAGTTTCACTTTGGGGCAGATTCTGCTTCCAGGAAGTACTCAGTAAATGGGAAGTAAATAGAAAAATGGGAATGAATGGGTAAATCGGAAAAGATAGTTATTTCTATGTTAACAATTGCGATCATGAAACACAATTGCAGTTCTTTGAAATCTTTCATGAGCACTTAAGCCTTTTTTTTTTTCTTTCTCAAATTTGTCCTTTTGCAGTAGTGTCCATGAGTTTCAGTTACTTTATTTTTTTTAGCCATTGCTTTTTTCTAATGTTATCTCTTTCCCCTGCTTGTGTCACATGTGTTAATAAAATCAGGCAATTGTAGTCTACAGGTCAGTGTAATACCCACCCTGTCTTCATTCACCCATTTTTTTTTTCCCCTCCATCTCTGATGGCCCCTGACAATTTCCAATTAAAAATCCTTCAGTTTTCTGATGTGTGGAAAGCTATTTGCCAGCCGCTTGGCACCATCTAGCAACTGTCAGATCTGAAGAGCTGTATTATCAGCACAGAAAGAAAGAAGATGCAATGGCAAGCAAGTAAAGGGACTGCACTACTTGAGAGAGCAGGAGTCATATCCTCCTCTCTTTCCCAGTGTAGTTTATGAACTCTAATGAGTAAGAACAAAACCTACCCAAAACAAGTATTAGGGTATTAGAATATGGCGCTATTATTTTCAGATAGTAAATGCCTCGTTTGTCTTTATTTCAGTGAAAGCTTTGTGCCCAAGTAAGCAGAAATTCCAATCTTTGTCAAAATCGGCACAGTTTTACTAACAAATGAACTCTGTTCCTTCTCTCCTGGTTTCACTACCACATTGTACATGTTAGTAAATTATAAAGGATCTTGAAGACCATTAGAGAAGTTCTGATGTGTGTTCACACAGAGTGGTCGAGTGTTCTACTGCAGGAGATTCTCACAAGCCTTCAGATGACATTTGTGGCATCTTTTACCTGTGCAAGTTAATGTAAAATTAATAATCAGTCTCACCTACTATGCTAGTAGGATGTGTTCTGACAACACAACTCCGGGAGTTCTGCAACTACTGCTGGTCTGGAAGAGTACTCCACTAAACTCTCCCTCAAAACTTGGAGCGAGGGACTCTTTAGAGAAAGTTGAGCACTACTGTTCTTGGGAAGTGAATACAAGCTCAAGCAGTAACTGGGGCCGTGTGTGGAGGGTAGAGGATGATATGAACCGGCACCTAATTCAATTTCATTCACAGAAGAGAAAAATCACTTAAAAAAAATAACTTCCTCTTCTAAGCAGCAAAGAAGTTAGTTAATTCCTTTTTCCTACCTGCCTCTGGCTCTAGGATAATTTGACATGCTAAATTCAAAGGGCAGCTTTTACATTTTTTGGCAGAAATGAAATAAAAAGTTTAGATTATCATTAATAGCTATTTTCCAGACTTTACTGAATGCCCATGTACTCTGTTGTGAACCCTGCCTATTAAGTAGTCATGATCCTTACAGAAACACTTCCCACATTATTGCCTACCTCCAGCTAGTACAGGATTTAACATTCTCTCCTTATCCCTTCTTTTTTTTAAAAAAAATCTGAGAATAAAGCAGTTCAGCTTTAACAAGTCAGCCTAGCCACAATTTATAAACTAAGTGATGTATACATGTTTGCAAAATTGTCAGTGGAACTTTAATTTTAGGTGATAAATTTCTTTTAAAAATAAATGTACAGCTTTCAGGAAAAGCTTGGCAGCAATAGTTCTCCCAGGAAGTTTCAAGCAAACATATTCCCGTTTTAAAATCTTGTGGAAAAGTTATTTTGCCTCACTGATACCTGGAGGTCAGTGTTGATTTAAGTGATTCCCTCTGTACAACTTGCAATCTGTTATACTTGAGTGAATAACTTTTTTTAATGCTTTCTAGCATTATTCTTCATTTCTGTGCTCATGTTTCTTTCCTGATGGTTCTTGTGTGCTTTATCTTCTTTCCTTGTATGCCTGTGTCGGTTTGTATCTCAGGAAAGTCTGGAGAATATGGTCAGTATTTTGTGAAAATGCAGAACTGTTTTTATGCTCTAATGAAATGCTTAATTAATTCATAGTTCACGATTAAAACACTTAGTTGGAAAGTGTGTCTACCTCATTTGAGCTTGCTATGGGTTCTTGTTATTGCTCCTTAGTGTTGATCTCAATTTTCAGGGTTGCATCTAATGCTCTTTGTACCATCATCTGTGCGAATGGGCTTGTTAGAATGTTGCAGTCTGCATGGCCTTCCTCTAGACCAGGAGCTTGACATAGTTTGCAATATCCTCAAATGAGTGGGAGAATCCACGTTTTTGTCCCAAAGTAGCATTTCCTGACTCACAAGTGTCCTCCACAAAGCTGTTTGTAAGAAAAGTTTTGCTGAAATGATTTTTTGGTTTTGATATAGCTGTCTTTTATTAAAATTTCTTAAAGGAGTTCCAGCTATGTCTAAGGAAAAATGTTCGTGCTCAAATAAATGCTATGTCAGTACTTTGTATAAGAAGAATGAGTGAATATGAATGAATGAAGTACCTGTGCAAATGAATGCAGAGGACAACAAAATTTAATGAAGGTTTCCAGCTATCTTGTTCTAATTGTGTGTGTCTCGGAGAAATCAGAAATACCTCGAAATGCCAAAGTAATCGAAAAATTCGCCTTTTACTCAAATGCTATAGTTAAGGCTATAATAATTAACACCCTGAGTAAAAATAGTTGAGCTCAACAAGAAGAATGTTGTTAGTAATTAAAAAAAACTCCAAGAAATGGCAGGGAGAAAGTGGGCTCAACTTCTTAAGAACTGTTTCATTACTTTTTCTATTCCTTGCTTTCTAGGATGACAAACATTATAGCCATAGAATCGTTCAAAGTCTTCCTGGAAAGAACTAAATCCTGTTTGTGTCATTTCACACTCTCCCCACTGCCCTGCTCCAGCACTTAGCATTTCTACTTAATCTGTACATTGATTTCTCTTTAAATCACTGTGTGCTAAGACACAGACAGAAGCTGGACAAAAGGCAGGAAGGATATTATCCTTGAAGAACTGAATGTGATTCCAGATCAGGAAAGTAGTTCTCCATGTTAGATGTCTTGCTAAGTAGTTGTATGAAATTGAAAAGCTGAGAGCACCTTAGCTGATGGTAGCCTGAATATACTAATACAAATGCCACAAAGCAGCATGGCAAAGTGCCCACTATTACATCTGTGTGGCTTGCCTCCAGGTTACCTCAGAGTGGTAGTTGTCTCTGCTGAGGCTGTTCATAGGTGCATGAAGAGGAGCGTTAAGAGCAGGTGCATTAAGAGGAGCGTCTCCAGCAGGTCGAGGGAGGGGATCCTGCCCCTCTACTCAGCCCTGGTGAGGCCACATCTGGAGCACTGTGTCCAGTTCTGGGCCCCTCCAGGACAAGAGGGATGTGGAGCTGCTGGAGAGAGTCCAGCGCAGGGCCACGAGGATGATCAGGGGCCTGGAACATCTGCCCTGTGAGGAGAGGCTGAGGGAGCTGGGCCTGTTCAGCCTGGAGAAGAGGAGGCTGAGAGGGGACCTCATCAGTGTCTATAAGTACCTCAAGGGAAGCAGTGAAGAGGACGGGGCTGGCCTCTTTTCACTGGTGGCCACTGACAGAACTAGAGGAAACGGCCACAAACTGAAGCATCAAAAGTTCCACGGGAACTTAAGGAAAAATTTCCTGACAGTGAGGGTGACAGAGCCCTGGCACAGGCTGCCCAGAGAGGTTGTGGAGTCTCCTTCTCTGGAGATCTTCAAGACCCGCTTGGATGCAGCCCTGTGCCACGTGCTCTAGGTGGCCCTGCGTGTGCAGGGGGGTTGGACTAGATGACCTCTAGAGGTCCCTTCCAACCTTAGGCATTCTATGATTCTGTGATTCATAGCTTGCCTGCGTCTCATTTACCGCTTTGAGGGAGGTGTGTTAATTCTCTACACCAGCTCCTGTAGCCTTGCCTTGAAAACCAGGGGAAAGCAGAGGTGAAAATACTTGGAATTTTCTTGTAAACGCTCATGACTTTAGTAACACTTGTCCTAACTGGAAGGAAGGTGGCTCTCTTGGATCAGTGACTTGGATCACTACTGCTTGTTTATACTCCATCCCCTGGTTCCCATGCTTGCTCCAAATTAACTCCTCGGGCGTGTTCAGCAAGCCTGGGAACTGGAGGGAGAGACAGGGCAGGCCGACAGTCAGAGCAGGTAATTGTGTCCTGGTCCCTAAACCTCCTCCAGGGCACAAAACTACCTGGTGTTCCCTCGGGTTTGCTAATTGGTTGTCTGCAAAGAGGATGGAAGAGATGCTCAATGTTCCTCGAATTCTTAGTATTCAGTGAAGCAAGTGGGATACTTTGAAGGCTGGGAGGGTGCCTCGCAATGTGACTATAGCCAGGCCTAATAACGCGGGATATATTCAGCTGGAAAGACGAAGGCCTCATCTGCACTGAAATGAGGTCTTGTTCATAAGAGTTTCTTTGGCCTACCAGAATGAAACTAGCTGTTTGACAATAGAAGTTACTGCTGAGGTTTTTATGTCTTCATGAGGTTTTTCCAGTGTAGTTAGACGTATAAGTTTTTCTTTCCCATTTTCATGACACAGGTCAATAAATCTGTCAAAAATATGTTACATGCTTGAAGTCATACCAGAAATGTGTAATAAAGCAAGATACTGAGTTAACTTGCAAGAATCCAAAGAATTTGTCAGAGCAGTATGCAAACAAAACTTGATGAAAGCATTCTTAAACTTGCAGAATACCTGGAAAATTCATGATTACTTAGCACAAAACTTTAATATTTAGTATGGATTGCTGTTACGCATTTAAAAGCAAAAACAAAAAATTCCACCCTCTTCTGCCTTGTTTGTTAAAAACACAATAAATATGTCATTATCCTGCTTACCTTACATAAATTTGGTAATGATTTTCAAGTTCACAAGTCAGTAAGTAAATCTGAGTACTTTCAAACTGCAACTATCTGTAGCTCTTGCTCAGTAAGGGAGCTTTCTGGAAGACTGATTAGCCAGAGGAGACTTCTTATTGTTGCTTTTAAAGAAAAAGGAGGGACTATTTTGCCCCAGTCTCTCCTAATTTGTTTTCTTCCCTGTATTGTTGCAAAATATTGTTCTTCGTATCGTGATTCTAAGGTTCTGGACCTCCACAACAGTAAGAGTGTTTGTATTGAACTGCAGAATTATTTGCAGAAGTATCTGCCCAGAAAGTGTTTGCATATATTGAGAAGCATTTTCATAGGAGTTAGGACAGTCTTAATATAGTATCTGCTTTCCTACAACCTTGCAATTGAAAACGCTAAAGCAAATGAAACCAAATTCAAATTTCATGGAAAAATTGAACAACAAATACACAATTTCTCATGTGGTCATTTAGCAAGAAGCCAGGGACACCAATTTTCCAGTGCTCACTGCCACAGAAAGAAAGCTTGTCTTTCCTACTTTACACCATTTCCTACATTTGAGTCTACCTGGAAGCAGGCTGATGAAATATCTGTTTCACTATTATAACAATTGAAAAATGTGGAAATAATTTTTCTAGTGCAATTTGGTTAAAGTAGCTGCAGCCTGGTGTAGGAAATGAGCTAATCTTAGGAGAATGTAGAATTATCAGTGACAATTTATAATTATGCAGTTTGTTCCTTCTAATGATAAAATACATTTGTCATTGTTTTAAATGAACAGACTTCTTTTGATTCATGTTGTCCATTTTGAGTGGGCTTTTTAATATGTCTGTAAAGTCTAGGTGTAATAATGAGTGTAGATAATCCATATCTAGTAAGAAGAAATCTGTTTTGTGTGTATTGGACAGTCTTCAAAGTGTTTTGTGTAGCCTACTGCTCACTAGGCCAGTGGCGAAGACGAGCTACGCTTTTCTTCTGTGGTTGCATACTGGTGATAGCTTTGGTGTGATTGTCCCCCAGAAATGGAAGCCTGGAGTTTATGACTTAAGCAGTTCACAACGAAATGTTTACATGTTTGGGAAATCTTAATTTTGTTACCAAGTACAAAAATGTATTGTAAATCACTTCCAGGTGGCAATGATTTTTTGTTTGTTTGTTTGTTTGTTTGTTTCTTCCACACAGCATACATTTTCAGTCAGTCTCAGTGAACTTATAATTGTATCACAATGTGATTTAGTCACAAGCGCCTGTCACATGTGCCACTGTGGACACATTGTCACTTTATGAAGTTTGTGGTTCATTTTCAACGACACAAATAGAATCTTCTTTAAGAAAAGCAGAGGCTGTGTTTAGAATCGCCTATTAAATGTAGACCAAATACTGCTGGAGTTGCCTGGCAGTAGGGAAGAGGGTACAGACATTTCTGAATTGCTGGTTCTTTGTGAGACCCAGCCTTGTCATAAGAGGTGCTGTTTCTGGCCATCTATGTTCAAGCTTGCAGCAAAAGTCCACACATTCTTATTGCAGAATAAGGTCCCCAGTTAATAAATATTTTGATAGAATCAGACACAGACTAATGTAAAAATTAACCAAAACAGTACTGTTTTAATCAAGACTGCAAGTATGCTATTTCTTTAGCATTTTAAAGTGCAAAAAACATTATTTGCCTAAGTGTTTTAAAATTGTCTTTGAAATCATTGCCGATTTATTTCTGTTGGAATGCCAAGTAAGGACATGACCCCCTAGTTCCTTTCTCTGTGTACTGGATTTTGTAACATTAAGAGGCTCTCTCCCTCAGACTTAAGGAGCTAGGCCAATGTGTACAATATTGAGATATTCTTTTACAAACTTTATGTATTTTTTACATTCACAGTATCATTATCTTCAGTAAATGGAATGATAAACTGATTGTTAAGAGGATCAGCATCAGAAAGAAGTTACCATACCCGTTGTTTTTCAAAATTAATGTAAACCCCAGTGAATAAACCAAAGTTTCTCTCCTGTGCAGATCAAATTTTATATAGCAAAGTAGGATTTAAAATATGTTTTCAACATGTGCCTTTAACAACATATGGTTCCATTTAAAAACTAAGTACTGAGATTAGATTAATATTTAACTGAGATTAAATTAATATTTTGCTATGACTTTTAACACAAGCTTGTGTCCTGGTTGATTTCATTATGTTTACTGAAAACTACTTCATTAAATACTTAGCTGTAAGATGAATTCTGAGTGCTGGGCTACTTGAACAGCTTTCCACAAGCTAGCATTCTCCCCTTGGCTTGCACTCTTCAGTTACTGCTAGGATTCCCTTATGTTTTAAAGCCTTCTTCGTATTTATAATGAAATCCATGTTAACTTTCAATTCTAATAAAAGCCAAATGACTGAGTACCTTGAGCGGAAGTTTGGTTTATAAAATTCAGATGCGTCTTCACTTGAACCCAATTGCTCTGATGCCTTCCATGGCACTAGGATTGTGTTACACAACTGTGAGATCAGAATTTGTCCCTTTGTCAAAACAAACTTTTTTTTTAAGGCACAATAATGAAATGCCATCGCCACAAGATGGCCTTCAAAACTGTCAGAAACAGAATTCCATTCAGAAAGTTAACATCTGTACACATATCCTGTTTTATAAAAGATTCAGTCCTATGCAGTGTCCAATATAAAGGTTCTTATGACCAGCAGCACTGATTGCTTCTATAGTTAGTTTTCAGGAGCGGTCTTTTGACCACAAAGTGCTACTTAGCCTGAGTAAGTGTATTTGACCTAAGGACACAGAATGAAGAGATGATGATGATCTGATGCAAATATGCTGAATTTGAAAAAAATGTCTTTTCAGTAGCTTCCAGAACAGTCGGGTATGTGCTATACAGTGTCAGGCTGTGTCATAGCCGTAGCTTAACGTTATTGCCTACCGGACAAGCATCGTATTCAGTGTCATCTTTGTGCCACCCACCTAGTGCAGTTGCATCCACTTGCACTGTCCAGTCCTGAGGCGCTTTTCCTCTTCAGCAGGTCATTGTTCATGGCCAATCTACATAGGGTTTTTGTTATTGACTTACAACCTGTTTATTTTATAGATGACAAAATTATCTAAATGACAAAATTAATCTTTGATTTCAAAGGCAAAGAGGAGAAATAGTTTCTTTTTGCTAGTTTTGTGGTACATTTACACTGAAAAGAACTGCCTGAGCATTTTTTTTCGACTCCAGCAAAATCAATCTGAAATTAAGCTGGCGAAAAACATTAAGTTCTACAATTTCTGGTATCCCAATCATGCGGCATGTATCCTTCTGCTTCTTAAATAGCCCTTATGTGGAACAGGTGGTCTGTGGATAGGAAAGAAACTTTTTAAAATAAAAAATATTCATCATTTAAATACTGTATATTTCATGTGCTTAGGTTGGACGTCTGTGGTGAAGTGATTTTGCTTATGTGAGTTCTTCTTCCTCTAGATAATGCAAAATTTAACTCTTTTTTTGTTTTTTTTTTTTCCTCTCCTTTTGTCACTTTGAAATTTTTCATGCTCTTGTGTCCAAATGGGAGAAAGGCTAGATAATGGAAGAAGCACTTCAGTCAGTAGCATAACAGGCCTTGTAAACAAGTTTTCTTTAAGATTAGAATTCACAACTATACTTATATACCAGAATTTTAACTTCAGGTTGTTTCTGAGGTAGCAATGCATTCCTTATATCTTTGAGGGCTTAGCTCTTTAATGAAATTCCATGATCACATAAATAGTATTACCAAAAATACAATGTGTGTAAGCTCTGTGTATCCTATTTTATCTTCAGTTTATCCACGTTAATACTCCTTCATTAGCCATTTTCTACTAAATTGCATAATAGTGTCCTAATCTACTCTATTGATAATTTTTGAAAAATATTAATAGACCTTTTGGAACCCCAAAGTATTGTGAGATTAGGATAAGACCCTACATAGTTGTGGTCTACCATTGTTTTTAAGACACTGGGTGAAAATGAGTATCTGCATCAGCAGCTGAAGTTATTTCTTGGCTTACAAGATGGTGCTCATTAAAAATCGAACATATCTGCTTTAGCAAAACAGAAGTATACAGCTGTCTCTTAACTTACCCATGCTGAGTAGTTATTAAGCCTCACTCTTATCCCTATTCCTAGGCAAATATTGCCTAATACTAGGAAATTTCAGTTGTGTTTTTGCAAATATGGATTTTTTTTGCACATCCTCTAGCAGCTGTAGGGTAATATTCATGCAGTCATTGCCAGCAATGGCTCAATAATACATAAATAATATAAGAATACTCTCCTCACATGAAATTCTCTTTCTTTAGGTAATGACAGATTGTTTATAGAATTGGATTAACTGATTGCACATTAGTTCAGAGACAGCAAAGAAATAAGACAAGATACAATCTTTTCAAATTTGTTAAATTCCATCATGTTAAACATTTGGTTTGCTTCATGTCACGTAACCCAAATTTTATCATGAACCATAAAGTAAACTCCAGCTGTCATAAAACCTCTATAGTAACACTTCAATAAATTATCTTGCATGAAAACTTGGATTCTGTGGTACCATGATTCTAAGGAATGAAAAAATATTGGTATTTACTGAAGCAAAGCCTTTAAAATTCCTTCATGCATACTCTACCAGACTGACAACATGACTCTCATAAATCAAAGCAGACATGGATTATTGGCTTTGATTTTGTCCCTTAAACTGATCATCATGTTGAATACTTATCTTCTATTACTAATTGATGTTTTCATGCCAAATGCATTTTTGAAGCTCTTAAACAAAATTCACTTGAAGTATTGTATAGAATTATGTCACCAAGAGAAATTCTTAACGCATAAAACAAATAACCCAACTTTAGGAATACTATTCTAGAATTCCTTCCTGGGCTAAATAGATTAAATCCCTCTCTGCTCTAATGATTATAAATATTCACTAATTCATAGGCTAAATTTATTAATTGTAATTTGTACCTATTTTCTCTTGTTACACTTGTGACACTATATCTAAGGAGCCCTTCCTTTCTTTTGTTATGTTCAATTCTTTTGATAAACTTCCTGGTGGAAATTACACCTAAAGGAATAACCTTTATAGTGGTTATTCATCATTTCCAGCAAGCAAAGTTCTGGGAAATCTTGTCAGGTAACTGACTGTTTTCCTGTCATTTTAGAAATCATTTAGTCTCTCCTCGTTTGAATTCATCTTTCTCAACCAAGGACAGTCGCATTCTACTGGTTCAGTATTATGGGGAGGTTTCCAAAACTGCATGCTCTGATTATTATATAGGAATGTTTCCACTTTTGCCATCTGTTCTTCAGGTGAGTTACCTTTATGGTAACCTGATGGTTCATATTCCTACTACGATTTACTATTGCATCCAGATTTTACTACCTTTCTGATTTTTAGCTACTGAGATTGTTCTTGTTGTTATTCGCCAAAACCGGTTTAAGTACTCATGTATCCTCTTCCAGCAATACTATTGACCGCTTCCCATGTAGCCATTTAGTTTATTTTTATTTGTCTTGAATACCATCTGTCTTATCAAAGATATCCACATAGCCTGATGCAATATATCTTTTTGAGGTCTGTTGTACATTCTATCTCATTTTCCAGTCATGACCCTCTTAAAATACTAATTTTAAGCATGTTCTAAATCTCAAGTACTGCTGAGGTCAGTCTAATAAGACTGTAGTTGTCTGTTGGAGCAATTCTGTTTCCATTCCAATTCTGTTTCCATTCCACTATGGAACAAAAATAATTCTCTAAACCTAGAATCCTTGTATGACTGTTTTGCTGTCTGAGTGCAAAACTATGAATGGTTTAGTAAGGTGTGTGTTTTTTTTATTTTTTGTATACCATATTTTTGTGGCAAGACTCATGCTGAAAAGAACCAAATGACTCTTGGAAAAGAAAAAGTCTATTTTAATGTTAGCCTGTGTCATTTTTCCTGTCTAGTGTTTTGTTTTGTAGCCGATGTGTTGGTACTCTTTGTGTCATCCCACATGGGGATACAACATTGTCTATTGGTGCTTCAGTTTTTTCTACATGTGCTTAGTCCAACAACCATTGTTAGCAGAGTGTGCATTTCTCTTGCCAGGAAGAATGTGTGCTTCTAAGATCCCAAAGATTATCCAAGTATATTTCTTTATAACTCATTTATCTTTCTTCTCCTGTCAAACTAATGTACTCATATGAACTGTAGGTTTTGACACAGGTATTCATGCAAACAGTACAAGCAGTTCATTAAATGCAGAAAAGTAAGTTATATAGGCTGAGAAGGCAGTAGAAAAATCCATAAGAAAATTGTAAACTGTAAGAAAAGTTGTGTACTAACTAATAGTATAAATTCCTGAAGCCACCACACTTTTTGCTGGACCCACCAAATCTATAGTCATTGAGAAGTATTTTATGTGTTAGAGTTGGAGTTTCTTTTGGATTTTATGAAATAAGAAAGAAAAAAAATAGAAATAAAATACAGACCATCAAGCTTAGTGTCTGGATTGTTTGGATATGTGTTTTTCCTAAAAAAAAAAAAACAAACCCGGTTAAACAGATGTTTTACCTAACAGTGTCACTTAAGGGAAGTTATGGAAGTTTAGCTTTCCTAGAGAAAATGTGAAGTGGTTTTGAAGTGGGTCAAGGATAGATATACTAATGCTGCAGTAAACAAAGCCTTGTTACTCACTTTCTGATGGTGTTATTTAGACTTTACGTTAGTCATCTTTCATTTGTAAAATAGAAGTAAATCTCTCCCATGTAAAAAGCTACAATTTTTATAGTGCACTTGAGAAACTGTATATCTTGCTTTATGAAAATCAGTAGGATGCGGAAGAGAATAAAGGCTTTTACTTAAAGTTGCTCCATGTAGGAATATGTATGTAGGAACCTGTGTATGACTCAGTGATTGGCGTGGAATTGGAGCTCAGAAACCGCAGCACCTTAAATCCCCGTGCAGATGACTCTATTTGGATATTCAGTATGCTTTAACTTATGCTCATTAACTCCACACAGCTAATTAAGTCTTTCCTGAATGTTTCCACATAAGCAAGCCCAGATGTTCTTTCCAAAGATCATGAGGAATTCTTTTAAAAGACCATGAGAAATATTTTATAGTCCTTGATGTGTATGACAGTCTTATGAGGGATTATCCACTACTGGAAATAAAATAAAAAAAACCCACAAAACTCTGCCAATGACCAAAGGCCTTGTGTCATATTTTTGAGAAAGTTGTGGAAGCTTTTGTTTTACTTTATTTGCACTGTTGCTGTGTAGTACTGATTAACACCTAAATGAGTGTTATTAGCTGTATAATTTATGTAATAATACATTTTATTACGTATTTCTTGGAAAAAAAAGACAATGTTGGTGGTATCACTGAAAGGAAAATAAGTATCTCTGATGTGTTGGCTAGATGATCTAAATGCTGTATGCCAGAGGCAGGACAAAGATGGAAAGAAAAGAAAGAAAGTAAAAGAAAAGAGATGTGATATGGACAGATCTTGAAATATACACTGATATTCCGTTTTCCAGACTACTTCAGATCTCCTTATGGAAAAGCAACCTAGCAGTGATTTAAGTACAAGTTCAAATTAATATATTCCATGTCCTGCATCTCCTATGAAAATCCTGCACAGAGAAATGAGGATACACATATTGTAGCTTCATGATGTTTAATCCACAGATTAAAAAGAGGTCAGAAGTCTCCGTTTTGCAGACGCTGGGAGTGTCTGCACCAGCACAGGGAGAGGAGAGCTCCTCTGTCCGCCCTCAAGCTGCACCTCCACCCTGGGCCAGCAGCTGCGTGGAGCGGTGTGAGGCTCCTGGCAGCCTCGCGGCAGCATCCGCTTTGTGCCGCTTGGCAGCTGCTGCTCTTGAGGCTGCTCAGTGAATCTAGACTGGCTTGTCAACGCCCCGCAGATCGGGCCAGAAGAAATCTGATGCCAGATACTGCCTCTCTGGCAGTGCTTCCTGAAGAGGGTTTCATTCCTCCATGATATTACTGAGCTTCTTGCAAAGAGCCCCAGTGACATGGGGAGTGAGGATCACAGAATCACCATTTAAACAAGTTTCTGCTGCGTAAGGCAGACCTGCAATCATTTTAAATACAAGGTCAAATTTTTAGGACAAGTCAGGAGACCTGTCAAGGATCACAAGGTTTAAGTGCCCTTAGTGGAAAAAAAAAAAGCCTGGAATTCTACGAGGAATTTTGAATTTTAACCAGAAGCTGCAGAACAAGTTTAAAGTCATCACAACTCCAAATTTAATTTAAATATTTTTCAATACTTTCATTACAAGGAAGTCTAACTTCATTCAGAGGACCAGATTCTCTGCCTCTTTTTTTGACAAGTAACTTAGAGAACATAGTCTGTTTATTATTAATAGAATTATTGTTAATAATAATTGATTGGTTTTATTATTGATAGGTCACTTTTGTGAACTCCATCACTGGTATTTTCATAGAATCATAGAATCATAGAATGCCTAAGGTTGGAAGGGACCTCTAGAGGTCATCTAGTCCAGCCCCCCTGCACACGCAGGGCCACCTAGAGCACGTGGCACAGGGCTGCATCCAAGCGGGTCTTGAAGATCTCCAGAGAAGGAGACTCCACAACCTCTCTGGGCAGCCTGTTCCTATTTTGATCTGAACAGTTGCTTAGCATGGTTGACAATGTGTTACAAGTGATGCCATACAGCACTATTTTGCCAGCTTACTGAGTAGAGATTTTAAAGTTAGAGACTTATCTGCCAGTCTGTTTGCCCAGTACTATCTCTGTTACCAGTTATTTTAATGCAATACAGTATTACAGAGGCTGTGCAAATTTCTAATTCTGCATGAATTTAGGTATTGACAAACACTGCTATAAAAGCAGTTTGAATTTTACTTTCAAGCTGTTTAAAATTGAAATTTTGTGCTAGTTCATTTCTTATTACCTGAGCTATCAAATATCATTATCACATTTACATTACATTAAACATTCATAGAACTAACCCCTCCACAATTACTGAAATAGCTTTCTCTGTCATTGCTCCATTAGCTAAGGGTATGCAAATATATACTTCAATGTTTGGAAAGAGATAACAGGTTTTAGTGTTTAACTTAGTGTGTAGCTTTATTGTGATTGGCAGTTTTCTATTTTTCACAAGGCTTTTGTCATACTTTGATCAAAACATAGTTGTTATGCTGTTGTCCCTGTCAAATTAAATAAGGTTGCACAACAATTTATTCGCCATTTTCAATATAACAAATCCCTCTGGAATCCCTCTGCCCATTCACTGCAAACTTGAGAAGACAGTGGGAGACATGCACATCTTAAGCAGAGGGGAAAGTAAACACAAGTAAAGGTTGATACAGGAACATGTGAGTGGTTTAAATATTCTCTTCAGTTTTGGTAAAAAAGAGAAGAGAGGGAGCTCAAGAAGTTTATTCCTTAATTAGCTTAAATATAGATATCTTGTACTTTTTTGACATAGGCAGGATGTTCCATGCTGTTGGAAACACTGCCAGTATCATGTTTTTATGCACATGCGGACTGCTGGCTTAAATCACAGATAACAAAGATAAGGAAGAGGAGGTCTGACCCAGCCATGCTGAAGTAGAAAGGCCTATTTTGTAGCTGTCCTTAGCGATTTTTTACTTTGTCATTTTATCTGATTACTGTACTTACTGCAAGAAAAAAATCCCTAGGTTTATCTTGCATTTAGTTTTACCCTTGGAGAACTGGATTTGGATTTATGACATGTCCTTAAAATTTCCCTTCCCTTCAAGATATTACTTTTGCGAGTATGCATGTATGCTTGCCAAGCATTTCTGAAGAGATGTAAACTGAACAGTTTTGTCTTGTAACCTCTTCCTTCTGCCTGAGCAAAAGATCATAGGAAGTGGGTGGGCTGAAACATGTTGCTGCTTCCATATCTAAACAGTTTATGTCTCCTTTGGTAAAGATAGAATATTTGCTTCAAAATATTAATAGAACTTTGTGTGCGTTCATATTCTGTACTTCCTCTTGTGCCTCTAGACTACCAGAGGGCTGCTGATGGCTTGGAATTCCGCTATTTTATAAAGTGAAGGGCATTATCATGGAGCAATGTAGATTTGGACAGTGACTTCACCTCCTTTGTTATCCTTGTTCACCTGACTCTCTTCAACTGTCCTTGCCTCTTTAATCTTTATACAGTCTTTTTTTTTTTTTCTTTTTTTTTTTTCTTTGGCAACTAAACAGGTACTTTTTTATATTTTCTTTGGCTCTCACAGATTTCTCCTCTGTTTCATTCTCCCTCCCCTTCCCTTTTTGCTAGGGAGAGAAGACCTTTCTAACAGTCTTATAATGTAAATTAATAATATGAGTTGGACAAATTATGTTTTGCAGTGTCATGGAAAAAAAGCAGTGTTTTGAGGATGTATAGATGTATAGATAACTCAAAAAACATTTTACAATATATTAAAGACAAGAACTTGAGAGGTTCCTTTTTATGATTTTATTAACAATCTATATATATTTGTTGTATAAATGTTACTGTAAAACGCCTCATACATGATAAGGACCTAAGGAGTCATTTAGCACAATTTAGACCTACAGTATTTATCATTATTGTCAGAGTTTCTGTTACTTTTACATGAAAAGCTCTGCCTTTTTTTTTTTTTTTTTTTTTTTTTGGTACGACACTTTTGAATTTGAGATAAACCAGTTCATATAAAGAACCTGAGTCATTTCTTGAGTTATTAAATCACAGAATCATTAAGACTAGAATGGATCTCAGCAACTCCCTAGTCCAACATCCGGCTCAAAGCTGAGTTGACACTGAGTATGGAGTAGAGTACTCAGGCTTTTTGCTGTTAAGTTTTGAAAGCCTTCAGGAAGATATTTCCTCCAGGGAGCCTCCAGGAAGATAAGCTCTCTGGACAACCTGTTCCAATGATTATTTATTCTTGCATGTTGCATCATTCTTGAATTGCAAATGGTTTCTTTTGGCCTGTTTCTCCAGCCTGTCTAGGTTGCTAACCTGCCCTTGAGCGTACTGACCAGTCCTTCCATGCAGTTTGGTTTTGACCTGAAATATCATGCGAGTGACTCCATCTCCTCCAGGTCATTGGCAGGGGTTAAATGGAATCGTTACTTGGATAGACCCCCCTGAAGTATGTCACTTGTAGCCAGTCTCCATAGAGAATTAAAATCCTCTGTAATGAAAACATCAGTGTAGCACCAGTACAATCCGGGAAACAACTTTACACTTTTTTTAATGAAAGTTTTTCTTCTTCATTCACAGCATGAGTATGAGAGTAATGTGACTGTGGAGAGAACTGTGTTATTTTAACTCATAGGGAAAGAATTTGGAGGAACCAAGTATGAAAAGGTGGATTGCTGTGGAAACTGGAGTTCATGAATGATCTGAGGTCTGGTTCATGCAGCTTTCACAGCTGCTGCTGTAATATGTGTTGCTTTTCTCTCTGTTTCAGGGAATTGTTCCTGCAGGGGAACTTTGTAGTCCTTAGGTGAGAGGCATCTATCGAGGACTCTGCAATTTAGGTTCAAGAATTTAAAAGAAGTATTGAGTGGGAATGAGAGAATAATATAAAATATCGTTCAATAGTGAAGTAATCTGAGTAAATCACAAAACAGCTTTCTGTGTTTCCTACACATCAGGAATGTCCCTCAGCATTCTTTTTTTGCACCCAAATATATCTTGTTGTATGATATCCTGAGGAGGTGAATAAATAAATAAATGATTGGGTTTTGCTCAGTCTGGAAGGAGCACATCCTTCAGTACAGTAAAAAAATACATTTGACTCTTGATGCCTTTCTTTGGTCTAGCAGCAGTGGATATTGCAAAAGTCTGCCAAACTGTGAATTGCCTTTCCCCTCATTAGAAATGATTTTTGGGTAAGGATGACAATCTTTGAGCTGCTTCAAAGTCCTCATTTTATGTCACCTCTGTTTTGTCCTGATTTGGTGCTGTCCAGCTGTATTTTTTTTTTCTGGGAGATTATGTTGTCTGTTTGATGTGTGAACAGATGTTTATTATTTGTGTGGTGTGCCAAATATATTTAAATTCACAATCCTTATATTGCGCTCAGAATGTATTTTAGTTTTTTAGTTTAGGGTTTTTTAATTATTAAGGGATTCATATATTTGGAGTTACAAGCATATGGATGTATTTTCTTTGTCATCATTTTTTACAGCTCTAAATATATAGAAAACACAACTAAATATGAAAAGACTCAGGTATGCCTTATGTTTTAGAAATAAAAGAGTCAGATGATCTTTTGAGCTCTTGAATCTGTTGCTTCCATAATATGTAGCGTCACTTGTAGCGTCGCTTGTAGCGTCACTTATCAAGTTTTGAAGTAAGTCTCTGCATTTAATTTCATAACAAATAATAAGATGACTACAGTAAACGTTGTATCTTTGATAAGCATATTAGCTGGTGGTTGAAGAAAATCTGAAATGTTTGGATCTACTTCAAAATCTGAGAAAAACTAAGGGCCGAAAAAAAAAAGACTTGTAAACAGTTCAGCTACATGCACACGTGTAACGTTCTAGAAAAAAAGTTGTTATTTAGCTTTAGGCAGTATGAGCTGAGTGAGAACTGCTGGCACACCTACTCTTACCATGAGGATGTTTGTTAAAAGAAGAAAACACATGACCTTACCTCCTCTTCCACCAGCTACAAAAACAAAACCTGTTGTATTGAATATGTTTAGTAGAAGTCTCATTTGTGAGCATGAATACATCTCATGGGATGAGTACATAAAGGCAGTTATAATATGCGCTATTTTGAATGAAAATATTGTGAAGTCAGCCTGGGGCACTGTGTGGTTTCCTAGTCATTCCTTCTCAGATTACATCCTGGTCAGCTTTTAGGTTTCAGAGGGAGGGAGAAGGTCACCTGATTGTGATTTATTGTCACCCTACGTACATCCTCCTCTTCGCATGCTTTGTGAAGGCAAAAGCTCAACTCCCTTACAGCAAACTTGGTTTGCTGTTCTGTAGAAGCACCGTCTTTGATATTAAGCAGTCTACATCTTTGGTCAAGAGAGAAAGCAGCTACAACCAGAAACTAGTTGAAGTATTGTGGAAGCGGAAAGCTTACCCTGTTTTTTTTTTCACTGCATCCAATTTTAAGACATGCCTTCTAGTAACTACTATTCCTAAAAGTGGCTGCAGAGGCTATAAAAATCTGTGAAGGGAGCAGCTTCTCTTTACTCTGCTTAAACCACTCTAAAGAAAGATTTTCTGCAGTTTAAAAACAAAACAAACAAAATGTTTACTTTTTTTTTTTCTTTTTCTAGTGCCCGTCCTGTATTTCTGTGTAGCTGTTACATGATTATTCAAGTAACATCTGTGCCATGAAATTAAAGATCTATACAAGATGACTGTGTTTGTTCCCATGAAAATGATACATATTCCAAATAGCACATTGCTATAGCTATTGTCAATTGGACATTTTAAAACCACATTATTCTTTCATAGTGAGGAAAATATTTTAGTGACTAACTGTGGTTGTCTTCCCTATGGAACACTTCATTCACGCTGTCAGATAGTCCCTGTCTGGCAGTGAAGAATGCTGTAAATGTTTTCATGTCCCATATGGGTTTATGTGTTTTCCAGTTACTCTTTGGGGAATTGAGCTTCTTGCTTCAGACTTTCCCATGTGATGTAATGGTTGTCTGCAAATTGGGAACTACATTGTAAATTGGTTGTTTAGAAAGATAATGAATAGAGTTTTCCAGCCATTCCTGACAGCACCCCATAATTGTGCTGTTACTGCAGGAGTTGTATGTTCAAAGATAAAACAGAGATAATGAAAGGACTGTCAAGAGGAAAACACAGATTTAAGTATTTGGGGAGATCCGAGTTGTCTTGGCCTTTGTGCAGAATGGACATTGCAGTATTTTATCTGAAAGTGAAATTGTACAGTTACCTGTGAATTCTCAGCCACAAGCAGTTACACTGTGCTCTTAATAGAACTTTGTAAATGCTCAGCAGAGAACACAAATGTTGTCTGAGCTTCCACGCTGGAGGAGCTTAGCAGCAACTAAAAGAATCTGTGGTGAAATAATTACCCTCTACTGATAGTGTCATCTGTCTTCCTGTGTTCTGTCTGTGCTGGCTTTTACTGCTTAAGCTTCTGCACACACAGCAGTTTCTTTAATGATGCTGAGCAATATTTTAAGTACTGATAAATGGGGTGGGGGTGTGTAAATTCATAAAGTTACCTTCCAAATGAGCATAGCATTATTAGTACCTATTTTAAACATCTCATTTTGGAATTAAGCTGTAGACTTTTTTCATTTTCTAATTTCCAAAATCTTGATGGCAAAATTCTCTTTAAATTTAAAACATCTTTTCTCAAAAAAAAAAAAAAAAAAAAAAAAGGAAAACATTGCCTACATTGCAAAATCTGCATCCTTGCACAATTTATGCCATAGAATTTATGTCTATTTCTTTATTAGGTAGGTGGAGGTAGAGGTTGGATGTGAATTTTCTCAGACCTTGAGTGCATTCAGCTCAGTCTCTCCTCCTGTCTTTGACAGGAGAAGGCATTTGTGTTCTCAAAAACACAATGAATCCAATGCTCCTCCTCGAGAGAATAATATAACTAAGAGAGATCATTGATTCCAGCTGTGGTGGAAACAGTTTGATGACTGTGATTTTGCCTAACATGAATATAGACTAATAAATGAAGATCTGCAAGATTTCACCACTTGGGGAAATCTTAAGTGCAACCAATAGGCTAGTGTGTGATTTCTTACTGTGCTCAGCTAAAATGTGCAGATTTAAGCAATGCCAATAGCTGCTAGTAATGTTTAAAAGCAGGAGAATTTATGTTCTTTCTCCAGTATTTGCATAAAATAAAGGGACACCATTGCTTGAAGACTAAAGCGCCTTCACAGCCATGACTTTGAGGGTGTTTACTGCAGACACCTAGTAGTAGTGTTTGTGTGATCTCTGAGAGGACGGTAGGTCGCAGGAGATGCTCCGTGTGGATCTAGGTATGTTGCCTGGCTCTTATCTGTACAAATATCCTGTCCAGAGGGGATGCTTTCACCAGTTCTGTCCTGTTTTAAAACACATTGAACATCTCAGAAGGATGTCTCGTGCATATCTTTTTGAAAATCACTGTGAATTTGTATTTCAGGCTAATACTTTCCTGAGACCTTGGGATTTTTGCCTGTGGCATTAAGTGCATGTGCTGTGCTAGAGCAGTGCTTCAGATGGTGCCACAAAATGTTGCAAAGGATCTGTAGGCAACATGCTCTCAGCCAGTAAAGGACACTGTCTTCCCTTTAATGTGAGAGAGTACATGGAGTACAGTAATTCTATCCTGATAGGGATCTTCCATAATTCCATTGGTAACTCCTGATTACTCTTCCTCTTGGGAGCTATTCAAAGATGAATCATTACTAGGAATGAAAGCAGCTGTATTTTGTATTTCAGCATCAAGAAAAGTTTGCACTGGTTCTCATCAGGAATATACAGGGGAAAAACACCTAAATTATCATTATTTATTTGTGATTTAAATTACTTAGTGCAGTTTTATGGACAAGGTTATGTTTGTACTTGGATAAAATTATGGCTTCCTTTATGCTGGCTAGTCAGATGAGGCAGTAGCTTTCCAAAGAGTCAACAGAGAATCACTGATAGCCTTTACTGTAGCTCATCCTCAAAGGCCAGAGCAAATTCTCCTCTTTGGAATCACTATGTTTTAAAAAACATTTCTCTTGCATGTACATTTAAAGAATTTAATAGCTATGTTTGTGAGCTGCATAACAAAGTGAGCTGCAAGTCCCTTTTTTATTTCTTTTTAAAATCAGTAACATAATTATGTACAAGTCTTCTGTAGAATCCTTTTAAAAGCTGTCTGCAAGCTTTCTGAAAGGAAGAACAACCTCATTGTAAAACTTCGTATTTAGAAAAAAACCAGTAGGCTTTCCTCACAAAGCATGGAAAATGCTTAAAAAAAAAAATCTTATTTTTTTTTTTTAATTTAAGTTTACATATAACTTGTAACATTTTGGAATATTTGTATAGGCATGGGTCTTTTAAAAGGATGCTTAAATTTAGGAATGCTAAATTATGAAAAATCTAATCAATGAGGAGAAAGAATACCTGTATTAGAAAAGCAATACAAAATGACTTAGAGAAGAGAGAATTCAGATGTGGGAAGGTGAGAAGACAAGACTGATTTTAAAAAATCCTTTTTTTTTATTTTTCCCCTTATGCATTGGCTATCATGATGACTAAACAAGACTTTCTATTTATGCTTTTTTGCTATCTAGAAATATGAGTTTTTATTATCTGATAAAGGCTAATTCTGTGTATGCATGAGTACATATACAGCATGTCCTTGTTTGCATGAAATTGTTCCCCAAAGAAGGGAGGCTTCATTTGGTTGCTGTGTACAGACTTGCATGAGGTTGTGTTTTTCCTGGTAAACTTTTTGCATTTCCAAAGATATTTTGTAAAAGATAAACATGTGAATTTCTATTCAAGCAAAGGAAATTTTCTGGAACCTCTGTTTTACAAGCATTGGCCATCCTGAAGACTGGTTTTCTTGTCTGCACTTGCAGTTAAAGATGAAATGTATTCAAGCCAGCTGCAGCATCCTAGGCCAGTGCCTTTGGATTAAAAATGTGTGTTGTGACCCTGGCAGAACCATCATGCAGCTGATGATAAAGAATAACAAGTCATTCCTTGGAACAGCTGTTATGATGAGTGAGGACTCTCATTGTTAGGCGCTGTTCATTTAAAGGAATCTCATAGACGATAAAATTTCTCACTTCAAACAATGGCTACAGAGAGACTATTTTGCAATTCCCAGAGCTGTGATCATCAAAGCACTTGTCCCCAAAACTATCCTATTAAAATCTACTTTTAGCAGAAGAGCTGTTCAGTTGTGCAGCAATGACAGACTGTCAAATAATTTCTCAGGAATCTGCTTAATCCCAGGGGGCCAATTCACCATTTCTGTGCAGAGACAGAGCAATGTGTAGATGCATTGTGTTGCAATGTGTGGCAAACTTAAATGGAGTGTTTAAGATCTCTTTGGTGGTGGTGGAGATAGCATCATATTTGCAGAGGTGAACAGTCAGCTCTCCAAGAGTCTGGATTTTCATGGCTTTGCTTTGCTTTTAACCCTCATCCTAGTTCTCCAAGAACACTAATGAAAGAGCAAAAGCAAATGTTTAAATCTGATGCAACCAGCAATCCACTAAAACAATTTCCTGACTAAGTCTGCTTGAATATTTTGTCAAAAATGTGTTGAGTTCTCATGACCAACACTTTTCATAGTGAACAATACAATTTCTTTATTTCTGTAGAATGCTCCAACTCTCTGATTCAATCTGTTACTATGTCTGACTTAGAGCTGAAATGCAAAGCTTCTGGGGCAGAAGCCATGTCTCAGATGTACACTAGTGTAGTGCCAAGCAGAATGAAGTTCAGGCAGTGGCACTAAATAATTAGCAGTATGGAAAGTCATAGTAGCTTAGTCAGGGTCAGGCAGAGATGTTTCCAGACATAAAAGTCTTAGTAGCAATCAATGCTTTGTCCATGATAAATATAATCAGCTCCATGTATCTGTCTATTCACATGCTTGTTGTTAAATTATTACCATCTGCTAATTGTAAACTTTTAGAAAAATGAAAAGGCATCTGCTAGGGCATTTGATTTAAAGGGGTTTAGCTTTGTGCAAAACGACTTCTGTAACAGATCAGTCTTAAGCTTATCATGGTATAGTTGGCACAGGAATAGTTATGGGAAATGTTGAAATAACTCATCTAGTTTTCTTTTGCTCAGTGGGCTATTTTTAAAGAAACTTTGTATAGTATTTTTGATATCTCCATCATTCTTTCATAAATGTCCCTGAAAATATTCTGTACTTTTGCTATGCTGAGGTGTGCAACCTATGGAGAAGTAATCTGGGAGATTGTCCAGGACCCTAGGTCATGGGAGGAGAAGGGACCCTAGTTTAAACCGGGATTCGCATTCCTAGGATGACTTGGATTTGAATGTTGGCCAAAGTCTAATGGTGAGTAGGTTATCATTTACATTATATATATTTACTTCTGCAATGTTTATGCCCATGCACTTCCAACTGCACGTGTGCTAGTACGTACATTTAGGATCATAGGAAAATTCAGGTTAGAAGGAACCTGAGGAGATCCCTTGTTCTGCTCATAGTAGAGGCAGCTTGAAGGTTCTGAAGGTTTGGAAAACTGATAATGAGAGACTGTAACTGCTCTGGATAACCTCACCTAACTATTTGCTTGGCAGGAAGAGTTTTTTGTTATATCTAAATCAAACTTCTCTTTATTATACCTGCTGTCCCTCATCCTCCCACCATGCATCTCTGCAAAGAGCTGGGCTCCTGCAGCTTATTGGTGCTTTTCCTGAAATGGAGGTTCAGAGGTGCAAAAGATTCTACCTGTGATTACTAAGTGCTGAGTAAGGGGGAAAAGTCACTTCCTTCAACCTGCTGCCTGTGCTTCTTTTGATACAACTCATCCCATTCCTCCAGCGTGTCTGAATATATCCTTAAGCATATGGGCAAGTCCCCTTGGTTTGCACTGAAGCAAGTTAACCTCTACAGCTGCCAACTTAGGTAGGCGAAGACTCTCATTTTTAACACTGACAATTAGATTTGGAATTACCATGTTATCACACCTCCTGGAAATGGAAAAACCTAGATTTTTAGAGATCTGAGGCTCTCTAGCTTGTTGTATATGTGCAATTAAATATATATATATATGTGTATATATATATATTTATATAGTACATATATAGTACAATATGCCATAAAATTGTGGTGATCTCCCTTCTTCCATCTGTATACTGTCGTGTTTGCACAAAATATTTTATTGCATGGGCCAGTTTGTATTATACTGCTGTGAGCATTTAAAATGAAAAAGCCAGAGGATCCATAAGATGATGACCCATTTTGACACATCCTATCTATGATGAAGGCCAAGTTTTTCTATAAGTACAGCAGTGGGTACTATTCCCTGAGCAAGGTTTTCTAACTCAAAATTGGCCATTTGCTAGTCAGTCTTTTATTCCTTCTCCCCTTTTCTGCTTTCTATCCAAAAATTTTCTTCCTGTGATTCTCTTCAAGTGTGACCTCATCAAAGTGGTCAGCTTTCAGATCTCATCCATTCTTCTTTAATTAATTTTCCGTTTTCCCCACAAAAAAAGCTTTGAAGTAAGTTATGATCTTCCTTCATAAAGTAACTTTTCCTGACCCACATCTGTCCTTCCTGTGTCATGTCTTTGGTTTTTGAAATATAATGTGGAAGAACTAAATGAAAGAGTTTTGGGATACCCATTATTAAAACAGTGAGGTGTCTTGTACAAAACATAAAAAGCTGTAGATACATTTTTTTTCTTCTTTTTTTTTTCTTTATTTTCCCCCCTGATGTACTGCTCAATGAAAATTCATTCCAGCTAAAGCAGAAAACTGTGGCTAAACATGATTAGTAGATGAGTCACTTAAAGAAAACTGGGAAGGAAAGAGAAAAAAAAAACCCTTCAGCTGCTTGATAAGAGCCAGAGGATGTGCAGATGGTCTCAGTAAATCCTCCCATGCTTGCCTGAAGAACAACTGACGACAGCCAGGGCTATGCTTGCATTGTCAGGAGGTCTTGTTTTCTGAATAAAACAGGAGCTTTCAAGCACTTAGGAATTCTCCTCTTCATCAGGTTTCTGCACAGATGAAGAACATTATGGCCAAGCTCAGCACTACATTTCTTCTACAGGTGTTGGAACTTAGTATCAACTTGATAATAATGATTGTAAATTATTTTTTAAAACAAGATTTAAATTATTAAAGAATTAATACTGATAACTGAAAATACAGGAGAGAGAAGTTAATTCCTTTACCCACACTTTTTATAGTCACGTGAAAATCTGAACTCTTGTTGAAGGAAATCCCTGCTAAACCTTCAGCTAGATTTCAGAGTAGTCTCTAGAGATTTCAGTTATGAAGATGAGGCAAGCCCAATAAGCATGTGCAGGCTGTACTGTTTGCAGGGTTTGAGCTGGGCAGAGGAGAGATACTAAAGATTTTCAAACAAGAAATGATTTTCTCCCCTCATATCATTTTCAGAAGTGAAAGAACTGTTTTGTCCAATATCTTACTACTGATTCTGTATCAGGATGAGATTCACACTTTTATGACAGTCTCATACAAAAGAGTTAGAGCTGTGCAAAGTTACAAAAATGAAAGCAGAGTTGTGTGGTGTTGTCTTTGGGCAAACAAGACAAATTGCCACTGCCTGCATGGTAGACAGTGTGCATGTGTGTACTATGCATCTTGTGCATTAGTACTTTCTACTCTTCCTCACCCTACTTTTTTCTCCCCCCCACTCCCACACACACACTTTTTTTTTTTTTTCTTCTAAATATTATTTTGTCAGGAAAGTACCTGTGAAGTAAGAGTTAAGAATGTTTTAAAAATGTGCCTTGAGATGCTCGGAGAAAGTGAGCAGGGACAGTTTTTACTGGAATATTTCTTTTGGTATTCAAAACAGGCTATGGTATTCTGCAGGCTATGTGAAATCTTACATCTGTACTTTTAATTCCTGTAGATTAAAGCTCCTCTGAGCTGTAGCTTGATGATTAAAACTCTGTCAAACAAGACCCTTCAAGCTGAACTTGCAGTTCCACAGAGCCATTGGCTGCTGTGGTTGCCATGCATCACTCGCCACGTACTAATCAGTTACTTGAAATTCAGTGCAGAGGAGGTGCAAACCAGACTACATTTTAGAAGAACAATAACATTAAGAAGCATAACCTTCTTGCAGGCCTCACTGTGCAAACATAAACATAAGCACTTTTGAAGTAGTTCAAGCCAGGGTTGAGTCAACGAGTTTGGGCCTGAAGTTCTTGGCTGAAGCACTTCTGCAGATTGATATGAAAAATAAATGATCAGTTGTGGCCAGAATGAAGTAAAATTGAATTTTGCATTCACCCTGCTCAGGCCACAGGTCAAAATCCTCATAAAAAAAAATGAAGTCCTGCTAGGTTGAGAAGATGTAGATGTAATCAGAGCTCTGTAACCTTTCACAGCTAAAGCACATAAAGCTTGTTTGAATTCACATCATACTCCTGTGAACTCAGTTTCTAATCATCAGCCACCCACTTTTTTCCACACTGTGTGTAAGTTGACCCTTGTTCCCCTTTTAGAAGGATGAAGGTAGAGCTGTGACCTGAACATCATCATATGAGGATTTATATGAATTACTGGTTCTCCCCTGCATTTTTTTTCCTGACTTTACTGAAATCTAGGAGTAGTCTAGGAGTAGTGGAGTTAAGCTTGCTTCTTTATAACAGGAAAAAAAATTAAATCATTTCAGTGGTCAGCACAGCTGACTTGAAATTTGAAAAGGGCAGTGTAAAGATAGTATGCCCTTCTGGAGAGTGTATCAAATAGGATAATTTGCAATACATTTTACTTCACGTTTAGTCAGACCTTTTGATCTCAAAATGCAAAGCAAGTCCCACATAAGCAGAAACAGAAGAAAAGGAGCTCCAGACCATCCTAAAAAACTGAAACACTTTCCATGTTTCATTAATCACAGTGTGAGGAACACCACAAAAATGCAGAAGAATCTTAAATATAAGAAGCTTTTGCTTAAAAGTAAGCTTTTGCTTAAAAATAAACTTTTGCTTATTTCTTCTGAAAAGTTTATTTCTAGCTGAAAATTTTGGAGGAAGATAGAGTGGAAATATTGTCAACAAAGTTGAAATTTCATATCTGACATTAATCAAGTTCGTTTGGTATATTTATAGTGGGGACATATGTAAATTGGAAGTGTTTGATCAAGCTGATGTTTACACGCAGAGATGACAAGAATTTTGACAATAGTAAAGAGAGGTGTCAGCATAAGATGAACTTTTTTTCTCCTGGAGCTTCATTACAGTGTAAGTTCCTTCTCTTCAGCAGTAGCTTAATTTCCAGGGTAGGTATTTTTGTGCATTGAAAAAATATACTATGCTTATACTATGATCACTTCCTTAGATTCTGGAAAGTAGTTTGTCAGAAGAAAGACAGGAGCAAAAGTGGGCTAGACTTTTCAACTGTGCGAAGGCAGCCAAAATACATAATCTGTAAATTCTATTGTAAGTTCTACTTTTTTAAAGGATAAAATGGATTCTATGGAATGATTTTGAGCATTTATTCTTAATTAGTGTTGTGATCTTGGAATCAAATCAAAACCTTTATAAATGACAAACTGACCTAAGTTATTTTTTTTTAGCTTTCTTGCAAAGCACAGAGTTGTTTTTGTTCTGTTTTGTTTTGTTTTTAAGATTTAGGAACATACTACACATAGTATGTATACAGCAGCAATCAAAGTTCGCAGTAAATTTTGTGAATAAATTAGATGTTTTATGAATTTATTTTCTGCATACTGTGCAGTACCAATCCATTAAAGGAAAAAAGAAAACTGTAGGCTCATGTAGCTGTTCACACCTGTATAGTACTTGCTATCAGATCATTCCCTCTTAAATAAAAGGAGACAAATAACAGCAAAAACAGAGCATGCATCTGAAAGCATTTTCAGAAATTTTTAGTGAAGAAAGCAGAAAGAGTGGTTTGTTTGTTTATGATGAAAGAGTGTTTTGGCGGTTTCAGAGAGCGTAAATGTTGAGGAAGGGGAGATATGGGAGAAGAATCTCTGATTTAGCATCCTGAGGAGTTGCTGGAGCAGGGGATGTCAAAGGATCACAAAATGGCTGAGGTTGGAACGAACCTCTGGAGCTCATTCAGATGAACCCCCCTGCTCAAGCAGTCATCTAGAGCACGTGGCACAGGGTTACCTCGAGGCAGGTTTTGGGTATCTCCAGAGAAGGAGACTCCACACGTCTCCAGACAACTAGATGTATTGGGAGTATTTATGTATTCCTGACTTCTCCAGACTCTTTCCTTGCAAATCCATTTTAGCCTAGCAGGAAGTATGGCAAGAATGAGGAGCTGGAATGGGTAGATCCAAGTTCAGAATGTTAGAAGAATATTTACATATGCATTGCACATTTTACCAGTAGTGAGAAAGAAGCTCCGTTTGATGCAAAAATGAATGGAAATGGTCCCATCAAAGAAATGAAAGGCTAAAATATGAGAAGAGAAAGAAACGTGAGAATCTGTTTTTATATATATATATATATATATATAAACTTGTTTTCTTTTATTCTATTTGTTTATTTTGAAATGGAAACTTAGTAGTGCTCAGTTTTCTATCAGTAAAAACTAAAGCTTTAAAATAATTGCGGTCAACCATCATGACTTTGTCATGATGTCATGACCCTATTGCCTTTGTGCCTATCTCTAACTACTTTAAATTATTCAGGTTTTGCTCTGAATGAAAGAAGTCTCTTAGAAATTAAACATAATTATTTTTACTTCAATAATGGTTTAAATGAGAAAACAAATCAGATTTTATTCATTCCATCAAATCCTTGTAAAATAGTACTGCAACAGTATCTTCCTCTGCTACAGCATAAAAAGTCTGTGGCAGATTTGTTGCATATAACTGGGGGAAAAAATGACCTCATGGAACATAGTATCTTAAATGAAAGTGACAGGACAAATCCATCTCTGGAGTGCTCTCGAAGGGCAATGGAATTCTAACTGGAATTACTTCAGTGGAGTTAGAAACAAGATGTTTGTTCTGCTGACTGCAACAGAGTAGATTTTAGTGAGGTGTTTAATATTAAAATATAAAATGATCTGATATATTAAAAAAAATCATTTTACCTTCCATTGAATTAAATGTCTTTTCTAAACATTCTAAAACCTCAAGCAAATATTAGATATATGTGTATATAGATGTCTAAGTAGTCTATTCTTTGTGAATGAATTCCTTTACATGATGTAGTAACAGGCAATGGTTGAAATAGAAGTTAGGACACACATGCACCTTATTCAGATATATAAGCACTGGCATGAAGAAGTAGCCACTAATGGCATGTTGCCAGACACAATTTCCATGATGCTGAATTTAAAATTTTGATTTACTTCCCAAATATTCTAATTGAAATATCCATAAAATGTATACTGAGGAATCAGAAAGTTTTCACAAACAAACTGTCTTAGAAGTGAATTACAGAGATCAAAATATTTACAGTAGAGTAAAAAAGGAAAAAAGGTTGGAAGGAATATATACAGATATATGTAAACAAACCTTTAGCTAGGACAGATCAGGAGGAAAGGTTAATTTTAGGGTTTATTATTCTGTAGCAGCTTTGCAAGAATGTTTATACTTTTCTTGGAAGCAAATGATATGAACTACTATTGAAGATGAAAGTCAGCCTATTTGGAGTTTTGGCCTAGTACAGCAGTGTGAGGGACCAAATCCTACTCTTCTCTCTCTCTTTCTCATCTTGGGTAAAATGTTTAGTTGTGACCCATTGGCAAAATTTCTGCAAGAGGACAGTGACACTGTAATATATTTCCATGAACAAAATATAAATAGCATAAATAAAAAGACAGATGGTTACTACTTGGCCTATATTATTTCAGTGAATTAGAAATGAGAAACCTTAAGCTTATTTAACTTTTATAATTATAAAATTTGGAAAGAACTTCTTGAACATGCAGGTTCCTGGGGTGATAGAAGCTCTCCTATGGTTTGTGACTAAACCATAGACTGAGTAGCTGCACAGTGAAAAGTAAACATAATCTAAGCCTGGAACTTCTTATGCCATTGCAATTTTGTGTTTGCAGAAACTGCCTGAGAAAATATAAACAGTCCTGAGATACTACGGAGAAAAAAATCCCCTCTACTATGCTGTATAAGACTAAGTCCTAAAACATATCAGCATACCTAATACTTACTTGACAGTCCATAAGGCTTTCCAGTCCACCAGCTTTCATTGCTAAATGTATGAGACTGAAGGGTCACATCAGATGAAACTTTTTCTCTGTGAAATCGTATCTTGAGTATTTACAAGCTCTAGCTTGGGAGACACTCTATCTGAGATGATACAACTCGTGCATATTCTTTTGAATGATTTTGAAGGGTAGCATGTTCATTGCAGATGTGGTGTAATTTAGGCTGTTTTTCTGTAGTTATGGCCTGTACTGGCTTTTCATTTTTTGTAAACTTATATTAAACTTAGGATCCAAGGGTAATTGGGTAGTTATTCTACTCTAGCTCCTGATAGATATTAGGAGAGTTTTCTAAGTCAGGATTGGTATTGCATATTCTAAAGTTACCTGTATAAGAGCTAATAATACTAACTACGCTGCAGTTAGGTTAGATCCAGTATCAATTATATAAACCCTTTATCTTTTACTTAGGTAAATTTAAAAAAGCATCTTCACACTGTCAGCTCCAGGAAATATTAGGTAATTGCAACTGAATTGCAGTTGAGGGTGATATGATGTGGCAGACTTTTCAGTGTAATTTGGAAGAATAACTTTTGAATCGCCCTTATACCTGTTAGACTGCAGCAACTGTTATTGGCACAAACGGCTTAAAAATGTACTTTTATTCCCCCTTTTTTAAAATGAAAGTGCTTTGCTAGTTAGGTGGAAGTGTGCTTGGTCTTGAGGGCTCTACCAGAGCTCTTACTTTCTGTGCCAGGATGAGAGGCTGCTATAGTAATACTGAGCTTGTGAGATGCCTGTGGAAAAGTTGACACTGCCTATCCCTCACCAAAGCACAGTCCCCTTCATTATCCGTCCAGCTAATATGCTGTCATGTTATGTTATAGACTTCACCTTGCAATGTAAAGATTGGTTGCTCTAGGGCCTCCAACCTGTCCTGAAATTGCACGAACCTTTCATTTCATCTTAAATCTTAGTGAAGATTACCATGATACCATATCTTTTCCTCCAATAAATATTTGCAGTGTGGGAGCCCTGAGTGTGCTAGAAGATGGGAATATGATTGAGGAAAACTTAGAGCCAGACCTTCCACACTCAATAGTGTGTGTGTGGGAGGAAGCAACTGCAGCATCGCCTTGGGAGCCTTGGCAAAGCTGAGACTGCCTCGTCTTCATTCTCAGTTTTCTACTGTAAGTAGTAGTAGTCTTTTGAATCTGCGGTGGTTGCTATTGTAGCGATGCTGTACAATGTCTCAAGTTTCTAGGAGGTTTAATAGAAGTTCATAGAAACAGTTGCTCATTCTGTATCTTCTGGAACACCCAAGCTCTACACATCCCTCTCCTTCGTATATATGTTACAATTGGTAGCGAGTTCTGTAGTTCATCCTTTCAGAACCACGTTTGGAGCATCATTTTCATACCTGCTGCTATCTGCTGCTACACTGAAGGTGAAACAACTTACAAAATTATTGAAAATGAAAGCTATTTATGCATGAGTTATTTAACACTGCATACTGGTGGAATGATGATAGGCATGCATCAAATGGGGCAAATCTTCATGAATTCATTCAGATTTTCAAACTTTACATAGGAAATTTTCATTTTATTTAAGGGGAGTTGGACTAAACGAAGACTGAATCAGAACTAAATAAGCAATAAATAAACAATTGTAGTTGGTTACCTTGACTTCTGTGCAGCTAAGCCCCAATTTTAATCAGAAGCGTAGTTAGAAAATATCTTAAACCCATTATTTGATATCAGCACAGTAGAAGTAACAGGATGTACTGAAAACATTGGCAAAGGTGTCCCTAATATTCTGCTGGAGATGTGAAATCCCTAGTAGGCAAAGTGTAATTTAGCTTTATACTTATTACTTTATTTATTACTTTATACTACTGGTTCTGCCGTTGTTTTCATTATGCTCATTACTCTTAAAAGTTTTTGGCAAAAGGAATAAAATCAAAATAGTTCTTCATCCAGTGTATTCCATGTTCTAGAGGCCATAGAAAGGAAATAACCTTTCTGTTTGCAGAGTGGTAGTCAAGTCTGTGCAGGGTAACACATTTAAATATGCACTATTATAACTAGTGTGCCCTGATTATAATATAAAAAACATATATATAAATATATAAAGTTAACATTATTGCTATCTTTAAATAAAGTGTAGGTAGATTAGGAAAGCTGAGAAAACCTTCTCTGTAAGTCTTTGAACCCTTGAGGGAGTATGAGTAGTTTTCCATCCTTTTTCCATAAAACATAACTTGGTATTTTGTTCATTTAAATGTGCAATTTGACTCACTGAAAGTAATGTAAATGAAATCTGAATTACAGCTGTGATATGTTATAATGAATAACGTCTGCTTAGTAAGACACTGAGTCAAGGACCTAGTTTTCTGTGGAAGGAAAATATTTGTGAGTTTCACTGGAAAAGCTGACAGATGTACATCTGTGTTTCTCTGCTTCCAATGCTGAACATTAGAAATAAAACAAATTGTTGATTTGGCTTGAAACAATAAAAACGTGGTTCAAGAATTGTACCATTTTCTGCATGACAGATTTTGAGAAGCAAATGTAAACTTCTCAAGGTTTTTTTTTTTTTTTTTAAGTTTTGGTCTCTGTGGTTTGCCTTTTATATTTCACATTAGCTTTGGTCTGGAACATCTTAGGCAAAGTTCAGCAAGTAACTCAACACTTTTTTTTTTTGTCTTCTAATTGATTAGCAAAGCAGGATATAAAATAGTGTATCTCATCCTGGTCTAAATTTTTCACATATGTACAGGCAACTTTAAATAGACACTTCAGCTTCCTGAACAAGCAATTCCTGTTACAAAGTCTGAAAGGTTGGTATGATTTATATGGAGACTATTCAAAGAGAAAACAGTCTGTTTTTCATTTTTCCTGTGAAGTCAGCTCTCCATGTGAGCAAATTTTAAACATGACGCTGAACTTTCTTCCATTCGTATGTTCCAGTTGCATAGGTCATTTGGAATTGGTGTAAGAGTTCTTTGAGAATCACAGTAATTGCATATAAGAATTTGTTAAGTCATCTAATAAATGTAGACTATTTCACCTCTTTCAATCATATATGTATTTATATACCTACTATTATTATACCTACTGTTATATACCTACTACATCTACAGGCAGAGTTTAGAAGATATTTGAAAAGCATGCAAAATGTAGAAAAGCTGTATGATCCTGTAATTGATTGGGAGGCAATTAATTTTGCAGTAATCAAATTCAAAAATGAGAATTCAGGATGCAGAAAAAAAATGTAATTAAAATGATATGGGCAGAAGATGCTCCAGTACCTGGAGTACTTACTGATTCCTACAGACTGGCAAGGACTGGAGAAGGCCAAACTTTCACCAAATCTAGTTATAAACAGGCCCGTAAATTTGATTTGAACAGGCTCTGAATTGCTGCTGATGCTACGCTTTTCTTGAATATTGTTGACTGATGATGCTGATGGCTTAGGGTCATACAGATGAAAGCATGAGTCTCACTTTAAGTAATGCTTAGCACTGCATGGAGGACTTGCATAAACTGAGCCACCTAAGATCAAAGCTCCACTTTAAAAAGAAGAATTCAAGTATCTCCCAGCTATGTTACCTAGGCACCTTTTCCTTTGACTTGAAAATTACTTGCATGCCCAGAAGATTGGTCTCATGTGTGTGCAGAATTGTTTAATCTGAGTAATTCAGAGCCTGTTTTCTACCTAGCCTTGGTTTTGATCAGAAACTAGACAGCAGAACAACTAAATACAAGGCAGCATCAGTGTAATACTTGTAGGCACATATATAAAACATATTTACAGGACTGAAACTCTTACAGTTTTAATAGTTTGTGGTATTTAAATCAAGGCCAGAAGAGGTACCTATCATTGAAGGAAGCATGCATGTGTAATTACATATACATACTCTCTCATCCAGCAGTGGATCCTTCTTCATTTCTTTGCATTCAGGCTAATTTTAAAAAGATGTAAGGAAAGCTTAACAGCAGTAAGTGTTAAGTAGGCCATTGCAGACGTGTGTTCATTCTCCGTATCAGTTTGAAAGGAATCATACTTTAAATTCCCCAGAGATAAACTTTTACATTTAAGTTTTAACTAGTTCACAGCCAATTCCCTTATCTCTCTACTGGGAGCTATATATGAGTGATTCCTGCAGACAATTCCTAAATTTGTAAGCTACACATTTATTTATTTATTTCTGTATGATTGATGAAGAATAACTTCTCTGGATAAGTCATTCTCCTCCCAGAAGAACATCAGGGGAAAGGGGGGAAAGTGAAACTCTTGGTATTCCCTATAAAGCTGTGACTAGCCGTATTGAGGTCTGTATGACTCTCTTGCATGAGCGTTCTGAAATCACGGAGTACATGAACATGAACACTGGTGTGCACCAAAGGTTCTTAGTTTCCTACTGCAGCACCTGTAACTTTGACATTTCCTGAAGTAAAAGGACATTTTTGAGTACTGTGCATTTCCATCAAATTATTTTTTTCTTTAGTCTCTAACATGGATAGTTTGCTACTCTCTAGCCGTAGGAAACAGAACATTCGGTGACTACAGTGACTTTGTACACTCTGTGCTAATGCCATTGTTGAAAATGAAGCCACACTAGAAATTTTGTCATGGTGCACCTGCCAGGCTTTTGAAGTGGCAATAGTCATAAAACAATCTTAATCTGGAGACAAGGCTTTGTGAGTGAATCTGGTTTTTAGAATGTTTGTTGACTTTGAAGGGAATATTGATGCAGTCCATATATATGGACAAGTAATCCTTTTTGTAAATAATATTGTCATCCAAACAGTTTGTTAGAGCTCTCAAGATGTTGGATTTTTTTTTATTCTTGCATGCCTTACAGTTTCATCCAATTTTTCTGCAGTGTTGTTAGTAGAGACTTAAGAAACTCTTCATGAATTACTGAAATCAAATTTATGTGCCTTAAAAACAGGATTTAAAGTGCCTAACACCAATTTTCTCACTTTAGGAGATATTTTTCTTACTTAGCAGGGAGCAAGATGTCTTCGTAGATTCTTTGTAGTGTATTGTTTGATCTGAGTTACATTATCAACTCTTTTTCATCAAACTTATGTTATGTCTTGTTCCTGCTTTTTATATGTTTTTACCTGAAATTATTGTTCTGAAATCTATGCTAACTAAATGAATTCAGGAGAAAAAAGTGGCCATTTCTTTTTATTCTTTAACTTGGAGAAAATTTATTCAAGAACACATTTTTTTTTATTTATTCCTGGAATTAATAAATACTTTAAATCTATGTGGGTTAATATTTTGCTATTTATTACCCTTGAAATCTAGTCTGTATTTTGTAAGTATATGTTTGAAAGCCCATCTGCAGGAGACAGAGATTCATTCTCACATCCTGCAATTTTTAAAATAAATCAAAATAATTTCTTATTTACTTATTTTAAGAATATTTTGTAGCTATATACTTGGAACAAAAAATAATTAATTTCACTACATTATTTTAAATAGACTTTAATATTACATGCAGGTTATAATTTCAGACATAAAACAGGCAGAATTGCAGACATTGAATGTAGTCCAATATTTGGTATCATGTCCTCCTGTCTGTACTTTTCTTTCTTTCCCATTCTTCCTTTTCTGTTTCTATTTACCTGACATTTACAGTTGAATCATTTTTCTCGTAATTTGTTGAGAATTTTTAATATATGTAGTGGCATACTGGGACAGTATGACCAACCTTCTTTTTCATTTCAGTTCCCAAGCATGCCATTCAGGACATTCTTTTTAGCTCAGGTGTATATATCTGTTCTGTTTTTATCTGATCTTCTCATGATAAGTTATTGAGGAGAGAGTAAAAATCTAAGTAGGAATGTAACATATCATTAAAAACTTTCTGAGGATTTTGACAATGTTAGTACTTGCTACTCCCCAGTAGGTCCCTTAGCACAGTAAGTCTAATGTGGGCTGAATTTCCCCCTTTCAATACGGAATTCTCATAAGGGAATAAAACGTGGCCAGCACTGCTGAGGTTATCAGTGACTCAGAGGCATCACCTCCTGCCGCTGCTGGCAGCTGTCCAGGGAGAGCCCTACAGACTACGAAGTTGTCTGCAGCTGTAGTTGTGGTAGGAGAATCAATCATACTGTAAAAACAAGGAATGAGAGAGAACTGTAATAATGCCCCCAGGGAACTTTTTTGCAAGGATATATCCAAATATCAGCAGCATTTACTGAGTGTGGAAACCCAATCTATCCCTTGGACCATAGTTATATTGTCTTGATAGTGGTTTGAATCATCAAGAGTCAACAGTGTTTAGGAGAATGCAACTGATATTGTCATCCTTGCTTTTATATCAGAAAATGCAGCAAGTAGAGGAAGAGTTTCTGCCTCTGGGAGATGGTTTTACTGAAACAGTTCTATTGCTGTATTTGAAGGGATATTGCAAGGTAAATTCATATTAATAGTTCTTTAGAATTTGTTAAATTATCAAAAGGATTTTAGTTCAGATCTTTGCAGCACTTAAAGTTTATCTAGGTGCCCAAGTTTGCCTGAAACTAATAGGATTTGGTATCCTAAATCCTCAGAGCCTAAAACCATTGAGAACTCATTTCAAAAAATTCTCTAAGAAATGTTTTTTTTTTATTATTTGTATTTATTTATTTTTATTTTTTTGCAGTAGTCAGTCTCTGCTAGCACAATGACATTTGAAATGATGCTTTGTGATTTATGCTGGCCCTAGGCAGACCCTATGAAATTTCCATGAAGCAAAATGGAAGCAGAGCAGAGACAAAGCAGCAATTCAAAAGTGCTTCAGTGAAAACAGGCAAAAGGAAAAATAGTTTAAGGGGTTCCATTACTTCAAAAATATCATTTTCTCTGAGACTGTCACAAACAAATATCACGCATTTCTCTAAGGATTTCAATAACCGTCCCTTTTTATATGTGAAGTAACTCTACAAGGAAAACGGGCAGAAGCAACAGTTGCTGCTTTGTGACAAAATAGTTCTGTTAAATCTGTAACCATGCACTTGGCTTCACCCTTTCCCTCATACTGCTATTGAGAACTGCCCTTTATGTGAATGCATTTCTTTAAAAGTTTTAAGTGTCCTCATATGTGATGAGATAGAGAGAAGACATATTAACTTCAGTCTTCACAATGCCTGCATGCTCCGCACCACTTTAATTTACACTAAGCCTTTTTACTGCAAATGGGATCAAGATGAAAACTGAGTTTTGATCTCGTATTGACTGTTGCATTTTAAACTGAAATCATGATTCTCCTCTGCTCTGCTGTGCACTGAGCCACAGAGCTAATATCCTCAAATTTGTATGGAAAGGAGCTGAAACATGGAACAGGCCAGTATCCTGTGGCTTCAGTCCATCTCTACGTGTGATTTTTCATTCACTGCATCTCTTATTGCTTTTTTCTTTCTTTCTTTTCTCTATTTTTTTTT
>VWPW01018671.1:0-22112 GCA_013389825.1 Crypturellus undulatus
TTACTGAACTGTCTTCCAGAAATGACTGAGACTATTATATTGATATTTACAATTCCAGAGGCAAAAAGGCTTTCCAAACTTCCGTTCCCTGCACCTTTTATAAAAACCATATTGCTGGGAGTCCAAAAAAATAAATATTGTGTCCTCTGCACTTCTGTGCCCCACAGACAGAAATTCAGAGATTGAGGAGCAGTGTCTGTACTGTGACATTTCCCAGCAGCACGGGGCCCTGTGTCCGAGCAGACAGATCTGCTCGTGGTGTGGGCAGTGGGGCTGCTGGAGCAGACAAGCATGGTAACAAGTCCTGCTTGTGTGTATGAGGTTTAGAGAAAAACAAATGCTACGATCAGCAAAGGATGGCCCAGGGATGCCCAGGAGGAAGGCAGACTCCTCCTCCTTCCCCAACCCCATAAAAGATTTTCTGAGGCCAACCAAGGTCTTCAGGGCTGTGAAAGGGCTTTGGGGCTGCAGCTGCGGGCTCTGGGGATACAGCTTATGGCTTTAGGCCTGTAAAAAGGCCTTAGGGCTGCGGCTGAGACCTTTAGGGCTGCAAAAGGGCTTTAGGTCTGAGGCTTAAGGTTGTGAAAGGGCTTTAGGGCTGCGGGCGTGGGGCTTTGTGGTTGCTGCTCAGAGCTTTGGGGCTACAACACAGGCCTTTACTGCTGCATCTCAGGGCTTTAAGGCTGCATCTTAGGGCTTTAGGCCTGTGGCGTAGGGCTTTAGGGCTGTAGCTTAGGGCTTTAGGGCTACGGCTTAGGGGTTTAGGGCTGCGGCGTATGGTTGAGGGCTGCTAAAGGCCTTTAGGGCTGCAGCTTAAGGCTTTAGGCCTGCAGCGTAGGGCTGTAGAACTGCAGATTAGGGCTTTAGGGCTGCAGCTCAGGGCTTTAGGTCTGCTATGTACGGCTTTAGGGCTGCGATGTGGGCTTTAGTGGTAAAGAGCTCTAGTACTACAGCTGAAGAGCTAGGGCTTATGGCTGAAGGGCTAGGACAGGACTGAAGGGTGAAAAGGCTGAACAGCTGCTACGGGAGTATAGAGATGAAGGGTTAATATGGCCAAGGATGAAAGCAATTATCTGCTTGATGGATAAAAGATTTTGTGAGGCCAACCATGGCCTTTAGGGCTGCGAAAGGGCTTTAGGGCTGCGGTGTAGGATTTAGGGCAGCAGCTTGGGGCTTTGGGACTGTGAAAGGGCTTTAGGGCTCCATCGTTGTCTTTAAGGCTGCAGCGTAGACCTTTAGGGTTGCGGCTTAGGGCTTTGGAGCTGCAGCGTCGGCTTTTTGGTAGTGACTTAGGGATTTAGGGCTGCCACTTAAGGCTTTAGGGCCACGGTGTAGGCTTTAATGCTGTGTCGTGGGGCTATAGGACTGCTGTGTGGGACTTTAGGCCCGCGACATGGGCCTTTACTGCTGCAGCTTAGGACTTTAAGGCTTCGGCAGAGGGCTTTAGGCCTGCGACGTATGTCTTTAGGGCTGCAGCTTAGGGGTTTAGGGCTGCAGTGTGGGGCTTTAGGGCTGTAGTGTAGGGCTTTAGACCAGTCGAGGAGGGGCTTAGGCCTGCAGCTTAGGGCTTTAGGGCTGCCACGTGCTTTAGGGCTGCGGTTAAAGGCCTTTAGGGTTACAGCTTTCGCCCTTAGGGCTTCAGTGTCGGGTTTAGGGTTGCAAAAGTGATTTAAGGCTGCGGCGTAGGCTTTAGTTCTGCACCACGGGACTTCAGGGCTGTGACGCACGGTTTAAGACTGCGGCGTGGACTTTAGGAATGATGCTTAGGGCTTTAGGGCTGCAGCTTAGGACCTTAGGGCTTCCACTTACGGCCAAAGAGATTGAAATAGAGTTATTCTCTTCATGCACACATTCTGCTTAGGATCCATCCTACAGATGCAGCTTAAGACTTTAATGTAGGGCTTTAGTCCCACGGCTTAGGGCTTTAGGTCTGCGGTGTAGGACTTTATACGTGCAGCATTTGGCTTTAGGGCTGCAGCCTAAGACTTTAGGGCTTCCCAAGGTCTTTAGGCCTTGATGGACTCGTCCTGCATGGGATCCGTCCCTGCGACGTCCCTCCACCCTCGCCTGCAACCTCCATAGTGTCCACCCCCCCGGCGTCAGTCTTGCACCCTGTTCATATCTTGTCACATCCATCCTCATCATCTCCATCCCTCGCTGCGTCCTTCCCCGCCACCTCTCTGCCTCATGCTCTCTGTCCCCTGGCGTATCCATCCTCCAGGGCTGCTGTCCCTGTGTCCAGCCCAGTGTCCATCCTCCAGCGGGTCCTTCCCCCGCTCTGTCCATCCCTTGTCACGGGCATCATCATCTCCTCCGTCCCTCACTTGCTCCATCTCCACGGGCCACCTGCGAGTCCGTCCTTAGCAGATCCCTTGTGGAGATGGTTGCTGCCTCCCTCCTGGAAACTGCTGCAATGGATCAAGCCACGGCGATCTGTCCCGTCGCCTTGAGCACTCACATCCTGCGGCTGCACGTGCTGTGGTGGGCGCTGCTCTGTGCCCTGGCAGAGATGTGGCTCTGCTGCCAGGTGCTTTCTGCACCTGCCCAGCTGCAGCTTTGGTGCTGGAGGAGCAGCCATGCGCGCCATGCCGCGTCCCAAAGGGCAGCGTGTGGGGCTGCCCTTCATGGGCAGCAGGAGAGGTGTGACGGCTGCCCCGGGCTCTCACAGCGCTGCCGCGTGCCCTGCTCCCAACCTGCGTGTGCTGCCTTCGCCTCCCCCTCGCTGTGGCTCCGGTAGGACAGGAGCACTTGGCTGTGGCCTTGGCTGATGCTCCTGGAGCTCCCGAAGGGGACTGATGGTGGACTTGGCATGGCCACACTCTGCTGTTCTTCCCCTGTACCTTTCCACAAAGTGACGCAGCTGGCAAGCTTCAGGGATTACAAACGAAGTGGGAGAATATGCACGATGGGGAAATGTCTCTAAGAGGTAGTGATAGTTTGAGCTCTACTGCCATAGCTTTTCCCTGTAGCGTATGATGCGACAGACTTCAGTGTCATGTACCAAAGACCCTTTCTTGAGCATCAGATACAACTTATATACCGTACTGTCCCAGATACAATTCCTTACTTGCAAAAAGCACACGAAGCGCTGTTGTTAAATAAGGAAATAGTCTAAATAATTACGTGCAAGATTATCCAATCAGCTTCTTGATCATGCAACAACCATACGGTTGTGGTTTTCCCCTTTTTCTTGCTCTGTTCACTATCTGCTGATAAGATACTCTGTACTGCCGTCCTTGAGGTTGGTTATCTGCTAACAAGGCATCCTGTACTGCTCTCCTTGAGGCTGGCTTCCACATCTCCCCCTTCTTTACCTAACCCTTATATTGCCATGACTGTTTTTATTTGAACAGCCATAACTTGGTTAAATGATCGATCAATCCCTTGTTGAACACATGACAGGAAACAATGCAGACACACCAGCAACAAACAAAATGCAGTTAGTACAATAATCAGGAACTTTACAACTTGTGTTGCCCAAGGTCCAAATTGTCTTAACCAGGTAAATTTTGCTAATGGATCCCGGTTCTGATCAACCTGGAGCTGGCTGTTTAATTCTTTTAATTCTTGGATGTTCCTATGGATAGGTACTGAATGGTCATATAGATTCATGTAACACCAACCATCTAAACCTTCGCAACCGTGACCATGGTCAAGCAATAGAAAATCAATTGCCGCCCTGTTTTGGAGCGTGGCATGACGTATGGAGTCTACATCTGCTAGCAGTCCAGTTAGCGCCGCGCTCATGGCGTTACTCTCGTTGGCCAGCCACAGCCTATTTTATTGAGAGAATTTAGGGTGTGCGCAGGTCCAAAGCCTGGTATTATAGAACTGACCACTCGCTCAGCTGCATTCTACAATACCGTCTTAGAATCATGTTCTTTGGTAAATGGCAATGCACGTCTCACTCTGCGAGTGTGACTGGTTTCCCACTTTAGGATATCGGTATTGTTGGGATGGACCATTGTAAGCTGGCCAATGGTACATGGTCCTCCTACAGCCTTTTGGGGGTTTTCATTCCACGCTCAATCCCCACCTATCACAAATAATCATACGGGAACAATCGACTGGCAGTCTTTCCTGTAGGAAATTGTTTATCTATAATTTTATTACACCATATTGATTGATTCTGATAAATTGGACTATTACTTGTAACATCAATGCCAGACTTATTCATATCACCAACAGGAGAATAGTCAAAATAAAAGCAGATGGGGTCAACTTAAGCTAAGATATCCACTTCCTTCAGGGGAAGATTTTTTGTGGGAAAGCCACCCAATTTCCAGATTGTTGTATTCTACCACCCTACTGGTCATTAGGTCCTGCTCCTCCCGGTTTCCTCACACCACAATCTGGGCTGATCTGTACCTGGATGGCTACAGGGCTGACCCACTGCTTGATTATACAGATTATCCCATTCTTTCTCAGATACAGGTACTCCTATTAAACATGTTTGAAAAGGGTTGTCTGGTGTTGACATGGCTAAGCAAAGAGTTGTCTGATTTATTACACTCACCAGTGTTACCCATACATTTATTGGCTGTTTGATCCAGCTTGGGATAAAGGCTCCAAGCTGCTGAGGAGAGCCATGGCCGCACACAGCACCAAGGGACCCTTCTTGGTCTCCCATCTGCCAAAACACAAGCACAGCCCCTTCCGTGGGTTACTAAGTCCTTAGGGCCTTCCCATTTACCTGTGACTAGGTCTGTTATTGTAACTTGGGGCCTCCGTTGAAAGATATCTAACCAGTGACCAAAATGCTGAGAAACTTGTTTTTCACTTGCTAAATTATGATTTAAAAAATGTAGTACGTACAAAGCCTTGTTTAATCTCTCTTGAGGACAATCTCCCTGTGTTTCCCCTTTTGGTTTCATTAGCTATTTTTAAGGTCTGATGAGCACGGTGATGAGCCTGCCCCATAGGGGAATGCGGAATACCAAAGATGTGTTGAATGCCCCATTGCTTAATAAACTCCTGGGTCCGAATAGCAGCGTATGTGGGCCCATTATCTGTTTTTATCGTTTTGGGGACACTCATAACCACTTACAGTCTAAGCAATACCTGCAAACATCTCAACTTTTTTCCCAGTATGCATGGTTGCCATTAAATACCCCGAATCTATGGGAACATGGACGTATTTCAGTCGTCCAAGTTCTCCTACGTGAGTTACATCTGATTGCCACAGTTCACCAGCCACAAGGCCTCGAGGTTTAACACCCTCTTGTGATGGCATTGCACTTATGCGTTGGCAGTTAGGACGTGCTTGAACACTCTGAGGTGCCTGATTCTTAGTTAATTGGAATTGCTTCATTACAGCTCATGCATTCCGGTGAAAGAAATCATGCAACAGCCTGGCTGGTTGAAGTCAGGCACAACTTCTGCTACTATAGTACATGGATCCACTATTCTGTTCCCTTCGGTTAATGGTCCTGGCGTGGTGGTGTGTATGTGAGTGATAAAATAAGGATTACTTCACCCATTTAATAACGTCCATAGGTGTTGCAGCCCGACCATTAGCAGGGGGTCGGCAACTTCTTGGAATGCAGCCCCTGCCGGACGCTTTCCCAGGCCTGCAACATACAGGGAGTCAGTCACAATGTTCAGGTTTGGCCTTGCAGATTTGTGAAACACCGTGATTACAGCTACCAGCTCCACCGCCCGTGTCAAACCCGATACCCCCGTTTGCACCTCTATCTGCCATTCCTGATCCGCCGAGGTTTCCTAGGCAAAAACTGCCTTGTTAGTTTGTCCAGATCCATCCGTAAAGACAGTAATACCCAAGACAGGGGTCTGTTGCCAAAGAGACCTTGATAGTGAGGGAATGTTTGGAAGCTCCACATCCTGTGTGGAGGATGGTGAATGTTTATCTGTCCTGCAAGATCTGCTAAAGCTGCTTGCACAGGCAAATGTCCCACTAACAGCCACTGCAGGTTCTCCTGTGTCATGGGGAGGTAAATGGCTCTCAGGTCACTACCACTTACTGTTCGAAGGCAGGTTCTCCCTCTTTGGGAGCACATACTGCTCTGCTGTGGTGATAATTGTTTTTGATTGCCCATGAGGCAAAAAGATCCATTCGAGTACTCGAAGCAGATCTGCTGTTGATACATCCCATTGCATCAAGGCAGCAAACAGCTGGTATCTGTTAGGTATAATAATAAAGTCAATTTCTAGTTTCTCCCGGATTCTATAACTTTGTCTTTTCTCAGTGGCATGTGCTACCTCTGCTAAGGCCTGCTGACTTTCCTCAGTTGCCGTGGGGAGTTTAGATCTGGATCCCCTTGAAGCTGCAAGAAGAGAAGTCATAATTTCCCATTTGTGAGGCCAGCCACAGGCCGAATCCAGTTTATGGCTCCTAACAGCCTTTGTAAATCATCGAGCCTTCTTATCTTAGGCAGATTTCTCTGCCTAATCGGCTGCAACATTCTTGCCACTGTCACCTGACAAACAGTGGGACTATTAACCACCCCTTGCAGCAATACAGTCCAATGATATCTACGCGTGGGCTCGGAGCGGTTAAGAGAGGGCAGAGAAAACGTGAATCAAGGGGCATCCTGTGGATATAATGGCAGAGTAAAGAAACAATCCTCCCGTCTGTGACAATCAAAGTCCATCATGTGGGCAACACAGCCAGTGAGAGTTATTCAGGTTGTAAGGCACACATAGGCTCTATAACTGCGTTAACCGCCCGTTAAGTCATGCAGCATCCTCCATTTACCATTTTTCTTTGGAATAACAAAACCAAGAGTGTTCCAGGGGCTCTTGGTTGGCTGTAAATGTCCTGCTGCTGCTTCCCCCAATAGCTGTAGCTGCTGCAGCCGCTCTTTAGGCAGGGGCCCCTAGTTGACCCACACTGGCGTGTCTGCCACCAGCTGAGCTGGTGGTGTGAATCTGCACACTCCAACATCTCTCTTACAAGCATCGCCATCTGCCACTGCCTCCTTAAGGCGCTTTCTGGGATCTTCCCACACCTCTCAAGGGAATGTGCCTCCTTTCAGAAAGGCAGCACCTTCTCCCAGATCCACTCTAACAGACTTACTAAGTCCCAGTGACTTCCCGCTTCTGCTTTTCAGACATTCCGCCTCCCATGGCTCCCAAGCCGCTCACCTACATTTATGCGATGGGTGTGCTCCGGAGTTCCTCTTGCTGCGTTCCTGGTTCAGCCAAGCTGCGCTGCCGAGTTTGACCTTCGTGAGCATCCTCAATGTTCGTGCCCCACATTGGGCGCCATTTGCAGCATATGATGAGCATGGACTCTGGTATAATGAACCAAAGACATTTTATTAAGTATCAGATACAACTCATATACTGTACTAAACTGGATATAATTCCTTATTTGCAAAAAGCATGCTAAGTGCAGTTACTAAATAAGCCAGTAGTATAAAGAATTACTTCAAAATTATCTAATAAGCTTCTTAATCACACACCAGCTGTGCAGTTGCAGTTTTCTTCTTTTTCTTGCTTTGTTCCTTATCTGTTGATAAGATGTTCTGTTCTGCCGTCCTGGAGGTTAATTCACAAGACACCTGGACTGCCATCCTTGAGGTTGATTGCCTGCTCACAAGGCATCCTGTACTGTTGTTCTTGAGGCAGGCCTGCACACATGGGGAGATCTCTGCCTCGGAGCGATCTCCTGCCCTACCTGCCCTTGGCTTTCCCATCTTTCCCTCAGGGCTGGGAATTGCTGTCCCTTAGAAAGCCAACCTTTCAGCACAGCGCTGGGCAGAGCTGCTGGTCCCTGCTGCAGGGGCACATATGTGGCTTCTCTCTCCGCTGCAGCCCCACCAACCCAGGCCATGGGCAGGAGGGCAGGAGCCAGACCAAGGCTGGGCTCAGCCACAGGCCACAGCGCCTGCAAGGTGCCTGGCGCTGAAGAGAAAGGAACCCAGCTCTATCAGGGATCCCAGGCCACCATCAACCCACAAGGGCTCTGCTGAGGACATTTGCACCTCACAGGTGGCCACAGCTGCCCTTTGGGCTCACTAGGCTACCAAGGAACATGTCTCAACCATCAAAAACAAACCTTGCTGGAGGAAATCATGCTGGAAGGGCCGTAGTGGAGCAAGGAGATCAAGAATGCTTGTGGAGGTCGAAGAAGCACACCAAGCGCAGCTTAGTCTCGGGGGCAGGCACCCACCAGCATCGGCATGGCACTGCGTGAGGAGACCTCACCGTCTGAGATCTCCTCTGACTGCCTGCCAGTCTGCACCTCCTCACCAGGGCAGCAGCATGGTGCACATGAGGAGGCCAGGCCGTGCTGCGGGCCACGCAGCCCGGGACATGTCCCAGGCACTGCCCAGTGCCGGGAGGAATGGGCCGCGCACACTTGTGCGGCACCTGGCACCTCCCCTGCTGCGAGCGCCTGACCACTGGAGCCTGGAGCAGGGCGGGCAGTGCAGGAGGAGGCTGGTGGCTCCCCAGGACGGGTGAGCGCTGCTCATGCCATGCCCCCAGCACCAGCTGCTGCCCCTCCGCAGCCTCCCAGCCCACAGAGCCCCAGATGCCCTGGGCTGAGCCGCCCCTTCAGCCTCTGTGGAGCGGCAGGTGCAGCCAGGAGCCGCCTGGGCCACCGCTTGGCCACCAGCTGCCCTGGAGCAGTGTTCTGGCCCTGCCAAGGGCCCATGCCCATGTGCGCCTGCCCCGCGCCAACATGTTTCCCCGTGGGGAAGGAGCCCTCGGCAGCTCTCGCACAGCCCCGCTCCGGCACCGTCCACGCTGCTTGAAGAGCCCTCGCCCGTCCCATTGGGGCGAGCTCCACATGCAGCCGGGAGGCCGAGGGCAGCCCAGGCTCCTGGTGCCACTCAGGTCCGTCTGCCTCTGGGGCCCCACCGGGTGCCCTGGGCAGCTCTCGGCAGGGACGCTGCTGCGCGGCTGGGCAACCTCGCAGCTTTCCCTGCTCTCTTGCAGCGCGGACACCTTCTCATGCATCTTCTATCGGGAAAGAGTGCTGCAAAATGTCCTGGAGGCAGAGAAACGCACACCAAAGCCACCAGAAAGGCTCCCTGAGCTGCGCAAAACCCCCCTCCCCGCCACATCCGGAGGATCCCAGCCGTGGGGCAGGGCAGTGCACAGGGCGTTTTCCTCGTGGAAACAGGGGGCAGCAAGGAAGAGCAGGTCAGAAGCACCGCCTCACGGGGCCAGCAGCGAGCAGGGGTCATGGGGAACAAGAGCTCTGGGCAGCCCACAAAGGGCAAGGAGAAGCAGTGGGCACTCAGTGGCCTCTCATCCAGGCCAGGGGGCACTGCCTGCAGGACCCGCAAAGCTGCCTGGCCCACGGAAGCCCCACGAGCTCCTTCTGACCCTCCTCTTCCTCACAGGCTCGCTGGTGGCAGTCTGGGCCTGGGCACCTCCAGCCCCAGGGAGTGCTTCAGGAGGCCGTTCCGTAAGTTGTGTCCACCGCAAAGCACCCACGCAAAACCACCCTCCACGCAGGGGCTGCTGGGGCAGCTGGGTTCCTCAGCCTGAGCCCCTGCAGCGGATGCTTCCTGGCTGCCCTGGGGAGGCGCCAGCCCTCCCTCCACGCTGCCGGGACCGCTAGGTCCATCAGCTCTGGCCGCCTCTCGCAAAGGCACCAGCTGCTCAGCACCTCCTCGAGGCAGCCGCAGCGGTGGTGTCTCTGCCTTGTCAGGGCTGCAGCCAAGCAGTCCTTCCTCACGCACTGCTTCTCCCTCGCAGCCTTCCTCAGGCCCCTCCACGTGTCCCCCCCTACAATTAAGGGAGTGCGCTCTGTATGCCGAGTCAATGCCGATTATGCCAGTTTCTATTTGTTAGTATATGATTGCTTAGTATTCGATTGGTTAGTTTGCTTATATATTTTCTTATCTATAGGACCACGCATATTACGTAGGTTCCCGTGTTACAGGTACAGGGTGGGAAGGAGGAAGATATTATCCCATACTCGTATTGACTGGTGTGATTTTTACTGTGTAAATGCAATTCGGCTTACTCTCTGGGCACATGAGGCCATGCAGTTACTAGGCTGCGTGTTTTATGAGCGAGGCTGAGGACCTCACTAGAGGCATCTCTCACAGACCCCACAGCAGCTGCATCACATTGCCCCAATGTGACCTTATGTCTCCCTAATATTGCGTGTGTCACAGCAAAGCACTCTGATGCTATGACTGAATCAGAACCAGCAGGCAGCCTCTGCACTGCCCACATGGAGCTGGGCCTTGACCCTGGCCTTGGGGTTTGCAGAGCAAGGGTGAGAGAGGTCTAAGCCAACCTGTGCTCTCTGTAAGAGGGAGGGAGGGGGTCACTGCTCTCCTTGCTGCCATGGGATCCTGGGTTTCCTTTGCAACAAAGTCTCTTTCCGTGTATGTACATCAGCTCTGTGAGGCCGAGGCCAAGCAAACAGTGTCCTGCCCTCCAGGGGTATTGGGAGGACTGCAGAGTCACCATGGCCTGAAGGGCCACAAGCAGAGCCTAGACCTGCTGGGGGATGGGACAAGGGGCCCTCACAGCTGCTGCTAATCCACAGGGCAAAGGCACAGTTCTCCCTGCCCAGCCCCTGCCCAGTGGCCTGCAGCTCCTGCTTCTTTTTCTGCAGGGGGAAGGCCCAGACAAGGCTTCTGAGCAGGGCAGAGGAGGCCCAGAGCAGCCTCAGGCAGGAGCAGCCCCAACACAGCGCATCAGCTCTGCTGCATGCCCACCAGGCCTCTCCTTGCATCAGCCCCTCTCCTGCTGGCTCCACTCCAGATGCTCCCGCAGCATCCTGAGCTCCGCCAGCAGCAATTCTGCCTCCTCCACCGTTCTCCTTCCCCTCTGTGTCCTGCAGCAAAGGGGGCGCCATCATATTCGCCCTGGACAACAAGCCCTGCTTCCCACCCACCTGCCTTTCTACACTCATCATCCGCACGTCTCCACAGCCTCCATCGTACCTGCGCACAGCGACATCAGCATCACCACAGCTGCCCCTGCTCTGTCAGCCCCACGTTCATTCCCTGAAGCTCCATGCACCCCTCCTCCAGCATCTCCTGGAGGTTCGGAAGCCAACGTTTCTCTTCTTCACAAGCTGCAGGGCCCTCTTCCCAATGGGCACAGTAATAAGTAGAGACTCAGGCAGAGGCTGCTCTTGCAGTGCTCTGTAAGCCCTGGCCTGGGCTGCTCCGTGACCTCAGGCAGGCAGAGGCCTTGGCCAACGCATGGTAGGGTCGTTGTCTGCCATGGGCATGGGGACATGCTTGGCCCACAGCACCCCTGCAAGAAGATTTTTCAAAGCCCTGTGGTTGCATCTGGGAGTGGAGACTGGCCCTCAAGCCCTGCCTGCCTCAGCGAGCAGCAGCCATTTTGCGGGGCAGAAGGCAAGTGAGAGTGCTTTCCCTTGCTTCAGCAGTGCTCTTTCAAAGGTTGTTGAGAGTCGTCACACATGCGGAGCACAAAAATGATTTGGAATGGGAGATCTTGTCAGATATGCAGCCTTGAACTCTTGTGGCAAAGAGCTGATTCCTGGGCATTTTCTCTTGGGCAGAGCTGCCTCAATGGAAGCCCAAGCTCTTGCTCTTGTCCCAACTTGGCTGCTCTCTCAATGGTTGCTGCATGCAGCTCCCTGCAGTTGTGTGGCAGGATTAGCATGAATCACCTTCTTTAAAACTACAAAAAAAACAGAAGCTCTCTGCAGACTGTGATCATTCTTTAACCTTGAAGTGCTCAGTATTTTTTTTTTATACTTTGCATACATGGCCAGAAAAGTGAAGGTTTATGTTGATTTATTTACAGTGCCTTTCTTTTAATACTTAGTTGAGTGTGGCAGGGGATGTCAGGGACAGCCAGAAGGGCTCCTTTGAATACATTCAGGGCTCCTATCTGGATGTGGTGTGCTGGACACAAGAACAGTTAGGGGCACCATCTTGGCATCTCCCACAGCTTCCCCTTCTGGGAGGCATTTATTTTTGTGCAGCCAGGGACGGCACCTCCTTGAGTGCAAGGTAGACTCTGAGGGCTCTCTTGCTTCCCTGACACAGCCCCATGGTCTTGCCAGCCCTCATCTCCTTTCACCCACCCACTACAAGTGCAGAACATTCAATGCCCCCAACATTCTAGGCCAGGTCCTGCTCACTCCTATTGGGACAAGAGCTGAGGTCAAACACTCCTGACCCACTTGGTCACATGCATCTTGCCCTTGCTCAGCAGTCCCTTTCCACCCGTCAACCCCACTCTGTCTGCCAGAGAGGAGCAAGGTGCTCTCTCTGCGTTTTGTTCTTTTCCTTGAAATCTCTCTTTTGCCAAAGTGACGTCTTCTTGGTAGTTCCTTTGTTGAGGCGCATCCCTAAGGCATTTCAGAAATAAGCTTTAAATGTTTCTTTATAAAAACCTCATCCTGGAAAACAAAACTGCTCTTGCGGGTTACTTGTACTTATATATGAAGCCACTCAGAGCGTTGGGTAAGCAGACAACTGTTGCATCTCCTTGTGGAGCAGTCTGGCATAGGTCTTCTTTGGACTGTGCAGCACTGTACATTTTAGTACAGAAAAGCACTACACCAATTTCACAGTCCTGATGTATTTGATGTAATGCTCTGGAGGTAAGAATTGGAAAAGAAGAACTGAACCAAAATCCCAATTCTATCTAGTTTCTAGGGGCAGAGCTCAGGCTCTAGCTATAAAAGTGGAGATCCACCTGTTTGTTCTATTTTATCCACTTCAGGTCCACAAAGTAAACTGATAATTGCCTTTAAGAAATTGAAGTGAGGAAAAGAGAAAGACAAAAAAAGAAATGTGAGAATTTCTTGAAGGTCTTCGCCAATCCTGTGTTTCTCTGTGGATTATCAACAAGTGGAGGGACAGATGTTTCTACAATCTACCTGCCAAGGAGAGAAGGGAGAGGCTCCATGGGCTGTCCCCATTACAATGAAATCCTCAGGTGACCAACACTGTGCTGCGGAGTACGTAGTTGTGTTCCTGGGGCACGCAAAAAGAAGGCACCAAAGCAGAGCACCTGGGAAGTGCTGCGTCCTTTGCTTGGCCATGCATATCCTGATGGTTGGCCACACTGGTTCTCGCTTTGCACTCCTTCCCTTACCTTCCATGCCCCATCCCCCCCAGTCCCACATACCACTTTATTCAAGTACTGGCAATGCCAAAGTGGGGCCACAGTGTCACAGCCTTTTCCTATATGGCCTCTTGGAGCTTGCATGGCAAGATGAAGCCGGCTGAGGCGAGACTCAACAGCACACACACGGTTGCCCCTCTCACTGCTTCCCTTCCTATGCTTTTCCCAAGGATGAGGGGAAACCCCCAGGGAGACCCTCAGGGTTATTGCAAGGTGTCATGCAGAGAACATCCTTGGGAAGAGAATGAGGCATGCAGAGCTGCTGAGAAAGGCTAAGTGGGAGTGAAGCAGCCATCACAGTCCCCAAGTTAGCAAGTGACAATACAAGTCCCAGTCAATAGCCGAGGACCTTGCAGAGCCTGATTCCTCAGGCTGCTCAGAAACTGCAAAGTGCAAGTTTCGTCAATCCATTCTCAAACAGTTCACTCCTTGCTCAGGCCGAAGGCCTCATCTGCTATCCCTGCCATGCTGTTCTGGCAGACTCCTGGCACAAAGTGTGGCGTGTCCAGAGGATCTGCTCAGCCCTCTCCAAGGCAGCTGATCTTGGTGCTGCAGCAGCAAGTGCGGCCATTCTGCACCCCTCCTGTCCTCACAGGACATCTGGAGCTGTCTGTGGGCCAGCCGCAGATCCACACTTCCAAGAGGCACCTGTTGCAGAATGGTGCAAGGATCGGGGACATGGATTCTGTATGAACAACCAAGGCCTTGGATTTTAGGCCCTTAGCATAAGTAACTTAAGCTCTTAGCACAAGTTAGGCCCTCGGGGTTTGTGCCGTGAGAAACGGCAGCACAATCCAAGAATAGGTGGGAAAGCAATGCTGAGAATGTGCAAACACCCGAGTGTGATATGGAGAATAAGTAGTGGGACATAATTAGCTAACCAATGGTATAGTGGGGTACGAATAGTTAACCAATAGTGTAAGGACGTGTGGCTTTAGCAGCAATTGTAAAAGTATATAATGCTTGTATGCAGCAGCAATAAATGAAGTCTTGCCTTATTACTGATATTGGGTCAGACGCATTTCTTCCCCGCACCCTCCCCCCAGTCGACGGGTCCACCCTGAGACTCGAAGATAACAGCGCAGCTCAGAAGAACAGCAGCTTGGCGGATTTCCAGACTCGGACGACTTGGAGAAGAACAGCAGCCGGCAACCTTGAGACTCAGAGAAAACAGCGGCCAGACGGATTCACCGCTGCAGCGAGTGAGTGATTTCTGGGCGCAGTGCGACAAGCAGTCTTGAGTCTCAGTTTTAGCTCGTGTGAAACAAACAACACACTCACATGCGACAGGCACCTCCTGCCGCACACAGAATGATTGTAGTGATGGAAGGCAGTGAAGTTTTGTATGGGTTATTAAGGGAATTTAAAGCACGTCCCTCTCCACCAGGGCACAAATGAGCTCAAATTAATTAGTACCAGTTAGGAAAGGTAGAGTGGATTTGGGCATTGTGAAAGGAAGTGAAAGTAAAAAAAAAACAAAAGGTAAAGGTATGATATGTGCTGTTTGGGGTGTGAGCTTCATAGTAGCTGTAGAAGCTTAGTAGCGACTGTAGAAGCTAGGGAATCGTTACAGGGGGAAATAGCAAGTTTGAAACAGGAGAGCGAAAGGTTAAAGGAGCAGGTTAAAACCTTGCAGGAAACAAATAAACAAAAAACAGAAAAGGAAGAAGAAGTTCTTAAGTGTTTGCCAGAAGCCTTGCTGAGAAAATTAAAGGCAGATAGTTGTCAACAGGAAGTTCTTTCCTGCTCTGATGATCACTATAAAAGGAAACATATATGCCCTGCTGGAGAAGTAGAGAAAGTTAAGGTTCAGTATGACCCACCGCAGAAAGCTGCCGCCCCCCTCCAGTGCAGCTGTGCCCTCCGCCCCTCAGGTCAGTAGCGTCAGCCAGAGTGGGAGCAGGGCAAGCCCTGCCCTGGCCTCTGTGCATTTGCCGCTGCTGTTCCACTACTGAGGGCACTTGTCCTCCTGCAGCCCTGTTGGTTCTGTAGTGAGCAAGGATGTAATCCATGAGATAGCAAAGGACGTGATGCTGCAATACAAGAATGCAGTCCATGAGATAGCAGAAGACAGAATGTTGCCATAAATAACTGCTGAAGTCATAATAGAGAGCTCAAGGTTATGCGAACTGGTTGAAACAAAGAAGTTTGAAGGGCGCATGCTTGCTAACAGGTAAAAAGTTCACCGAGGAAGAGGAGCCTTCAACCAAAAAGACCACCGGAGGGCTTGGGAGACCCCCTAGCAACAAGGAAGGACATGCACAGAAAAGGAGGAACTTTCAGGAAGGGCATGCGCAGAAAAGGAGGAACTCTCGAGAAACGGAGATAAGAAAGGAATAAAAAGGCACTTCTGCAGGCTATAAGGTGCACGCCGTTGTTGGAGCAGAGACTCCCCGGATGCCCAGCACTGCTTGCTTGCTATTTACAATAAAGTATGCTGATGAATTGATTGGCTCAGAGAATTTGTAAGTTTATAACAGTTCCGCACCCTATCCTGCTCGCTGGCTGGTCAGCAGCATAAAGCAGGGAAGAGTGCAGGGTCCGGGAGGGAAAGGTGGCCTGAGCTCTTGCTCCCTCATCTGCAGCCCAAGCGCCAGCTCTGGTCCCGACATCAGTGCCGTCTGTAAGTGCTGAGGCAGCCCTGACGCTACAAAGAGCATCGTCACACAGCAGTGCCTGGAGAAGCATCTCAATGGTCTGTCTGTCTTTAGTCGCGGCTCTTTGAGGCAAGGCCAGATGGGGTCTTGCACAAGCGGCCTGCAGGATGAAGGGTGCCTCATTGGAAGTAATTACATAGCTGCTGCCTTCACCTGCCAAATTGGGCTCAAGTCCAAGACTCTACTTTGTTTCTCAATGAAACATTGAACATTTCTCCAAATTTAAAATAAACTTCAGAATGCCTAAGAAAGAGAAAGCTGAAGTTGACTGCCTCCAAGGAAGGATTCCCCACTACACTGCTGTGTTGCTGTTAGTTCAAGCCCATTTGCACTTCCCCACACCACCAAGGCTGATAATCCCTATCTGCCATGGTTGTAATTGTCCTTCTCTTACAGCAGACTGCTGCTGGCGTTGGGTGATCTTAGCAGTGCCCTTAGCTGACGCCTGAGAGTTTAATTCCCTTGGTGCGTAGTGCTAAGTGTAAGTCAGTGGGTCCTCTTATTCTTCCCTCCAGGTTCGGGAGATGAGCGGACAATGAGTGTAAAAAGGCAGGTGGGTGGGAAGCAGGACTTGCTGTCCAGGGTGAATATGATGTCAATTTGCTGCAGGATCCAGCAGGGCAGGAGAGCAGTGGAGGAGGCAGAATTGATGCTGCTGGAGCTCAGGCTGCTGCGGGAGCATCTGGAGCGGAGCCAGCAGGAGAGGGGCCAATGCAAGGAGGGGCCTGGTGGGCATGGAGCAGAGCTGATGCACTGTGTTGGGGCTTCTCCTGCCTGAGGCTGCTCTGGGCCTCCTCTGCCCTGCTCAGAAGCCTTCTCTGGGCCTTCCCTACTGCCAAGCCTTGCACCCTAACTCTGCATTGTTTGTTCCATGCACAGAGAGGAAATGAGAAAATTTATAAATTTATGATGGAACAAATCTGTTATTACTATTTCTTCCATTTAGTAAAATAACTACCTCTTTTTACGAAGCCACAAGGAGAACTTTCTGGATTGCCCACTATTAATCTGTGGTTAACTGGAATCATCAGTCATTTTCTGTTTGCTGAAAATCATAATATATTTCTCAAGAGCTGCTGACACTTATATATAGGTTGAACATGGAATCATCTTATTCATAATTAAACCCTCTCAAAGTTGCTGAGTGTTCTCATGCTGTTACTATCATATTTTAACCACTTTCATCTTGTTCAATTCTGTCTTCACTCCCAAGAAAGCATAATCTATTACCACACTCCTAAATTAACATTTGATTTTCATTGGTGACATTTAAACTAAATTAATAAGTATACAGACCTCCTGGTCTCCTGTATCAGAAAACAACTTCGCAAAACTTGGGTCAAAGAATAACATTAAGTGATTTCCAAAAACTGTATGCATCTTTCCTAACTCTGTTCAGGTGCAAATGCCCCTATCTGTCTTTACTGGTAATTTCAGCAGCTGTGTTCATGACCTCTGTAGGCAGATTTGTTACTTAGAAAGCATATTGTTAGGTGAAAGAAAAAGCTGAAGGTGAACCAGATGAAAAACAGTGAGATGGAAAAAAGATATAAGGGTCAAAATAGGAGAAGAGAAAAGAAAAGTAAAGGGGAAGTGAAGAAAGAATGAGCTGCTTCTACTCTGTCCAGCTATTGATCAAATGTTTTCAAAACTTTTTTTTAAACTCCATATTCTTTTCCAAAAGTTTTTACTCTAAAAATACTTGGGAGAGAAATTCCTCCCACTTAAAAATAATAGTTCCCTAGTTCTCATAGAGTTCCTGAAACAAATGGTTGAATTCTCAAATTTCTTTCTCAGTTTCTCACTAGCACTATAAAAAAGCTGTCATTGTCAAATTTTTCTTTGGAACAAAGCATGTCCATGGCCACAGTTCTCAGGTACATAGGAATAAACATACAGATATTAACAAGAACTATATGCAGTATTAACCTACAAGAGCAGCCAATTGCAGATGCTTTAGACAGTATAAGGTGATGCAATGCTTATCAAGCACAAGCTTGAGTGTAATCTCACCAACCCATCTGGGCTGCAATCCACCATGAAAGCAAAGATCTCAGGCACAGAAACTGGGCAAAGGAAGAATGCTACAGAAGCTCAGATGTTTCAGTGGGAGCTTGTAAGGCATATAAAATCATAAACATATAATGGATAAAGAAGGTGATCAGGAGCAGTGTGCGAGGATTCACAAAAAAGAAATCATGCATGACCAACATGAGAGTCTTTTGTGATGGGATACCTGGATGAGGTAAGACCAGAGGATTGGTCTCCTGAGACTTCGTTGCCAATGTGAAAAGAAAAAAAAAATGTATTTTAAAAACTATTTATAAAACAGCTAATGTTGCCTAATTCTACCACAAGAGGGCCTCCAAGACAAGAGATATGACATCTGCTCTCTTGATGTTAGTTTTCGTAAAACGTGCTCAAAATCTTACTGCAAAAAGGTTTTTCCTTTTTTTCTTCCTGTGTAACAAACATAAAAGCCTCATGTAATTCCCTGCACACTCTATTGGAATGATCAAGGAACACAAATGCTGGAGAGTAGCTTGTATGGTATTTTTTAAAAATCTTTTTATAAATGAACTTTCATGTAGAAGATAGAGTGTGTCAAAATCAAGAATTTAATCTTGTTAGTTTTAGAAAAACTTCTCAGTTTTTAACATATGCACTCTTTGCATAGTTAATTATTTACTTATATTCCAATGGACCAGCTGCATCATGAAGACATTTATCACTATTTATATTTCACAAGTTCCAGAGGTAATAAAACATTGTGTGCACATATGGTAATAGTAGAGCTACCAATCTATGCAGACAAGATAAACAATAACAGAGGGGGAAAAGTGTCACTATTTTCATTTTGTAGCTGGAAAATAAGGCCTATAGAAAATACCAGTAAGGCAGCATGTATGTGTTGCAAGCTGTATACTGTAGAGATGGCCAAATAGATGTAGGATATATAAGCTCTGCACTGTAGAGAGATGTTCGAATGGATGTGGGCTCCCCCTGTGTGCACACCTCAGGCATGAGGTTTCCTTCATCATTTCCGTTAAATCCTTGTAGGGAACGACTCAGGAGTGGAGGCTTATGCTGTGGTGAACCTTTCTAAAGGAGCTAAATAGGCAGCCAAAAGCTGCATAGTGAAGTGCAGGCACCCGAGCAGGGAGAGTGAGGCTCCCCCTGACCCAGGTGGCACCGAGGCAGCGGGGGTCAAGCCATGAGGGAAGGCAGCCCAACCTCCTCATGCACAAGAGCAGCCCCCAGGGAGCAGCGAGACGAGGCTGTGGCGCAGCAGCTGGTGTAGGCAGGGGGTGCAGCAGGGGGTCCAGCAATGAAGTCCCTGGAGTACCCACTATGGCAATGACTCATCAGAGGGCCACATCAGCACTTGCTAAAAAGGAGACAGGCGCCCACACTGACCAACCGGTAAAGCATGTAGCCATACAGGTATCATGCATCAAGGAGTGCCAAAGCTTGACGCTTCCTTTGGGCAGCTGCAAGGAGAGCAATGTTGTGACGTGTGAGCAGGTGGAAGCTCTGCTCAGCATGGTAGCTGAGCTATGAGAAGAGGCTGAAAAGTTGAGGAGTGTCTGGAAGTCAGAGAGGGGGACAGACTGCTTATGCCAGACGCTGGCCTCTGAAAACCATGAGCTCGCACTGGGAAACCCCCAGCAACAACAACAACAAAAATCCCAGCCAACACAAGGGAGAAGAAACAGGATGACAAGGAATAGAAAACAGTTCAGGCTCAAGGAGGGAGGAGAAATACTTCTTCTCCCATCTCATCTTACACGAGCCCCTATCCAACACGGACAAGACCCTGGAGGATGACTGACAATGAATGGATGGTGAAGGCGAGAGTCCTCCCCTTGCAAATATATTAGCAGAAAGGCAAACATCCAGTATTGTGACCATCAGCAGGAGGAAAGGCAACTTATAGTCATCAAGAATTGACACTGTGAGCAGAAAAGGCCTGTGGCAGATCTTGGAACGATTAGGATATCCCCCCAAGTTCCTCCAAAGGATTATCCTGTTACATGAGGATCAGTGCAGCCAAGTAAGATATGGCGATGAACTCTCTGAGCTCTTCCCAGTAACCAATGGTGTGAAACAAGGTTGCGTTCTCGCACCAACTCTATTCACAGTCTTCTTCAGCATGATGCTCCAAAGGGCCATGGCAAACCTCGATGAAGAAGATGGTATTTACATCCAATATTGTACCAATGGAAGCTTATTCAACCTTAGGCATCTGAAGCCCACACTAAGATTTTACATTACCTTGTCCATGAGCTGCTTCTTGCTGATGATGCCACCCTTGTTCCTCACACAGAAGTAGCACTGGAGCGCTTAACATCTTGCTTTGCAGAGGTTGATGAGCTTTTGGGGCTGAAAGTCAGTTTGAAGAAGACAAAGGTCTCTGTCAATCTGCACCTCAGAAAGTTTTCCATCATCCCCACATCACCACAGGCAAATCAGAGCTTAAGTCAGTCCAAAAGTTCAGTTATCTAGGAAGCATTATTTCCTCAGACGGTAAGATTGACAATGAGATAGACAACAAGTCTGCCAACACAAATGCCTCTATGTAAACACATAGAGCATGGGAATAAAACAAGGGGAGTGGGAGATTCGTGTGCAACTGAGGGTCATGATCTTATTGCAGTTATTGAGACCTGGTGGGACAGCTCTCATGATTGGAACGTGACCATGGATGGCACAAGTTGAGAGCCTGTGGGTGAGGATTAAAGGACAGGCCAACAGGGGTAGTACTGTTGTGGGAATTTACTACAGGCCTCCTGACCGGCGGGGAGGGGAGGGAGTGGATGAGGCCTTCTACAGGCAGCTGCAAGAAGCCTCACGCTCACAGGCCCTGGTCCTTATGGGGGTTTTCAGCCACCTTGATGTCTGCTGGGATGACCACATCAGGATGCACATACATAATGTGGAAGAAGGGCCTGCCACATGGGAACAATATAGGGACATAGCCAGCAATGCAGAGATGAAACGAGGAAGGCCAAGGCCTGTTTGGAATTTGAATTAGCAAGAGATGTCAGGGGCACAGGAAGGGCTTCTACAGAAGGCTTCTACAAATACATCAGCAGTAAGAGGAAGACTAGGGAAAATGTGGGCCCTTTGATGAATGTGCCTTGGGGATGGAGGATGCAGAAAAGGCAGAGTTATTAAATGCTTTTGTTTCTGTCTTTACAGCTAGGGCTAGTCCCCATGAACTCCAGAGCCGGGACACAAGAGAGATAACCGAGAGAGAGGGACACTTTCCACTGGTTGAGGAGGATTGGATTAGAGATTGTTTTAGGCAAACTGGACACCTATAAATCTATGGGCTCAGATGGGATGAACCCAAGAGTGCTGAGAGAAGTGGCAGAGGTTATTGCTCAGCTGCTCTTTATCATCTCTGAGAGGTCTTGGAGAGCAGGGGAGTTGCCGGAGAACTGAAGACTGTAGTCCTCAGAAAGGACAGGAAGGAGGACCAGGGAAACTACAGACCAGTCAGCCTCACCTCTGTCCCTGGAAAGGTGTTGCAGTAGTTCAGCCTAGAGACCATCCCTAGGCATGTGAAGGAAAAGAAGGTGATCAGGAGTAGGCAGTATGGATTCACCAAGGGAAAATCATATTTGGCCAACCTGATAGCCATTTACAATGCGGTAACTGGCTGGATGATGGGAGAACTGTGGGTGTTGTCTACCTTGATTTCAGAAAAGCTTTCGATACCATCTCCCATAACATCCTCATGGGGAAGTCGAGAAAGTGTGGGTAAGATGAGTGGACAGTGAGGTGGATTGAGAACCAGCTGGAAGGCAGAGCTCAGATGGTGGTGATAAATGGGGCTAAGTCGAGTTGGAGGCCTGTGGCCAGTGGTGTCCTGCAGGGGTCAGCATTGGCCCGGTGCTGTTCAAGTTCTTCATCTTGAATGAGGGCACAGAGTGCTCTCTCAGCAAGTTTGCAGATGATACCAAACTGGGTGGAGTGGCTGACATTCCAGGAGACTGTGCTGCCCTTCAGAGAGACCTGGATGGGTTGGGCAGTTGAGCAGAAAGGAACAGCATGGGGATCCAAGTTGTGATCTGCAGCCAGATCCCAATTTGCAGAGTTCATTTGAGCACAGGGGCACATAAACCTTCCCGCATCTTCCCCTGTACCACAGAAAAACTCAGCTTGGACCTGTGGTGTTGAAGCAGACTGATAGTATCTGTATCATCAGGAAAGGGAAAGGAAGAGTGCACAGAGAATGTAGCTATCAGCCATCCTGTTGGTGTGTATTCGTGCTTGCGTGGTCTCAAGATTAAAATTATGCCTCATGTCTTAAGCTAGACAGAAGATAGCGTTTCTCTTTTGACTGTTCTTTGATAACACTTCAATAAAAAGGTTGGGCTAATTTTTTTTTTTTTTTTTTTT
>VWPW01018672.1:0-140073 GCA_013389825.1 Crypturellus undulatus
ACAGCTACTTCTTCAGCCAAGCCCAAAGCTAGCCTTACTTGCTGTTTTTAAGGGGTGCACAAAGGTGTTCAGGTGTGTCTGCTAATGAGACTGCAGAAATAGGCCCAGAGACTTTTGCAGGTGTCCTTAATAACAAAATTAAGGAGAAGGCTTAGGCAGGAGAAGTCCTGGGATGTATCAAGGGGTTGTGTAGTGCTCCGGCAGCCCCAAGTAGGCCATTGGTTTATGTATTATATTAATGCATAAAGTAATAATGAAAAAGGAGGCTGTAATAGGACTGTTCTATACAGCCTTTCAGGATCCTTCCCCCACTGCCCAGTGAAAATAGGGAGACTTTTCATGGTTGGAAAAGACCTTCAAGATCATTGAATCCAAGTATGTGATAATCTTTGGTAACTGAATATCAAGGTGCAAAAAGCCTGGGTACCCCCACACTGATGCCTGTTCTCTTAAAGGCCCAACTGGGCAGGCGCTTCCCTTGCAGCCCCTTGCCCCGTGTGTCAGGCCATGTTCAGAGCAATGGACATTGCTCCAGCATCATCCGGAGTTGCAACCAAGGGTTTTTTTCCTGAGAAAACGGTGCTGCTGGGTGCGAAATAGCCCTGTGCAGACGTCTATTGCACATGATGGTCTGCAAAGAGGAAAGAGCTGGAGAAATCAGTGTATGCAGAGAGGTCATGTCCAGAGCAGGCAGGGAGGCAATGGAAGGGTGTGGAAGAGTCACTGGGGCAGCCCTGAGCAGTTGCCTGCACGCGGGTGAGCTGGCCACACGGTTAACACAGAGAAATTACCGGTTTTGCTTCGGCAAAGCAGTGTGTGCAGCTGTACAAAGCCAGGGAGGAGATGAAGCCCTGAACGCCTGGTGCCCAGAGCTGAGGAGCGAGGGACCAGCCGGGCCCCCACTGCCCTTCGCCAGCCCCGGGAGGAGCAAGGCCGAGGCAGGAGCGGGTCTGTGGGCAGCCATGAGGCAGCGCCACTCCGACACACTCAGCCCAGCAGCGTTTTAGCCCTGCTGCACGGGGAAAACCAAACCGTAAATCTCCCTGGGCTGCCGTCCGGCTGTTTGTGCAGAGGCGGCGGCTATCGAGCTGTGGCCGGCGTGCGGCGGCGCGCGGTTACCTCACGCCGCAGCCATCCACGCTCGGCTTCGCACCTCGCTGCCCCTCGTCACGTCGCACCGAGGCGGCCGCTTCCACTGCCTTCCCCTTGCCTGAACCAGCGCCGCTGCCGAGAGTTGTCATCGCGGGCCCAAGTCACCTGCAGGTAGTGCAAATAAAACCCTTCTCGCGGGGACAAACATGCCGGTGTCTCTGGCTCGCCTTGAGGAAACCCTCACCNATCGAGCTGCGGCCGGCGTGCGGCGGCGCCGGCGGCGCGCGGTTACCTCATGCCGCAGCCATCCGCGCTCGGCTTCGCACCTCGCTGCCCCTCGTCACGTCGCACCGAGGCGGCCGCTTCCACTGCCTTCCCCTTGCCTGAACCAGCGCCGCTGCCGAGAGTTGTCATCGCGGGCCCAAGTCACCTGCAGGTAGTGCAAATAAAACCCTTCTCGCGGGGACAAACATGCCGGTGTCTCTGGCTCGCCTTGAGGAAACCCTCACCCGGCTGGGGTCCCGCCATTGCAGTGCAGCCAGAGCTCCCCCCATAGCAACAGGCAGCCCTAATAGTTGCAGACTTGGATATATATTTATTTTTGTCCCTACTAGAGAAGAATTTAAACAGAAAATAATCCTGCGTTCTTCTTTTGCAATATACCCAATCTGAAACAAGCAGCAGTGCAGCGAAACACGATTTAAGCTCTCAGCCTTGTGCGGCCATGTTCATCGGTACCGTGACCAGGCAGTGTTTCATCTCGGGCGTTTTCCCACAACAGAAGAAATTAAGAAATCAAGTTAAATTACCTTAAAATTTTGAGAATTGTTCTCCTCCTCCCAGCAGCCGGTGGCCATAACTGCAATGGGGCTAAGCAGGGAAGGGAGGAGGTTGAAGAAGCCCCTCTGCCAGCCTGGAGCTGTGAGAAGTCCTCCAGGTTCTCACAGTGATTGCAAGCAGCCTTGCCTGCAGACACCATGGGTTTTATTTCTCCATCCCTCAAAAAAAGGGGCTGCCTCCAGAGCTGCCCTCCGGAGCCCATGGGCTGCCCCAGTGCCCAAGCCTGGGCACACACCGTGATTGCTGGAGCAGCTAATTCATGCCAGCAAAACTCATTTTGCACCCTGACTTGTGGCTGGCCACGTTCAATCATTTATACTTCAACAGTCTTGTTTATTCAGGATCTCAAAGCCCTTGACAAATGCTGATAAACGAAATCTCTGGTCGGCAGCGTGTGATGGATAAGAGTAATTATCCCTCGGTGCGTGGAAAGAGGATCCCAGCTTGGAGATTGCCCCAAAATGAACAGTGCATCTTTGGCAGAGCCACAGCAAGAAAAACCAGGACCTCAACCCCCTCTCACCACTGCAGCTCAGTCCGCTGCCGTGGATCCAGGCCCACGGGAAGCGATTGCAGCTACTGTAGCTATTTCCCATTCCAGGAGCATCTCCGTGGAGGGTGATGACTGGCTAATGAGTTTCTTTAGTCTTGCCTGAATGCTCTCGGCTCTGCAGATACAACTTCCCAGCGTTTGGCACCAAGGAGCAGATGAGTAGCTGATTACACACTACCCTGCTCTGAACACAAATCTTGACAATTAGTGGGACTTCCTCCAGGTAATACGTATGCATCTGTGAATAGTGATCATTTCTGTGCTCATCTCTCAACCAACTCCATTTCTGGAAAGGCTGGAAAAAAAAACAGGAACTTTCAAAAGCCTCTTAAAATCTTTGTGTCATGATAAAGCCCAGGAGTGACGCACTAAAAGATTTCGGCTCCAGGGACCTTCAGCCTTGTCTTTCGAGGCCAACTGACTCAGAATGAGCAAAGTTTTCTTCAAGCCTCAGAGGTTCTTTATGCTCGTAATTCCCATCTTAATTTCACGTCGTGTACATCATGCACTGCTGACACCCCAGAGAAAACTATGAGACGAGCATCCTCCTTCCCCACTGCCCTTTCAGGTGCTTGAGCTGCTGACCCTTTTGCAGACCAGCAGCCTGAAATGCTAGTATCACATGAGAAGCAGCCCCAGATCCCACTGTAGCCTGTCTTTGATGCGTGGTAGTTTAAAAGTGTATTTTGAATAAGGGTAGTAAATGCAGGAAGAAAGGAGAACTAGAAGGAACAGATTTACTACTTGAACTTCACTGCCGTGGCACAGATAGATCTTAAAACCCAGAAACTTAAAAGTGTGGCTCTAATATCTTGCCTGTGCAGAAACAGTGTGAGATATTTGTTCAAATATTCCTGACAACAGCACTGGGTGATCAGCAGGATAGTCATGATGATGAGCTGCCCAGCTCCCGTGTGTCTCCACAGGTGGGAGGTGGAAGAGCTGCTGGTTTTCCTTGACTACATGAGGCCCCAGTTCTTGTGGAGGTTCTGGGATGGTGCCAGCTGTGGATTTAGACAACTGATGCAAGAAGAGTCATAGTCAGTCCCCAGGTAGCCCTAATGGGCAGATCTTCCCAGCTGCCAGGACTGTATGGGAAGCAACCTGTCAGCTTTGCCATCAAGCGCATGGTGAGATGATTTCATCTAAAACACAGGGTACATCGCCATTACCCAGATGCTGCTGAGCTCTCTGGGTGCCCACGTGCTTTCAGACCGTCTTTTCCTATAGTCTCTTCAATGAAGCAGTTTCGGCAGCAAAGAGGTCTTGATTTAGTAACACGTGGCAGACGCTGAGTGCATCTAACTGGTGGGTTCGGCAGATGTTTGCTCTCTTAGAGAAACCTGCTACCTGAATAAGAACAGAGGAGTAAATGGCACTGCTAGAAGATGGCAGGTCAGCTTTGGGCAAGCAGGCTGTCGGAAGCACTTGTTTTCAGGTTGCTCTTATCTTGGTGCACCTAGACATGCAGTGGGCTCAGTGGCTGTGAAGGACGTTGCCTTACTAATAGCTGACTGCAGATTAGAAAGACAATAAAAACTCTAATGCTGCTAAGTAACAGCTGCTGAGTCTCTAGTTCGAGTGGCAGAGGGCTACTTCACTCAGTGAGTCCTCAGTTATATTCCCAAAGCTGTCTGAGACCAGTTTAAGCACCAGTTTTGTTGAGAGGTCTTTGCAAAGGCAAAAGAAATGCTAAATGCCCAGGCAGGAGTGGAGCCTGTCCTGTGCAGTGGCCGCTGCTTTTTAAGACAACTGCGAGGTGCCAGGGAGATGTTTTGTTTCAGAGGAAGGCAGGCTATTCTCTAGCCAAAGGATTTTGCGGGAAAATCCATCACAGACGGATCTGACTGGATCACTGCATTCAGTCAAATAAACTAATCAAGGTGTGGTGGGAGACACCCCACATGACAGAAACTTTTCTGCTGTCTGACATAGCAAACCTTATGGGGAAGGAACAGGAGAAGCAATTTGATAATGCACAATAAAAAAACAGCTGCAGAGAGGCTAATAATATATATTTCAATAGAGCATCTTCCATGCTGAAGGATACAAATGAGTGTTCCCTTTTGGCCACAGTTTGAATTTCAGGCACCCCTGGAGTGGAACATAGCTCTGCGTAGCATTTGACATTGCCTCAATGTTGATATATCTGTTAATATGCAAATTGCCAATCAGTATATCTTCAAAAGGTTATTGCAGAGTCAGATAATAAATCAACCTTAATATCTTTACGCTGACAGTGCCAAAACCTCAGAGCCCTGGCACTGTTTATACCTCCACGCGCCTGTGTGTGTGTGCGTTTCACTCTTCTGCACGCAGCAAAGCTGACATTTATTCTTGTGCAAAAGGAAGACTAAACGACAGAACTAGAAGTGTGTCTTTGTAGCCCGCTTCACTGATGATAATGCTATTCTTACATTTTTCTCTATGCTATTCTTGCATTTTTACCTCCTATCCTCACTGTTTCATACTCTGCTGGTAAACGGGCAGCTGCCTGGATTCCACAGCTGGATCAGGAAAACACCAGCAGGGTTTTTACCAGAAGGAATATGCAGGCAGACTGGAGCCTGCATATTCCTTCTGAACTACTCTATGGAGTAGTTTCATAAAGAGGACATCTTTGGCCAGGGCAGTTTTGGAAAATCAGGATCAGTGCTGTGCTGCTTCCCACAGGGGCGGTGCAGCCAGTGCTGAAGGTAACTTTGGCTGCGTCCTCTCATTGGGAAAGTTGTCATGCTAGGCAAAGGGATTTGGGGATTAAGCCACCTCTTCTCCTTTCCTATGGTTTATTTTTGCTGCAGTTTGAATAAGCAGGCCTGTGCTTTTATGAGTCCCAGCCCGTGCTCCCTGCTGTGACGGGAGGACACGGTTCATCACAGAGAGCATCAGTACAGCCTGTGGCACAGAGAGTTGGCAGGAGCGCGCTCACCCTGCTCTTAATCCCTTCTTTTCCCCGGGGGACTTCACCTACTTTTCCGCTGCTCAGGATACCTTGAACCTAAAAGGCAAGTGTGGAGGCAACGTGACCACTCTCGCCACTGCCAAGAGGTTCAGGGCTCCCCGTTTCGCTCCTGTCCCTCAGTCCGGCTGCCAATGACCCCTCCAGCACGATCCGCACTTCCAGCCTTGCCGGTACCTCCCCTTCCCCAGCCCTCGGGCTCCTGCCCCAGACCCCCTTAAAGAGGGGGTGTTACTGGCTGCTCTTTGCTCTGCCCGTTTGGGTTCTTGCATGGCCTTCATCATCCTTATACAAGTGCATCTTGCATAGTTGTCCTGCTGCCGCTTAACCCACTGGGTCAGCAGATAACTGGTGAAGAAAAACTTCTTATTTATGGGTGGGTTTTAGCTCATTGATGGTAAAGCCTGTTCTACCTCTTGTAACTGCATCATTTCCAAAGCAGGTGCCTCTACCTGGGGTTTACATTTATGCCAGCAAACATTTTGACTTTACGCCAAACATTTAAGTGACCTTATGGCAGGATTTGAATGCAGGGCTCTAAAGCATCCTCCCTCCCAGTTCCAGAGGGTCTGTGTTCTCCCCTTCACTACCTCTTGGACATATTTTTGCACAAGATCTCTGCTTGCAGGGTTGCCTGGGACTTTAAAAAGAAATGACTTCTCCACTAAGACACTGTGTATTAATAAAGAACTTGATCTCACATAAATTGGGATGTTCTGAGAACCATTTTAATTTCTGCTAATCAGCAGATGAGAAATGAATTACTTCAGATGTCATGTCCTACTGCATGGATCTCGTAATGTTTGGAAAAGCCGTAACGGAGTTACCTAGTAATTGAAGGGCTCTACATGAGTGAACTTTGTAATTGTGTATTCCTCTTCTCAAGTCTGGGAGGCAGAAAGGAAAAGCGGATCAGGCCAATTCTTAATGAAACAGTTCGGTCCTGCAGCATTACCAAAGCTAAAAATAAACAAACCGCTCTCGTTATTTTATATCGTGGTTACCTAGCCACCATGGCAACTCCATGTCAGAAATGCTTTTTCCCACTTCATTGCCCCTCTGCTGCTTCCACTTTTAACCTTGCAGCTCAGGGCCCTGGGGCACTACGGGCCTCTGTTCCTGCGCCAGGTGCACTCAAGGCCAGTGGTGGCCCTCATCTCAGTGCAATCCAAAACAAAAGGATGCACAAACGTCTCTGGAGGTTTTTCATCTCCAGGTCGCCAATTGTGAACCAACCCAGGCAGATGAGCGAAAACTCCTTTGTAATAAACTCCCTGTTGCCCCCACTTGGGCAGTCCTTCTTTCCAGACCATCGTCTGAGGTGGGAGACGCTGGCTTCTCCTTGAAGGCTGTAGCTTTGGGGGGCACCGTGAAGCACAGCAGCTACAAGCACCAAGAGTTATCCCTGCAGTCCCATGGCTCCTGGGTGTACCTGGGTGCTCCTGGGCTTTCTCCAGGGCATGTCCTGACCCATCTCTCCGGCCACAGAAACTAAACTTGTCAAGCTGCCACCAAATGCAATTCTATGTACAGCTCACANGTAATAAACCCCCTGCTGCCCCCACTTGGGCAGCCCTTCCTTCCATCATCTGAGGTGGGAGACGCTGGCTTCTCCTTGAAGGCTGTAGCTTTGGGGGGCACCGTGAAGCACAGCAGCTACAAGCACCAAGAGTTATCCCTGCAGTCCCATGGCTCCTGGGTGTACCTGGGTGCTCCTGGGCTTTCTCCAGGGCATGTCCTGACCCATCTCTCCGGCCACAGAAACTAAACTTGTCAAGCTGCCACCAAATGCAATTCTATGTACAGCTCACAGCACAGCCGCACAGGCTTGAACAAACTTGGCTGGGCTCATTGACCTTCCAAATTAGCATTAACAAGAGCATTTCTGTGTAGACCAGCTTCTTTACAACCTTTTGATTAATTCTGCCCTTCTGCCTGCTGTCTCTGAGTACTGGAAATCCACTCTGTTTTTTTTCTCCTCATATTGCTATTGGATTCCACTTACTTCAGGTGCACTTGGCTCTCAGTTCCTGCCCTGCTCCCCCCTTCCTTGACTAAAGGTTGTTTGGGGTTACTTTGGCAAACAGGAATCCCCAAATCCGAGCGTAACACTAATTTCCTGTCCGCTCATCAGTGGAAACCTATCGTACCTGCAAGAAGCAGCTCTTCAATAGCTGTTGCAGTTTTGGAAGTGGGCATTTTGCTGCTGTTATGCCATCGGTGCCACCAGGGCCATCTGGCCATTTCATCACTCACAAATGAAGTGAGAAAATGAGGCAAATGTTACCAAATACAGACCCCTGAGCTCTCATGCTGAAGGGCTTTTCAGCCTTCTCAGGAAAATATAAAAGGGAGGAAGGAAAGAAAAAAAAAAGAAGTCTATTGCTCTGTTTGTTTCGCTACCTTTCAAAGCAGGATCTATCATCTGGAGAGTCTAAGCAGCATCCATTTCTGTGGATTTTCCACTACTGCTTCTTATTGGCGTAATGTTTTCTGAAATGGCCATTAGCTGAGTATCTTTATGAACAGCTTCCCAGGGAAGTAGCTGCAGAGTTCAATTTGCTGAATTATGAGCACAGCTCTGATAAGAATTGCATTATATGGTACTTGTGTGCTGAAAGCATTAACTTTATACTTTGAACTTTTAAAATTCACATTGATGGATCTGATGGGGATTGAAAATGTAGAAAGGTGAAGGTCCCCAAGGATTGAAAATAATCAGGAATAAATGGTATCTCTTTTTCTCATGAAAAAGAAGTGGTATATTTAGAAGAATTCTATTAGCTGGGACTTTTTCACTGGAAAAAGCCATCAATATAAAAAAATCTTAATGGAAAAGGTCTTTAATTGGTTGCAAAATTATTACAACAAGCCATAACTTAAGGACACTTGATTTGTACTGAAGAGCTGTTTGGCTCCATGAAGATGCATGAGATTTACACCAGCATCTCAGGGAGCGGAACATGGTTCATTCTTGCATCTCACACAGAATAAATCTGCATCTTGTCTGGAATACTCTTATTTTTTAGTGAAGAAGAACGAGAGTGAAGCAACAGCTGATTTCTCTTTCAGAACAGACTAGATCATGGTGCTTTACAAAATGTATACGGTTGCAGATATCTAAAGGGTGAAAGTCCCAAGAGCTACAGACTAGGACGCCTTTTATCTCCTCAGAAGCTGAAACATCTCCTGTTCTGCATCCAGCACAGCACACGTTCAGCACAACTCTGGGGCAGAATGGACTCTAACACCCAAGCGCTCAGGGGTATTCACATACCTTGATTTTACATGCACAGCACTGATTTTTATGCACTGCAGGCTCTTCATTTAATCATTGCTATTATCACACCTGATGAGGCACAGCAGGTGATATTTGAGATGCTTGGCTTTAGATTCCTTGCAACTGAGCAACATTTAGCAAGAATCACTTAAATTAGCTAATCAAAAACACGTTCAATGACATTAGGATGAAGTGGGCTCCAGAACACCTAAGCAAAGTTATTTTTCTTGTGCAAATCCTTCTTTAGAGAGAAAAGCAAATGGTTCCCAATTTGATCTGTGTATTGTAATACAAACTATAGATAGTACATATCTACACCCTGCTTCTTGGGCTATTAATAGGTAGATATAGTTCCTGAAATGCTTTTGCTGTCAGTACTTCAGGCAAGGTTTGGCTTTCTTCTTGTGAAACAGATCTTCTTAACTGATTTCTCCTCATGTTTTGGCACTGTGGTTGAGACCAGCCACGAGCCTGCGTGCAACAGTGGCTGGAGCAAGGCTGCACAGCAATGCAACAGCAGGGCTCTGCAAAAAATGCTTATACAACTGGGAAAGGCCTGTGCTTGCCTTTGCTGTGCCAGCGGGACAGGACAGGGCACTAATCGTGGGATGTGGACAAAGCAGGCAGGGCTTTGGCAGCGTTGCAGTCGTTGGGGATGTGTTCCTTAGCAGTGTTTGCCTAATTAGATTAGAAACCATTGGTCTGTCAGTTGTTATGTCTGTTAAGTAGGCACTGAGGGCCTTGAAAACATGTTTTCATCCACCAGGAAGGGGGGTTTCTGACTTTAGGAGATTAAATTGGTTTAAGTTTGGCTACTCAAGGGAATTGACCCTGAAAGATCAAGGTGGTGGAGCTGTGAAGGGGCTAAGTAGAAAGCTTGGTTCAGGGGGCAGAAGAGGGGAAATTCACCTCCATCCAATCTCCAGTCACCTTGAAGTTAGACTCCCATGTGTGCAAAGGGGACCCCAACACCTCATATCACAGAGAGCAGGGCCTCTCTCCATGAGGGCCTGATAACAGGTCCATGGAATACCGTGGGGAGATGCTCACTTATGTGCTTGGTCGTCCCCATTTCTTTTCACAAGGTTGAGCAGTGGCAGCAAGATGCTCTCAGCTGACAGCAGTGGCACCTCCTCTCCTGTCACAGCTTCCTCCCCACGCCGCTGCTCTCCAAACACACCAGGTTTACCCACCAGCAGATCCCTCACTGCTCCACTCTAAGGATGGATCTTCTTGCTCTGAACTTGGTGCCTGGCTCCCGTCCCCATCAAGGCCTTTTCTGGACTTTTTGTTGTTATTATCTTCATTGGACTTATTTTAATCACCCAGCTGTTGTAATCCGCTGTGTAATTTGCTCGGAGGTTAACGGATGGGTCAGCACTTCTGCTCAGAGGAATCACCCTGCCTATCAGTTGGCCAGAGCCGCATGCAGGAATGGATCTCAGCTCTCTTTAGCTCAGTTGAATGGATCCTGAGGGACTGACCTTCTCATTCAGCTAGCAGTGGTTGTCCCGGATGAGTACCAGCCCGTACAACACAGGGCATAAGAGCAGCTTTCCATGTGGGGCTGCTTTTATAGCTGAATGAGATTTACGTCTTGAGAGTCCTCTGCCCTTCACCTTTCACTGGCCTGAAACCAGAGTGTTAAAATTCTATGTAGCCTGTTGCACAAGAAATACTTGTGCTTCTCTGCTTTTTGAAAAATGTGTGTTTTTTGTTCCTTAAAGGGAATTTATGTTAACCCATGAGACAGACACCTGGTCCTACCTGCACCAGCTCCTTTTGCCTGTTACCAGGGGTGGCAGCGATGTGCTCTTGTCTGGGGAATTTTGCCTACCTGTGGACAAGTGCATTGGCAAGTTACTAAAATACTGACATCTGAATATTGAAATCGCCCTAGCCTAGATGAAGCTTTTTTTCTTTCTTTTTTTTTCCTTTCTTTTTTTTTTTTTTTGGTGAGAAGTGGTAGGGGCATGTCCACGTGTTTCACATTAAACTCCTCAACGTTTCTACTTTGCTCTCTCATCTCCGAGGCATTGCGCAAACGTGCCCCAGCTCCCTGACAGCTCACATTAAGCTCCAAGGAGTTGCATTCAATCACCTTTCCCTGGAAACCAGTGAAGGAGCCAGGGCAGAGCGATGCAGCAGAGCCACTGCTCCATGCTGCTTCCATGGTGAGTCACTGTAGCGTGGAGGCTCCTGTCTCACGGAGGTAGAATTGCTGCTCCCTAATGCACTGGGCTTCCCATGCAAAGGACTTTTTCAGCCTCTTCCCCCTTATTTCTTTTCTTCGTAAGCTCTTGCTCCTCATCTTCGTTTGTCCCACTGTTCTGTCCTGCAAAGCTCCTTCAAGCTTTAGCAAATAAAAGGGAAAAAAGGCCGTTTTTTTGCCTCTTCCCTAATGGGGTGAGTGCTGATCTGTATGCAGGGGAGACTCGTCCCTGTTCCTGCACAGCTGAGTCCTTTGCANTCCCACTGTCCTGTCCTGCAAAGCTCCTTCAGGCTTTAGCAATTAAAAGGGAAAAAAGACCTTTTTTTTTTTTCCTCTTCCCTAAGGGGGTGAGTGCTGATCTGTATGCAGGGGAGACTCGTCCCTGTTCCTGCACAGCTGAGTCCTTTGCACTCCGCATGCCCTGTGGGAAAGGCAGAATAAGGTGGCTGCCATCAGATGCTTTAATGATCACCCGTTGCTGATCGTACACGGACGGGACCTTGTGGATGCACGGGGCAGCCCTGCAGGAGTTGCCCTTGAGCATCTCATTCAGAGGGGGCATAGGAGGAGCAGGGCAACTGCTTGAATAGGGCAAATACTATGGCATGGCTCAGGGTTCTCCGGGGGCTTTCCTGGATGCAAACGGGTCAGGTGCCTCTGCAAATCCCTGCAGTGGCCTTGGGCATGAGGGCACAGGGTTTGGACTGCTCTGTGCCGACGACAAAGCTCAGCTTCCAGGGCTTTCATCAAACTTTACATCTTTTGGCTTATTACATGGGCTCATTGCAGCAGGCAGTTTCTGTGGGTGGAAAGGCAGTTTGTGCTGCTTTTGGAAGGCCAGGAGATTTTCTGCAAATGCGATGGCTTTTTAGGCAGGATCGGTGCTGGAGCAAACATTTGGTTTTAGCCAAGGAGCTTGTAAAACATATCCCAGCCCAATGCCCGCATTCCCAGACAGCCCCCAAATTAGCCTCCCTCTCCATGCGCTGGTAGTTTTGCTGGGAAGGTTCGAGCCTTATCCCTCTTTTTCTGCTCGGACGCAGGCAAGAGATGGCTGGGAGCTACATTAGTCACAGCCCTGCTGGAGATACGTGTCACACTCGCGGGGCTGCTGGAGCTGCTGATACCCATCGAAAATTGCCCATAGCCACAAAACAACAGATCTGCGCCCGGCTGAACCTGTTCCAAAGTCCTCAAGCTGACATATGCAGTTGGGGTTTTCACTTGCAACTGCTGTGGGGACCCCACAAAGGGACCTGCACCCACCTGAGGGGCAGCCCCTGTCCCATAGAGCTCCCCAACTGGGATCCCAAGCTGGGAATTTTGGCCAGGCAGCCGCAGGCTGGAAACTTCTCTCTGATGGGACTTAGTAAGTCCTTATCTCCTCTCTAAAATGAATCACCTGCCCTCAGCACCTCCGCCCCCAAGCAGGAGGGTGATGGGCATTGTTCAGAGCAAGGCTCTGAGGCATCACAGCCCTTTCATTTGGGGCTGTTCGGAGCTCAGCGAGTCCCACGAGCAGTTTTACGCCAGCAGACGACGCAGGCAGCCTGGGGAGAGGAGCTGTTTGCGTGTCTACGAAAGCCGTGACACCCTCATTTGAACCCTCCTCACGAAGCCTCCCTCAGCGGTTTCTGCTCTTTGCTGCTGCCGCCGAGCCACAGGAGGAGTCACTCGGAGGTGGATTTTTCTCCTGTCCCGCAAGGCGCTTCAGGTCCCTGTTGGCGCTGGGCACTTGCCGCCCTCGGAGCCACCAGGGCACAGGGAAACAGCTGGGCCCAGGGCCGCGCTGCCCTTTTCTTGCTGGATCCACCTTCCATCTACTGCTGGGGAGTTTCATGTGATGTATAGATACATATATATAAATACATATACACTTTGAATGGCTCGGAGAGGAGGCACAATGGAAACGCACGGCCTCCGTTTTCGAGGTACTTATTACGTGTCTCCTGTTGTCTCGGGCGGGCTGCCGCGCTATTCACGCACAGGAGGATCCTCGCGGGAAGCGTGTGAGATGCTTGCAGTAAAGTGTGTGTTTAGGTTTAAGAGGATGGAGGGGCAGCTCCTGTGAGCATGTGTAAAGAAAGAGTGATCGTTAGTACATATTTATTGAAGTTTACCGGCTATGTAACAAAGGGTTTCTCTTTGCCATCAGAGTTAATTCCTCTGTAATTATGTTCTTAATATAGAAATCATTTGGTATTTATTTGCCATAATTAAACTTCCCATTGCATTTAAATTCAATGTGAAGTTAAGTGTATTTAGGAGACTCGGTTGAAGACCTGAATTAAATATTCCCAGTTTCCCTTTTCCAAACAAGACAAACACAGATTAATGCTAGCAGACAGAGCACCATGTGTGCAGCTACTCTGTGATCAGTAGAAGCTGCACGTTCAAATCCAGAGAGAGGCTGTAGCCGCTGTGGTGTGGGCAACTCTTTTGCCATCTTTGCACTGCCTTGGTCTGTGCCATGGCACTGATCCTGCTGCTGATGCTAACAACTGATGCTACTTTTTGTGCCTGAGCAAGGAAACACATGGTTAAGAAAAATTTGCAAGTGCTATGATGGCCACCAGCCATCAGAGTTTGCTGGACAATTTGCACTGCTTCTCAAAATGCTCATTTTAATAGTGTCAGCAGTGAGATGTTGGCTTTTTAGAGCTGAGCTGGTGTCAGGAGAGATCACTGAAGCAGGTATAGGAAGCCAGAGAGCTCTGCATTGGGTGCAGCTGGAGCGGGGAGAGCCTGGAAGTCCATGGGTTGGCCAAATGGCACTGCCATCTCCAGGCCTGGTGTGCTCGAAGGGAGCCCAGGTCGGCTTGGACCTGCACATCCCCAGGCTGGGAGGTTTGGCTCGTGCCCAGTTCTCTTTTTGTTCTTCAGCTGTCTCTATCGGACCAAGTATGAGGGAGGCCTGGAGGTTAAACCAGTTAGACAGCCCTCCATCTAAAAGGGTCAAAAAGGGAAAAATCTGTTATTGTTCGTTTGTAGTTAAAAGAACAGGCTTGGGAAACATTCCCTATAGCTGCCTGCTGGTGGGTGAGCAGTTGCAGCTTCAGCAGCAATGTGTGGATGGAGTCCCAGCACCACAGATGAGCCTGTTAAATAGCAAATAAAAAGGCTGGGTGAAACACCAACATCAGTATGCTGATCCTGATGTAGCTGTTTTCTCCCTGGATACACCAAGCATCAGAAGCTCACATTAGCAATAATTTTTTCCGTCCTTTCTCAGAACCCCTCCCAAAAGGCTTAAAATAGCAGGGCCCAGATAATCATTACCCACTTTGATGTATTGCAATGGACACAGATTGGGATTTCATAATGAGAAGACAGGGCTGGAACAAACACGGACTCCCACTTCATCTCCAACAACAGTCTCATCCCTGTTTCTCTGCAGCTATCAACAAAAGGCAGCATTTGGAGCATTTTTCCAGTTAATTTCAAGCAATTAGGCCCGTGCTCTGACTCCTGGCAAAGCCATAGGAACCCCTAAATCAGGACGGTTCTGCTCAGCCAGTTCGGTGAGGCAGTGGAGGGGGATCCCAGCAGATCCCACACAAGGGCTAGGCAGGAGTGATGGCTGGGATAAACATTAGCAGGGACAATATTCCCCTGGTGACAGAGCGCACATGGCCTTTCTGAGCCTCTGAGCCACCAAACAGTATTTTATCCCTATATTGGCAGGGGAAGAGTTGAATCCAGGACCCTGATTCCTCTTCTGTTAACATTGGTTTTACCACCCTTCTTACCAACCCCGATTTAGACCTGGATAACAAAACATGAGGGAGATGCCTCTAAGTCCAAAATCTTCTTGGTTGTTTAAGAGGGACAAGATGTTAGAGAGCAAGCTGAGGATCTACTGGAAGCTGCAGCTGAGGACCATTTCTCCACTGCTTGCTGGAAATGCAGAAATAGTTAGAAATGCTTAGGCCAGTCTGAATAACAGGATGTAATCGAACAAAATAAGATTGCAAAAATAAGTGCAAAAATAAGTGTTGGGAATTATTCCCTCCCTTCAAAGGACCTCTGGAGAACAGTTCCAAAGGGAATTAGTGGGAAGATTGCTGCTTGAAGCACGGGAGGATATGTTGTGTAGACCATCTTCTCCAAACCAACAGAAACAGACATTGAGGTTGTAATTTGCAGCTCTAGTTGTTGTGAGCGGTGTCTCCTTTTAGTCTTGCTTTTGTGTGTGTCCGTAAAATGAATCCTTCATGCGTTAATCACAGCTGACAGTCTGTTCCTGAGCTCACTGTACAGTCAGCAATGAGATTTTCTCCTTTGCTGTACTAAGAATTTATTCCTTTAATATGCCCTTGGTGTTTATTTTTCTTGTGGTACATAAGTGCATGTGTACGTGTGTGCATTTGGCACTTTTATGAATGCCTGCTGTGTACAGAATTGGGCTTCACAGTATGCAAAAATAGCTGTGCACCACATGCAAAGATATAATATTTCACACGGCTGGAGAAAATGGTGATAATTCATGTTTTTGCTGGATTTGCAAAATATTGAGAAATTGGGGCCTTCCAGTCTCCACAGTTCAGACCTGAGTTCTTTCAGGAGACAGCAGGACAATCTGTGGAATTGGGAAATGGGGACTGGTCCCCACAGCGGTGTGGGAAACTTGTGGACACCTTCTGCCTCTGAAGAAAAGAGCTCTGATTTTGTTGATTCATTTATTACAGAGCCAAAGAGCCCACTTTTCCCTCTTCTCTGCCCCTCTGTGGGCTACAACTACACCTTCCATGCGCTGCCTTTGCCATTCCTGCTCCTCCAACTACACCTTGCACACAGTTTGCATGCGAAACATCAGTGCTCCTCTCTCCCACACACCATCCTATCTAATCTTTTCCCATTTTCCTTCTCCTGATAGACCTGTCTTGTCCTGTCGCACCTTTCCAGATGAGAAATAAATCCACAGATCCTAAAGCCCTCTTTGCTCCATTCCCCACCCTTCACATCCCCGCCAGTGTGTAATGAAAATCAGTGTCAGGTAGAATGGAGTCTGGCTTTGTAATGTAAACAGTTATTTACAGTTCTTCTGAAATTTTAGGGAAAAAAAATGACATTTTCAGGTCACCTAGCTGAAGCAAATGCAATGATTAACTTTTTTTCTTTGCATTAGATTTCATATAAAGAGGTATCATACTTGCCATGCGTGACTCTCGCTTCATTGGGCCTTCAGAGCTAACATGAATCCCTGAAATCTAAGCGTTTTTCCCCCAGGTTTAGCAATAGTGGAATCTGTTCATCTAATGCAAGGCAACCCAGGGTCGGCATCTGTTGCTGTGTCCTGCAATTTCAGTGCCTAGATTTTTTTTCGTGATGCACCATCAACAGTAAAGAGTGGGGAGAGCAAAGGGTTGATCTAGCACTGAAGGGTTGATCCTCTCCCCGGCACTGAAATTATGATGCCACCCGTTTCCATCGTGTAGACACTCCCATTCTGTCTCTAAAGCTTTAAATCTCTGGATTCAGCTAAATACCCAGTTGGGGTCCATATTATGGCTCTTAAACTTTAAGAGGTGGGAAGTAAAATGTAATGACTCTATTATTTCCTAAATAAGTAATGGTAAATGGTCATCAAAAGCGATGGTTACTTGATTGCAGAATGAGCTGGTGTGTACAGATGTGAATTGAGACCTGTGAGGAGCAGTGTAGTAGAACCTGCATCAGAATAATGTAGCAGTTTCCTCAATAGTCTGTGTAAAGCTATAGCAGAAACAGGGGGGCAATCCAAGAGGATGGGTGCTTTGGTCACTACTCATAACAATCTTCTCATCTTGCTTATTTCTGTGGGGGATGTAGCCTGACCCCCAGTATATCCATGCTTAGGGCTCATTTTTGACACGGGCTGTCGGCGGGGAAGTGGATGGGCAGTGAAATTTGAGGACCTTTTCCCTGTTGTGTTACAGATACACAAAGACCTGGATCTAAAGCACAGGCTTGATACCCATGTTCAGGTTCGCTGCTCTCGATCCAGGAGCACTCAGAGAGACCCGTGTCTAGAACTGCAAACATTTATCACCTGGCAATTTCTAGGAGGTTCTGCATCACGCTGGGGTCAGTCCGTCTCCAGGAGAGGAGCAGCACCACCACATTTTGCATGACTCAGTTGCACTGAAAGACCTAAGGTCATAGTGTCTGCTCCAGGGTGCCTGGTTCAGTGATTCAGTTCAAGGAAGCTGCCCTGGGCTGAGTAGGACACGAGGCTCCAGCAGAGCCTGCCAAAACACCTTTTCCCACGCAGGAACCCTTTTTTTATTGAAAAAAAAAATTGCAGACAACCGTAAGTCTGAGAAGTGAAAAGGCAGTGTCCAGTTTGCAACCTTGGGTGGATTTTGCAAGTCTAATAGGAGCTTTGTTCGTGTAGCTTTTTCTTCAGTAGTGATACTGGGTGTTTCTCAGCTTCCCACCCATCTCTTTCTGAAAAAGAGAGACCCCTTTGAGACCTCTACATCACCGTCCAACTCTGTTCAGGAATTATTACAGGGACACGGCACAGTTGCCTAATCCAGGTAAAAAGAAACACGCAGCAACCGAGCAGATGATGGGAACGTGCAGGCCAGCGCCAGTGTCTGCGTGTGGCTGCCCAGCCGTGCGGCGCGGTGCCGTGCTCGGGCGCTGCGTGGGGACGGGGCAATGCTGATGCTGTCTCTCTGTTTCAGGGGGAGTTGTTGAGCCCGTGTCGATGCGACGGATCGGTGAAGTGCACGCACCAGCCATGTCTGATCAAATGGATTAGCGAGAGAGGCTGCTGGAGCTGTGAGCTGTGTTACTACAAGTATCACGTCATTGCCATAAGCACAAAGAACCCTCTGCAGGTAAAGGTACTAGAGACATTTCAAAGTCTATTTATTCTTGCTTCTATTTTCGTTTCTGGGAGTGACTGAATTTTACCTGCGTGGTTTTTCCTTCCCTGTGCACAGTGATCTTTTCATCTGAGCTCTGGGTTGGCAGGGGCTGGTCCAGAGAGGCACTGTGTTGTGCTTGGGGGCAAGCAGGCAAATGCCTTGGGAACCTGCTCTTCCTCTCCTTTGACGACGTCTGCATTCATCTTCTTCCTGCATAAAGAAGCTGTGTGACTATAGTAGTATTGTAACACCTTGCAGCCTTTTAGATGCATTCATCCACTGAAGACTGCAGATGCATCTCTCCAGGGGCTGGTGTGGGACAAGAATTCAAAGGAATTCAGCAATTCCCTACACGACACTCAAAAAGTTTATGGTGAAGCAGCATCTTGCAAGCTCGTGTGCCTACAGCTGTGCCATAAACCCCAATCTCCTTCTCCTGAGATTCTTTAGTGTTGACACGAGGGATGGAGGAGGTGGATGGAGGGCTCTTCCAGCTTCTCTTCTGATCCTATAAGGCTCTCTGTTTTATTGCTCACCCACAAGCAAATACATCCTGGCATAGCAGTAGGAGTGTTGGAGCTGGTTTTCTGGTCTCTCTAAGCCTAATTCTCAGTGACGATTTGCAGGTGTGCACACCAGGTAACACACATCTTTACCTAAGAGACAGCAGAAGACCTCCTTTTCTGAATTCAGAACACTGGGTTTTGTTAAGCCCATGCAGGCTAGCAATTAAAAGTCAAAGATTTGGAATGGGGAAAACTGTATGACTGTTAAAGATTGCATTATTTATCCTTAATAGCTATTGATTTATTGCTGGGGCAACACCTGAAATTGGGCTAATTGCTGCATGCTTTTACAGTACCATTAGGGCCTTAGAGGTAAAGAAGCTCATTAGATCTAGGCATTACTGCTTAATTAGCATCATCTGGACTGCTTAGGAATTGCAGCAGCATGTTACAATTTAGACCAGGTCTACAGCAGCGTTGTCCAGCACCTGACTGAGAGACTTTGACCCTTTGCTGGTCCCGCTGCTCTCTGACAGGAGGCAAAGACCTTGCCAGGGAGTTGCAACTCCTTTCTTTAAAGATAAGGAAAGAAAAGGGCAATGTAAAGCCTTGATCTCTCCTCCAAACTGTCTCTATTTGTCTTTTGTTTCAATCCTAAGGGACATAAACACAGTGAGGAAACAGGCACAGCTCTCTAGGTCTCCATACTAAAATGAAGTAGGAAAACTAGTTCAGATGTCATAGGGAACTTTTAGGGAGATTGGGTTGAGGGCTAAAAGAAAAGTTTTCTTCCCCTGAAGCTTCTGATTTGATTTCCCATGTGCTGTGGACTAAAGAGATCAGTGTTTCATCCCAAACCTCAGACCACAGTGTCTTGATTTCTTGGCTCTAGTAACTGAGACCAGATTGAAAAACAAGAGGGGAGTTTTGGACAAAGTAGCATTTGTCCCTGAGTGCCCTAATGCTTCACATGCCCCAGATGAAGGGTTTGAACTCAAGTGGTGTCAAGGTGCGGATTTGAGAGCGTGAATGGAACTAGCACCACATATACTAGATGACCTCCAAGTGCTCTACACGTTTATTTGGCTCAGGGCAATGGGTCATTGACTTCTACCCTGCTCCTCACTTGGCCAAAATTTGCTAGAGCTCTTCACAGACAAGCCCCCTTTCCCATGTGCACATTTCAAATACTTGCACAAATAGTTGTTCTCTTTAGGCTCCTCGCTTTAAAAGTGGCCTAATCTATTGGCCTCTGCCACAAATGTAAAAGCTGACTGGCAGGAGTAACTGAGCTACCAAATGTAGCTCTGAGAGACAGATTTCCAGAGGACCACACAAACCTTGAGGGCTTCATGTTCCACAAGACATCCCTTTGGCTCATTCCTCACCCTGTGTCTGGATAACAGGCTCCACCTAGACAAACCAGCGTGTCTCTAAGTAAATCCATGATCCCTGGCTTTCACAGAGACCAGAGAGCACTTCAGCACATCCTATGCCCACATGTTCCCTAAGTTTTGCATGTTCCCCTCAAATTTTGAGTGTTCTGCACATTTTTTGAGTGTTTAGGGGCCTGGCATGGGCCAGATGTGTGTGGAAATTCATGGCGTGGGCAGAGAAGTTAGAGCTGGGGGAACACAGCTCATACATAATTAACACAGATTTATTTCCAGCCTCCAGGCTGTTATGATGTCTCGTAGCAGAGAGAGGCCTCTGGCCTGGTATTCTGACAGAACAGAACGAATCTCTATAAATTAACCCCCAGCCCTGGACTGCTGGGATTTAACAGCAGAAGTCTTAAAGCAACAGCATTGCAGACCTGCTGAGATGGGGGGATTAAGGTTGTCAGAGAACATGGAAAGCATCCTGCGAAGCACCAGTCTGTCAGCAAATGAACAAAAATATCCCACAGGCTGTGACAAACCAGAGGTTACAGTCTTCTTCCCTACATCCATGTTCCACTGCCCAGTCTGCCAGTCCCAAAGACTGGGTGGGCTTTAAAGCCAGGGTGGGCTTTAAATCCCTGTCTTCATTGCAGTACTTATTCAAAAACTATGACTCTAAAAAGTTTTTAAATCCTGAAGACACAAGTTTTGGGGAGCATCTGATAGCACTTTGGAGCTGATACGTGGTGGGGAATTTATCCACCATGACAGGACTCTGTGGTGGATCTCCCTATCCTCCTTAGTAACCAATGCTGAGCCATGTCCACTTTTCCAAGAGCAGAATCAGATCCTCTGATTTCGGCAAAAACAAGAGTCTGAACCAGCCTTTCCAGACTTAAAACTGTCTAAAGTCTGGGGAATTTCTGCTCTGGTTACACTTGCTGTCTCTGACTCTGTCTCATGGGTTGTTTCAGCTCCAAAGATCCTCAGTCCTGGGACTGGGATCTGTTACCAGTTTTCCTGTAGCTCTAGTCTGACTGTGGAGATGGTCTGTTAAGAGCTGATGAATTGTTGTTATTGTTGCTATGACCTGTTTATCAGCTGTCCAATATCCACACGAAATGCACCAACTCAGCCTGAACTCCCAAGCAAAAAAGCCAGAGCCAAGTTCTCTGGGGCCTCCAAGTTGTCCCGAGTTGCTGCATCTCTTGTATGAGCCTTGGTTGTCTCCTGCTTCAGCTCCTGCCTGCAAGCAATGCGAGCAGTCATAGCAACAGAGATATCGTAGGACGGGCCTTGTAACAAGGGCTTTCTAGGACACACATACCAGAGTCTGAGTTTTATTAGACGCTGTGGCACATGGGGAAGAGGGGGTTTCATCACTGCACGTGTTTCATTACGGAGCCCTGGTGCTTTGGGAATGGACCCTTCTTCCTCGCTGCTGCCTTTGCGGTATCTGCATAAGCCACATGATGTGTAAATGTACCGCAAGGGAGCTATTGTATCTGTAGGATAAATTTGCTTGGTGGATTTGTAGAAAGAAAAGCCATCCTCCAAAAGGTGATTGGAGAGGATTCCCAGGGTCCTGGGACAGCAGCAAGGGAAGAGCCAGACCTAAGCAGTGCTGGGAATGGTCCACTTTACCCTTCCAGGAAAAAAATGCTGTCTGCTTGTAATTGTGGTCCTGAAACTGAAATTGCTGACTAGCACAGCTCAGGATGTTAATGATACATATTAAGGGGACGTGTCAGATACAGCAATAAAAATAAACTGAACTGCCTGAGGCAGGGATAGAGGAGCTCTCAGGAGTGTAGGAAGGCTTTTCTAGCAAGCAAGTCTTCTTAGTAAGTTGCTGCAGTAAGACATAGATTTCTTCTGCAGGTAAATAGTGCCTTGGACCTGATCATGTCAGTGCTTTTGAATATTTGGAGATTGTAGGTGCCAGACAAAGGGAAATACAGATTGTGCCCTAAATATTATAATAATGACATTATTAATTAGTGTTACATTTCCAACAGGGGTTTTCAGTCCCAAGTCTCTGAGCAGAAGCACTGAAGCAAAGAGGAAAACAGGCTTGTTCCAAGTTTGAAATGTAAATTACAAAATAATGCAAAAGAACGAGTATGGCATGACCAGCAGGCACAGGTCCCAGCTTGACCCCTGGCTGAGATCACTGCAAATATCAGACCTGGGCTACTAGCAAACCCATTCTGAGGCATTTGGGTCACAGAGTTTTGCAATTTGGGGAAACTGGGGAAAACTGGGGGGAAAACTGTCCAAGAGATGTTAGTGTTTTACTCATTCACATCTGGGTGTTGTGCCAAAGCAGTCAACCGAGGGGCAGGGCAGCGGAGAAGAGCCAGGCTGCTCCTCAGTGCAAGAGACCTTTTTTACAGAGTAACCTAGAGGAAGAGAGTCCTTTTTCCAGCATGGTTGGCCAGCCATTGCAGAGAGCTGCTTCCACGCTCTGAAGCCATTGCAAGCACAGAGTTCACAAAGCTGCTCCTGTTAGCCCATCGGAGCCTTTAATGCTTTTTGGTGTCACCCCTTCAGTTCTACCCTATTCAGCCATGGCAGAGCATCCGTAGAGCTTTCTACCTGTCTAGAAGTTATTCTCTTGATTGACAACTTGGGAGAGCTGCCATCTGTTAAAGGTGAACTTGTAAAGCAACTCAGCAGTTACCTGGGACTTGGCAGTCATTATAAGTTGAGGAGAGAAAGGCTCATTTTGAGGTCTGTCCCCTGCAAGGTGGGACTGCTTGACACCGTGACCTTGCTAGAACAGGAATGTTTGAGTTGGAGATTTGGAGGGAGGGGGTTGTATCTATAACCAGCCATTCAAGCACAGAGCTTTGAGGGGTTTCAAAAGTGCCAGGAAAAAGAGAGCTGCAGTGTTACTAAGACCTTTCTTCTTGCAACTGCCGCAGTGACCTGAGGACAATAGGGTCACCCACCAAATCCCTGGTGTGCTGGCCTTAAAGATCATAGAGATGGATTAGGAGAATGGGTGATTTTCTAAGAGTTGTTAGGTAATCTGAAAGGCACAGTACTGCGATAGAGATCAGCCCCTGAGAGTGCCAGTGCGGGGATGCACCAGACCCACTTCCTGCAGCTAAAATTCATCATCACATTCAGCCTCTGAACATCTCTTGGACACTTCTGTCTGTGCTTTAACTGGGGCTACATGTTTTGCCCTCTGCGTGGCCCCTGTTTTTCTCTCTGTCCATACCGCTTACCCTAGGATGTGCAACAAAATGGAAATAAGAGATGAAAAAAACCCTGCAAATCTTGGTGATTATTGGTGGTTCAGGCAAGGTTTGATGCTAAATTGTAGTTCTTAGAAATGTAATCCTGAAAGAGGAAACTCTTTTTTTAATTTTTTTTTTTTGTCTGGAAAACATTAAATTCTTTTGCAAGCAGATATTTTGCCAGTGTTCACCTCTGACCCATTTACCTCCTTGCCAGCGAGTAATCTCACCCCAGTGCCACCCCCCAAACAGTGAGCACTGCTGCTGCGTGTGTCACCGTCACGTAGTGCCGGTGCTGGAGGAGAGGCTCCTGCTGCCCAGCACGGCTGCAGGGCTCCAGGTTCGTTCGTTATCTCCACAATGAACGCCCGACAGCCACTACCAACAGTGTTGGGCAAAGTCCTGCCTGTGCTTCAGCCTCCCTGTGCTCCCCTCCCCTCCTTCTCCCTGCCCTAAGCCATGTCCTCGTTGATTGTATAACAATTTCAGTAATATACTCAACTCCCCGTCTCGGGAAAAACAGTGACACTAGTTGGGCATGGCTGTTAATTGTAGGAATCTGCCGCTGCTGCTTCTCTTTCTGTCTTTAATTACTGCCTTGGAAGGACCTGTTGCTGCCACAGGCCTTGCACTTTGCCAGCCAGACGGTGAGTGGCCAGTCCATTACCTCCTCGAGAGAGAGAAATGATGCAGAATGATTTGGCTGGCAGAGGCGCACATGGATCAGCATGAGTGACTAGCAGTAAAACCTTAGCATGTAGCACTAGGTACTGAAAACCATTCCTGCTTCTTTGACATTTGCCAGAGCTAGTGGAAGGGGAGACAAGGTCTGGAGAAAGCTCCAAAGGTGAAAGTATAAACCCACCCACATGCCCAGTCCCTCCTCAGCTGTAGTCCTGGAGCTCTGAGCTGATACCAGTAGCTGATTTGCCCTGTGTCTGCTTGCCATCTTGTGAGGATGAAGCTGGAAAGAGGTGGCGGGAAGACTGTATAGCTGCTGTTCCCATCCTTGGAATCCTAACTTGAGAGAAACACATGCGAGGAGACCATTGCCTTTGGGTCTCTTGGCTTTTGCTCTGTCTCATGACTTGAGAAGAGTTGCGTGACTGGGCATCTCTTCCAGGCTCCAGAATCCGGCTTTGGTCCTCCCACTGTAAATGCACCACCAAGCTCCCAACCCTTGCAAGAGGGCTGTTCACCATCTCATGTTCTTCATGGCATGGAGAGGTCACTGCTGTGGTTGCCTTTGGTGAAGATGTGGAGCAGGCTGGGTCTTCGAGCAGAGCAGGAATGGGCTGTTTGAGAGATCAGTGTCTGCCCTCAGTGTTCTGTGTTTGTATTTGGCTGGCCCTGCCGTGGATGGCAGGATGGAGATTGCGGTTAGTAGAGCTCAGGTCTGGCTCAGCAGGATGCAGTCTCTGTCTCTGATCAGGAGCTTTATGGCTCTATTATTTTGTGGCCAACTAAGAGAGAAGCTGGTACCACCCACCTCACTGATACTGCGCATCCCTGATAACCGGCTTGGAGGCTGCCTGCCCTCGCAGGATGTAAGCCAAGAGCCAAAGCTGGCGGAGCGAACACTTGAGCTCACCGCTGAGCCAAGCCAAGCAATCTGCTTCCAGATGCAACTGCACACATCAGCATCCGACTGATGCTCTCATCTGTTCCTCTCCAAAGACAACCCTTTGTAGGGGGTGCATCCAGTTGGGGGTTTTGGTCTCCGTATTTGTAGCAATGTCATGGTAGCTGCCCCAGCACATCTCCCGTTATCCTTTTTGCCCTTCGAGCACGGCTCAGGGTCATGCCCACAGCCCCAAAACACTGGTAGTTCCTGGCTGACCTGGGCTCTCCTCAATCATCCGACCATTAAAGAGGGCCCCAGCAAGTGAACTCCCTTCTTGCTCTCTGAAAGGATGGCACAGGGCTTGGCAGGTGACCCTGCAGTGTCAGGTTTTGTCTGACAGATGGGCCAGATGCTCAGGCCTCTCCAGAGTTACCACTTCACAGGGACACTGAATGAGGGCTTGAATCCAGGCTAAAGCTTTTCAGTTCCTTTCAATCCTCTATACCTGCAAGAGGTATATAAATTATATATAAATTCCACCTTTATTTATACTTCTGCCCATCCCACTGAGATTTCAAGGGCATATGGCTCACAGCTAAAGGTGACCTATATACCTCAATGCCAGAAGGGACTATCTCTTCCCAGTCTGCTTAAGCATTTGAATTCTGATTTGCAGGAGCATCCATGAACCACATCCCCAAGTCCTTTTAGAGAAAACAATTTCAGCTCTTTTATTTTACAGGATCATTCTCTCAGCAGTGTAAATACAAGTAGGGAGGGCTTATTATGGATTACAGAGAGGAGTCCAGACTCAGGATACTTATACTGCAGGTTATACAGACATATTTGACATAATGAATGGATTAATGGATTTGGGGGAGTTATTTGTATTTTTTTTGCTTCTTCTGAGGAAGAGGTATTGCTGTTTACCTTGGAACACAGCCTGAATGTGTCATTGCCCTAAAGGCAAGGAGTCCTGACCGTAGTAACTCACGCTGCTTGTAACATGTTTTATGGGGTGTGCATCGCCTCAGCGAGATCCTGCCTAGTGCTGTGATTCTGTCAGATCTCACAAAGCGGCACAGAAACCAGCTTTTGACTTACACAGGAGACCTCCAAAAGACAGCTCAGCTCTTCAGGCCTTCCCACTCACAGCAATGGGGTGCTGTGGCCCCAGGATGCTGCTTGGCCTCCATTACAGATTGCAACTGAATGTCCTGGTTGTGATGGCCATCGTAGACCCACTGATGTGGGGATGCTCTTTTTGGTATCTTTTCCCCAGTCCATGCCGGTGTTCTCTGGGATCTCCAAACTACCATGATATAAAACAGTCCACCATGTAACTAATCTCTCTTTTTTTTTTTTTCCTTCTCCCTCCCACTTGTCCCTTCTGCTGTCCCCCTGCCTCCCCTTGCAGTGGCAAGCCATCTCTCTGACGGTCATTGAGAAGGTTCAGATAGCAGCGGCCATCCTGGGTTCCCTCTTCCTCATCGCCAGTATCTCGTGGCTCATCTGGTCGACCTTCAGTCCTTCGGCCAAATGGCAGCGCCAGGACCTGCTCTTCCAGATCTGCTATGGAATGTATGGCTTCATGGACATTGTCTGTATAGGTGGGTGAATGCATCTCGTGGCACGGCGGATGTCACCTGCCCGCTCATGCCCAGAAGGGAGCGGGAAGTGGCATACGGAGAGCCGGCCCGTCCAGCTCTGCTTGGATTGACCCCTGGCTTTTCTTCCTCCTTGCTCTCGTGGCATCTTTTTTACAGTGCTCTCTGCTCATCTCTGCAGCCACGGGGTATCTCCTTGGTCAGGCTGGCAGAAGGGTCTGCAGCAACTGCACAATCCCACTGAGAGCCAAACCAGGGANTCGTGGCACAGCGGATGTCACCTGCCCGCTCATGCCTAGAAATAGCACGTGGAGAGCCAGCCCATCCAGCTCTGCTCGGATTGACCCCTGGCTTTTCTTCCTCCTTGCTCTCGTGGCATCTTTTTTTACAGTGCTCTCTGCTCATCTCTGCAGCCACGGGGTATCTCCTTGGTCAGGCTGGCAGAAGGGTCTGCAGCAACTGCACAATCCCACTGAGAGCCAAACCACAGAAATTAATTTCGTTTTGGAGAGAGAAGAGGTCTGGGAGGACAGAGGGTTGGGAAGTGTGGGGCCATGGACTGAGACCATTGACACTGGGAATGACAGATACTCCTTTCCCTTCTGAAATAGGTAGCTTAAGGAGTGCCCCATATTTAGGTGCAACAGGGCCTGGTTCTCATCCAGCACCAAGTTGCCCAGATGTTTTTCCTCCCAACCCAGTGTCTCTGTCTGGCTGGAGCAGCTGCCCTTTCTGGAGCTGCAAGTCCCAAGTAGCCTGAATCATGGCCCAACCCAGGACCCTTGCCAGAAACCTCTGCACTGAGCAGCTCCAAGTGTGGGAGGAGGTTGAGGTGTGGGTGAGATCTCTGCCCACAGCCAGCCTGGGTGCAGCACTGTCCCCCCAAAACCTGAGGCTGTAACCCCAGTGCAGGCTTGCCAGAAGGTGGGATAGAGCTGGTGATCCCTGATGGTGAGGCACTCGGCAAGCCAGGCCTCTGAAGTGTGGCATTTGACAGAACAGTCCAGTAAACATCTCCAAACGTGCTCCTGAGCGTTGTNACATTTGACAGAACAGTCCGGTAAACATCAGCCATCTCCAAACGTGCTCCTGAGCGTTGTCCAGCCAGGCACAAGCTCCCAACAACACTGATTCAAGTGAACCTGCCAGGAAGCAGAGAGGGTCATAGAGTTACTTGTGACAGGCTCCCTCCATCATTGGTGTGAATGCAGAAGGCCTAAATCCAAGAAACTCAGTGGGACAAGCCATTTCTCTTGACTTGTCAGATGGGTATTTGTATGTAGAAGCACTCCTGAGGAAAAGAGCACAGCTCCTAGTTCTGCCTTCAGGAAAAGCAGTACAGACTATATCACAGAGCAGTAGTTGGTGAAATGAGGGTAGAGAAGTAAAACAAACCCAGTCACAAGAAGAGAGATCTGAACAATACACCTCAGTGTTGGGTTTCAAATGGCTGTTGGCTTCAGGATGCAGCTAGGGGTTGGACTTGGGCTTGGATGCGGATGACCTGGACTTGTCAAAATCCAGACCAATCCTTCCCAGTGTCTCCAAATCTGTGGTAACCAGACATGAGCTTGGCCCTCAAGAGATCATCCTCCTTCTCCATGAGATGCTGGTAGAACTGTCATATGTTTCCAGGAATGAGGAGTGTCAAAGGCAGGTGAGAGAGCATCATCTGTATTGGTACATATAGCCAGTGTTGACATCCTCTTGTCAGTGGGCCTGGGACTAAAAACAAAACGAACCCTGTGTTGGTGCAGGGTGCACATGTGTGTCACCTTGTTGGCTGATGGTAGCAGTGGAGTGCCCTGGCCTGGGCGGATGGCAGGAACATAAATAGCTGGATTTGATAGAGCTTCCAGAGCTGAGGGGAACTGATTAGCTCATCTGTCAATAGAGCTGAATCCTCCCACACCGTTGGTGGAGAACAAAACATGCCAGCCATGAACTGAAGGGGAACCAGGCAGACACATTTGGATTTCAGGTTGTTTTTTTATTTCTTATTTTATTTGTTTTAAGTATCTAACATCTATTTATCCTCTCAAACTGCTCTGGGGGGAAGAAATCTCTTCTGAATCCCACTGATGCATCCTCACCCTTAAGCTTAGTGCCCTAAACGGGGAACAACCAAAGAGCAAGTGGCCGTCCCCTTGCCAGATATGTCTCAGTCATGGCTTAAGACAGCCCATTCCCTTACAGATTTCCCTGCACAGCTGGAAGTCCCAGTGGGCCACATACTCAAAAGGAAGTCAGAAGGGATCCTGAAGGAATGAGCTAACATGTCCATACATGGCTTCTCTTGCTCAGCATCTCAGAGTGGTGTCCACCCGGGATGGCTCCACTTGTGATATGTAGCACGTTTGCCTCTAATGCCAGAGAGTCTACTCACATTCAGCGAGGGAAGGTGTTTTTTTAAGGGACTACCAGAGCCATTATATACATTTCACTAGAAATGTCAGTACATGCATGAAGCCAACCCTCTGCCCCCTCCCCATGCAAAACTATACCAATAGCCCTCTGCAATCCAGCCACAATACGTATCGGTTGGTACTGCTCACTCATGAGATCAGGTCAGGTCAGCAGATGGGAAGGATCAAGGGGAACTCAATAACTGGGTTTAATTCCTTATTAGTTATAGGTTTCCTTGACTGCAGTGGATGCAGCAATGCCAGCTCCAGAGAAGACTCACAGTGAATTCCTCACTATGGAACAGTTATTTTCCCTCTGTGCATACTTCTCCCAAACCTTGCAGCCTCCTGCAATGTCTTTGATCATAGTCAGACAAAGCTGGCTCTGGAGATTCAGAGTTCTGCTCCCGATTGTTAGCATGGCCCAAAGCCTGTTGTTATCCCTCCCTGGGCTTTAGTTCCACTTCTGCAACTTCAGGATAAAACCTCTCGTGGATAATTGCAGTGACAACAGCTCTTGAAATACCAGGGCACAGTCTGTGCATTTTGGTTTCTCCTCCTCCACTCTCCAGCCCCTTTTCCCCTTTTGCTTTCCAGCCTGTGGGTGGATGGGAAAGATTTAGGAATGCAGCAATGCTCAGTGATGGGGAAAGAGCAGGCAGTAAATACTCTCAGTTCTGCTATACTTGTTGTTGTCAGCTAACGTAACGTACGCTAGTGCCTTGTTTGATAACAAGCTGGCCAGCCTTAGTATGCAGAATGTTATGCTGTAGGTCCTACCTTAATTATGTGAATTCCAATAGTTTCTCCCACCCTGCACTTTGTTTCCCCTGGCAGAGGGGCAGATGTTTGAAAAGCAGAGTATTTACTAAAATGCAGGTCCATCAAGGTACAGCTCTTCTGCAGTTCCCACTAGCTCCAACTTCGGTTGTTCCTGGATTTCTCATTGAAGAAATGAGTGATATTTGTCCATGATGCAGGTTTGCAGCCCCTGTCACTAGAGGTGCTCAGCCAGGCACAGTGTGACACCTTAGAGTGTCAAAGCTGGAGAAGACCCCAGAGATGCTGACTGCTGCCCAAGGGGAAATGCAACCCCTGAGCTGCTCTGTGTGATCCACTTGGTGCTCCTGATTTTTACTTGAGCTTTACTCAGAGAGTATTGATCCATGCATTAAAATTCAGAGGTCTTAAAGAGTTGACTCCCAAATTACAACATTCAGTAACAAACTAGTTTTCTTTGGACTTCTCTAGATGCCAACATGCTTAGCAAAGACAGCTATAAGAGGTACCATTTGCTACCCCTTCATCCACCACCGAAACAAAACCACAATCAAATTGGAAAGAATCTACTCACCATCGCCAGGACAGAGGATTTACCCTCCGATGCCAGAAGCCGTACACCTCTGAACAAGATGTGCAAGCTGGGCTTTCAACATGCTTCTCCCCGCTGATCTCACATGTATAACAGGAAAGCAGGAAGCATTGGAAAGGATTGCTTGGGAATTGTGGAAGTCTCCTATAGGGAACTTCTAAGGACTAGGGGGAAAAACATCTGTCAAGAACAGATTGGGGAGACTAGATCCTGGTTTGGGAAGGAGGAGCAGCCTTCTTGGTATCTGGCCAGTCCAGTAGTTGACTGATTTCTCTCTCTTTCATGTGTGCTATCCCTAGTCATGTCCATAGAGCAGATGTTGACTAGATTCTGGTGAAAGTGCCAGCACAGGTATTGTTCTGCTATGAAGGCATCTACAACATAAATAGTGGAGCTCAGTAACCAGGGAGTGAATGAAAAGTGAGATGTGGACAGTTCATTGGAATAAATGCTTTCCCCATGGGACCATGAGAGGTAAATGCAGGAAGCTGGCATAGAGAGGGATTAGCAAAAATGCAGGTATCAATATGTGAAAGTAAGTGGAATGAGTCATCACAGACCTGAGGTTCTGAGGAGAGAGACTGGCAGCTTAAAGCTGGGCTGTAAATCCAGAGAGATACCTGCCTGTTAATTAAATGGCAGTCCTTGGAGGGGGGAAGGAGGAGTGTGCCTCCTTCTCCGTCAAGGTGCAATTAGGGAAAGTCACTGTTTGTAGATTAAAGTGTCATTTGGGGTCAGGAGGATAGGAAACAATCTCCTGTTAAACAAGGAGGAACTCTGCCAGCTAATGAGAGCATGTCACAGTCTAGGCTAAGGAAATCACCACATATCCTCTGAGGGGGGACTGCATCTCAGGAGGGCAATTAGCAGGCTGCGCATGCAGGGTTGTAGCTGTTATAGGGTTTGTGTGGGCAGCGCAGGATGCGCTCGCACATGGGCATCCATCTGATTGGCATGCTGGGGGGGTTAGCCCCAGCCGTGCAAGCAACAATCTGCCTTTCCTTGGAGCACTGCGTGGTGGTAGCTGTTGATTTGCCCGTGCCCATGCCCTCCTTGTACTCTGACTCACCCCTGCCTTGGTGCTGTCAGTTGCTCACTTTTGTAAGCACTAAATCCTCGTGTTCTTTGAAGCTTTCCTTGGCAGCCAGTCCCTGAGGTATTTGCCTTCACAACAGTAACTGCACTGCAGCTCAATAGCACAAGAGACAAGCAAAGCAGGACCATTCATCCTGCCAACGATTTTTGTTGGCACACCATGGCAATCCATTATAGATCAGGAAGCGTGTGCCCGCTGTTTTTAATCCCAGCTGCCAGCAAGAATAATCAAAAGCATCCAGAACGTCCGACGGCATCTCAGCACAACTGTAGGTAATAACATAAGAAATCAATAGCCAATTAAAACTGATCCACAGCATTTGATCTTTCATAGTGCAATGGGAACAGTAATTAATGGAGCTTCCTTGAAATGGTCACAATTCAAGCTTCCTGCCAAAAACGATGTGGTTTCATTATAAATGGACTTTGCTTCGACGGGAAGATACGAGACTGAGGTAGCCTTGGAGTGTTTTCTGGCCAGATCACTTGAGCCTTACACATCCAAATGATTTAGGAGCCAAAATCCCAACAAAATAAAATGAAAACATGTAGGTGTCTTCAAGGTCTTGGTCTTCATCTGTATGGAGGATCTGATTTTCCAGAGGATCAGTGTGTGCAAACAGAGGCAGAAGGGTCTGGGAGCATGACGATGTGCTACAAGTCAATCCCAGCGTGTCTTTTTGAAACTAGACCTAGCCAAGGTGTCCCTGCAGTCGGAGAGGCTTCCTTCAGGAAGCATCCAGAATGGAGCCATCCAGCCAGGAGAGGGAAAGACAGTTCCATGACGTTGTAGACAGCCCTTCTGTGTGGGTGTCAGCACGACTGAAAGGGGATGTTCTGCTGTAAGCATCTCCTGGCCACTGTACAGGCTGCTGTGAAGCATCTGATCCCTCACCAGTTGGTCTGCAGAAGGGTATCGTGGACAACACTGTGCTCTCCTGCACACAACCCCATAACTGATATTTCCCTGCTTTTTATTTTTCTTTCTCCTGCCTCTAAATCACCCTTTATGTCTGAACACTCTGCTTTTCCTGTGGAAACCAGAGGGAAAAAGGGAGATGCCTGTCATAACTGTTCCTCCCTTGGCATTGTGCTCTGAGAAACCCCATGTCCTAATTATTTTCCCTTGATTCATGGCAATAAAGCAACTCACAGGGTCCAGCTGGGCTGGAGACAGGGATCAGCAGGCCAGCTTCGAAAACATGGACTGAAGTTTCCCTGCCTGTGTTAAGAGTCTGTTGCCTCTTCCTCATCAGCTTCTGTCTTACACTCTCTTCTTGCCTCATTCCTCAGAGCTTAAGGTCCCTACAGTTTTCCATGGCTACCTGGGGCCAACTGGAGTGACTGGATGCAGGTGCTGCCAGCAGAGCGGGCAGACAGTGCCTCTTTTTGCATTGCGCATCTTGCATTGCGTGCAGCCACAGCGCATGCCTGGCAAATCACTGATTATCAGCAGCAAGGAGGGCTGCGGAAACAGGAACAGTGGGGACCGGGCAAGCTGTGGGGCTGCCAGCCCCATGGGGCAGAAACTACCCCTAGGAACCAGTCTGTGGGCTCTGTACTGGGGCCAGCAGCACGGGAGGGGAAGCTGCGCGGCTCATCTGCTGACTGACTTCTTGGCACGAATGCTGGGTGCTCAGCAAAGCCAAGACATGCAGCCCCTCTGTTCCTGAAAGATGGGGACTATTTTTATCTAATGCTGCATTGATTATTCAGTAAGAGAGGAGAGTGGGCCAGCCGGAGCACGTGCGTGTGTGCTGTTTTCACCGATGGATATTTCTGCAGGGGCACAATGTGAGTATTGAACTCCAATGCAGTTCTGGCTGCTCTTTGTAGAAGTGCTGAGCAAAAAGACACAGTGTTTGGACCCAGATCTGAACATCTACTTTTCTTTTTTTCAGAGTTAGGGCCATGGATTCCAGCACAGCCAGAGTAACACCTGGCTTTTTACATGTGTCCCTTCAACTCCATGGTCCTTTGCCACATCTATCTTCATCGCTTCCCACTTTTGCAACAGGGCTCCAGAGATTTATTTTGTCATGAAAAAACATATGGTGCTATCTGCTCCAGTGGATCAGTGTGTTTAGCAATTAATGAGGGCGACATAATTAACATTTTCTGAGGAGAGAAAAAAACCCTTCTGGCTTGTGAATTGCTTAAATCTTGTGCTTTAAAGGAGGTGATGTATAACCTGAATGATGCTACCGTGTCTCTAAATGCTGTGCTGGAAGTACCTGACATCTCTGGGTTGTGTTTCAATACCTGGGCAGAGGCTGTACCACACACCTGCGTGCCATAGCTTCTGTACCACAGCAGGCAGCTGGTAGGACCTCCTGCACCAGCTACGTGGATGAGATTGTGCTGTTCGGGAAGGATGGAAATGTCCCTCAGCTCTGTGCCAGGCTGAGCTTGCCCAGCCGCCTTCTGCCTCGTCACTGTTCCAGCTGCAGCCTCAGGCAGGCGACGGTAGTTGTACCAAGAGGAGGCAACTCTGTAGTCAAGGGTGAAACCATGGCAGAGTCCTTCGCTGCTTGGAAAGGTACGGCCAGGTAGTGTTTGATGAAGTTATTCAGTAAGATATAAAAGATAATAAAATAAAGCCACGGTTCCTGTATCCAGTAGTGGCAGCACCTTATCTTCTTGGCAGAGACTTCTAGGCAGCAGCAAACCCCCAGCAGTAACTCTCAGGCAGGGCCAGCATGGAGCAGCCTGAGGGATGTAGAGAAGCCTCCAGAAACGGGCTGGACATTTACTGTGCCAGTGGGCTACTGCCCTCTGCTCAGCCGTGGCCACGTCGCTCATCAGCAAAGCTCAGTTCTTCCTTGGATCTACCGGACTGGCCCAGGGTTCCCTTTGCTGCAATTTCTTCCACTGCTTTCATTCTCCTCAATTCAGCATTTATTGACCCCATAAATGCATATGAGTTCTTGCCTACCGCTTTCAGTCTGAGTCAGCATTCTCTTAACTGGACATTGCAACCTCAAAAAATTGTCAACTCCAGGGAAAGAAACTTGTATACCCAGAACAGGAAGATGAAAGTGTTGCCGTTCCAGGCATCCTGCCTAGTGATGGATCAGCTGCAGTATATAAATGCTCACAGACACCAGAACTAACAACAAGATCAAAAAGAAACAATAACTCTGGCCCTTATTCTCTTGGCTCCTATTTCTTTCCTTTGTTTTAATAGTGCCCCTGTGTGTGAGGTGAAGACATCTGAATGGAGAAGGTGAGGCAGGAGTTACAGGGACATTGCAGCCTGGAGGAATCATTCTCAGACAGCCTGAAGCTCCTTGGAAAATGAAATACTGTGAGACTAGATCCACTTTTATTTCTTCCAGAATTTCAGTTCCTAATAAAACCAGAGAAGGAGGCAGTCAACCTTCAATAGCTAAATGTCATATTTTGATCACTATCGAACAAATCATTCTGATTTGGCATTTAGAAATGACTTTTTCATGCTGAGTATTTTAAATTCAGCATCATAATTAGAATACAACATGAAAAAAATTCAAGTCAAAATGAAACACTCCGATCTGTCTGGAAACACGTATGCACTTCTATTTTGCAGCACAACACTTTTCAAGTTTCACTCCAAGCAGGTGTGAAGTTGGATTTCAAAGCCCTACCCAAAACAGTGCTGTTGCCCCTCTTTGGGTTTAAATAGATGTCCCCAGAGGATGCAGTCTGTCTGCAAAGGCAGCGCTTTGGACAAAGTAACATCAGTAATAGGGCAGGGAAGGTTCAGGAGCTGGGTCTGGAGGACTGACTGCCATGGTGTAAGCATAGGGAAATGGAAGTTTTATGCTTTTTCCCATCTCCACGAAGAGCAATCTCCTCCTCTAACTTGTGTCAGGAAGATCTGGAAACCCAGGGGCAGAAAAGACCCATAAAACCACAGGGAGAACATGATATGCGGAATGTTGTTATCTTCTCCATTTTAATACTGGGGGGAAAATCCTAGTTACACAGCAAGGAGGAGAAACTTTAAGAAAATAAAGGGATATAGAGAAAACCCCTCTAATTCCCATCCTTCCTATATTGACACAGTAATGGGTAGACTCACAAGAGAAGAAGACTCCTGGAGATGTTCGATTCAGAAGCAGGGCTGTTCCACTGGCGGGGCTCTTTATTTATTTGCATTCTACAAGAAGAGTCTCATTTATTGCTGCCTGCATAGTTAGACACTGCCCTTTAATCCTCTACTTTATCATGTGCTATGAATTAAATACTAGAGGAGTATGAGAGCCCTTAAGGGCACAACATCCATTTTGTTGTAGCTGTTTGCAGCCAGATGGGTTTACCGGAGTACTTTTGTTTATTGTTTATCTATTTCCTGAGCAAGGCCTTCCTCGTGGTTTTATCTCTTTTAGCTCTTCTTTTTTTTTTCTTTGTCCCAGATTTGAGGCATGAGTCTCTGGGCAGGAAAGGAAAAAGTTGTGGTAGTTGGTAGCTCATATGTTTGGAAAATACCGTGTCATTTCTAAAACGATGGTGCAGTTGCTGTGTGCAGTTACTGGGGTCATCCCTGCAGCTCTGGCACACATGGCATCCTGCAGACACTGATGTTCTCCAGTATCAAACAAACCCCGTGTGAGTTGAATGAGAAGAAATTTCCTGTCTCTTGGACACATCCTGTCAGCTCCTTAATTTTGCTACTCTTTCCTCATTTGGGGTCTAATCAGTAGATCATGTGTAGAGGAATGCAGGGGTAGACAGAGGACATGACTGAGGATGGTGGCCCTAGGAAGGAGATACCACCTCTCAGAGGAGCTGGNTCCTCATTTTGGGTCTAATCAGTAAAGCCCAACTCATGTGTAGAAGAATGCAGGAGTAGACAGAGGACATGACTGAGGATGGTGGCCCTAGGAAGGAGGTATCACCTCTCAGAGGAGCTGGCATCTACCTGACAGCCACAGAACTCTCCCCTTGCTCCTACATCCCGTTGCCTTCAGCTCCCACGTATTCTGCAAACCCCATGGCACTCAGTCCCTCTCTGCTCAGTAGATCCCACTGGATAAAATGTTCCTCCTTCCCCAGCTACAAATGTGGGGGACAGATTGCTGCTGCCACTGAGGGCAACCTGTAGCATCCCATGTGCACAGAATCACTTCAGCAGACTTGCACCAGAAAGACGCTATAAAAATGCACGACGCGTTGCAGGGCCATGGCCTGGAAATCGCCTCTTGCCGTAACGCAGCAGGATTCTGCAAAATCACAGTGCTGCTTGGAGGAGAAACGCTCCCCGCTGCCAGGCCAGGCACCCTGGTAGGTGCCTCAAGAGGATTCCGTGAAAGAGCCATCTTATTTCCACACTCATCCACAGCAACAGAGTGAGGGCAGCAGTGGCCGCTTGCCTGGTGGAACAGCGGTTACGGTGACCCTTGGCGATGCTGACGCGCTGCAGCCATCCCCCGTCCAGCAAGGCCCTTGCTGAGTCCAAGTGTGGGTGGTAACGGCTGCACAGAACTTGGGGGCAGTCTCTCCGATGGGAAAATCGGCGCAGGCAAAAGCTATACCTGCAGAAAATACCTCATCGAGACGGATGCAAGAAATGTTGCTGCGTATGTGGGTGAGAGCTCTGCCCAGCCAGTGCTTCTGACCACAGAGCTCTCAGTACCTGAGGAACACATCAGTGTGAGAGCTGTGTGGCCGTGGAGCCCCACTGCAGTAAACAGACCAAAAACGCAATGAGGAAAAGGAGGGTTTTGATTCCCTTAAATTCATGGTCTCCTCGAGGGCACACATCATGCAGCAACCAACAAGTCAGCAGGGCCCAGCCACGCAACCAGCCCAGTTCAGCCAAGCCAAGACACAGCCTAGCCCTGTGCATGCTTAGTCAGTTCCTCTTCGAAATAAAATATGTGCATGAAGAATGATTGATAGCAAAATGCATGATTATGATCAGTTAATTACTTTTTTTCCATACCCTAAGCATTCACTCAAGCTCAAATCACTATGAATTCATGTTTGCAGTTTATACTATTTACATTTCAATGATGTTGGACATTTTGCAGTCTGCACATCCTCCTTGTACAGTTCCAGCACACCTAGAGCAGACCTTTGCTGTACGTCTTGTTGACTACAGGTTTTCTGCTCACTGGCCCAGTGTCTCGCAACTACCAGAAATGACTAAACACGAGTCCCAGGTCATCAATTACCTGAACATTTCCTGCATGAGGGATAAACCATTCACTAGGATCGTGAAACATGCTGGGGAAAAGAAAATATATAATCTAGAAGGCAGAGGAGCCCATTATGAAGGAGTTGATATTTCATATTTGATTTGACTGACAGTAAAGAACTCCCTGAAAATCTGAATTTGCCAGTAATTCTCATAAAAAAGTGATTGTACAAAGAAAGCATCCTGAGCTGCAGAAAAGTATGATGTGAGGATAATGGACTCCAGAAAAGCGGGCAGCCTCGGGGGACCAGAGCAGGGAGCGTCTCTTGGGAAGAGAATCTGAAGGATAAAAGAGCCTCGTACAGCCCGCGGTTGCCAAAAGGGGTGATACCAAAGGCACAACAGCAAACTGTGCTGTGCAGGGAAAGGCTCAGCAGTGTGGGAGCCAAAATCAGAAGCTGAAATCAAANGAAGGCTCAGCAGTGTGGGAAGACAGCACCGAGGCTGCACGAAGAGCTCTTTGAGGAGCCAAAATCAGAAGCTGAAATCAAATAAAAGGAAAAAAGGGCATGCAGCTAATGACAAGCCTCTAGGAATCACATAGGGATGGGGGAGCGGAGTGAGGGAGCTGAGACCCGAATGACCATCCAGAGATAAAAAGACAACAACAAACACGTCCATATATACATGTAAAGTAAAGGGAGAAAAGGCAAGTCTAAGAACTCAAATAACATTTGATGCCAAAAAAAAAAAAGAGCCTTAAATGTTGCCTTTGTTTCAGTCTTCAAAACTTAACTACAATAATTTTAATGAGGAGGAAGGAGCCCAGGGCAGAATTAGAGAAGAACAGACTGAAAAATATTTAGATGAGTTAGCTGTGTCCTTGGCAGCACATCCTAATGAACTTCCAGAGGAAGCTGAAGGAGCAGTCTGTGACCCAAGAGCACTTTATCATGAGGAAATTGATGCAGGAGGTGCCAGGCAGCTGGAAAAAAAATGCAAGCTGGGTATCTAGCTTTAAATATAATCCCTATCATTAAAGCAGGTGGAAGCTGAGGATCAAGGCGATGAAGAGCAAATCAGCTTAACCCTGATGCATAGAAAGATATTAGAAGAAATCATTAAATGACCAACTGTTCAGCGCTGGCATATAACCATACTCCATGAGGGTAACCCTTCTAGTGGCTAAAGAGGAAGCAGTCAGTTTGGTACCTCGTGTCTTGAACAATGTTTTTGATGCTTTCACATCAGATTCTGCTGAACAAACCATAGAAATGTGGTTTATAGTAAATAACAGAGATGCAGGTGTCTAACTGATTAAAAATGCTTTCATGGGAGTTGTTAGTGATGTACTGTTAAACTGGGAATATAGTTCAAGCAGGACCATTTTGGACTCTGCTTTTTTCAATAATTTTTATTAATGGTTTAGATGATGAAATACAAAGTGCAATTATAAAATTATACTAAATTATAAAATTCACAAATGACACCAAGGTTGGAAAACACTCTGGAGGTTCAGGTTGGAATTTGAAATGATCTTGACAAACTGGAGAAATCAACAAGATGAAATTCAATAAAAAGAAGCGTGAATTCTATGCTTAGGAAGGAAAAATCAAGATCCCAAACAAGATGGCAATGCTCTGACAATGTAATTTAGTTTGTCCCATTAGTGCGTTGAAAGCAAGGCTGGGTGTACAGTCCTGATCCTTCCCTCTCTGCCCTGGGCACTGCACGCTCCCTGGGACCTCACTTGTCGATGAAGGAGGGCAAACTGGAAAGATCCTGGAGATGATGGATGGGAGTCGGGAGAGGGAATGCCAGCTCCCCTCTCTGCCTGGCTCAGCCTGTTCCTCCCTCTCTTCTGAGTGGTGTTTTGCAGCCTCATGTCTTGGCCACTGGCAGACTTAAAGAACACGTTAGGGTGTTCAAGGAGTTTGTCAAATTTGCCTGGAATTGACCTCGCTTCAATGTAGAGAGATTCCAGATCTAGTGGTGCCCCTATCCAAGCCCATGTTTCCTTGAAAAGGTCCCTCCAATTCTCTGATCCAGTTTTATCACCAAGGACTTGCATTGTTAATGATGGATGAAGTGCAGGGAGTAGAGCACTTTGCACCAAAGAGCAGTGTGATTTGGAAGCGTCCGCTGGGAGCTCCGTGACTCATCTCCCACATGCCCAGCGAGATACTTGCAACGCCGGCATAAGACAGAGATTCATGGTTATTTCTAAAGCACTTTGGAACGGAGCAATCTCACAGGGATTATGAAAATTCAAGATATGGAGGGCAGCATAACTTGAGCAAATGCAGAATACAGAGCAAAAGTCAGTATAGTCTCTGTACTGCACTAGGGCCTATGGTTAGGGAATATAACTGAGCATCAGAGGCCCATCTGTGCCTGGGGATGTCCTTTATGGCATGTAGAGCCCATCAAGAAAACATTTTGCTGGCCTTGTTCTTATGCCCATCTCGTGCTTTTTGCCACTGCTGCAGACAGGACACTAAGATAAACACACTTTTGTGTGAAGCAGTACAACCACTTTTCTGTTCTTAGGTTAAGATAAAAATAGGATCATATAGGATGAGATTAAGGCAAAGAGATAAATGAGGTCTGAGCTGCAGGAACACTGGAAACAAAGGTGGGGAAATTGGAAACCGCTACAAAAGATGACAGAAGCCACAAAAGAGGAGAGGAGGGTTTGTGTTCAGCCTGGATGGCATTAAAGGGAAAAGCCATTAATAAAAGTGTTATCTCCCAGGACTAGTTTGCCTTGGACCGAGACAGCACTCCTGTGGATGCAAATATTAAGCTTTGATCACAGTGGCCATATTCTGCCCTTGAAACGCAGCAATGAAAGGAGCAGAAATAGCCTGAAACTCGGCAGTGATCTGGCTAAGGTGAAACTGTGTTTGGAAGGAAACAGAAGGGACAAAGTGCTGCTGAAGGTGGGAAATGAGAGACCCTGGCTTGGATGTCAAGACAGTGTTTATGAGAAGGAGGACAGAGCACCTACCAAGAACTGGGCTTTTTTTCCATGTGTATAATGTGAGTCACAGTGCAGGGGTGTTGCACCACTCTCAGTCAGCAGGAACTCTATTTTGCTAGTTCCTTCCAAAGCTGAAGGCTCATAACCCTCATGTCTCGTTTCTACAGAGCTCCACGGAGCTGACCATGGGCTAAACCTCTGCATGCACTCACAGATAATAAGCCACATGAGAAAGAACAGAGAAATCTGATTTTAATATATACTGAGAATCATCTCAGTGGAAAGACATCAATGTGGTTTTCTGTGCATACAGGTGTTCAATATTCAGCTTATATTAAAGCACAGCACTGTTAGCCTCTTCCTTCCCCCTACTCCTCCCTACTCTGAGCTTTAGCTCTGAGATACTATCACTTGTCCAGGAAACGGTTCAGCCACATTAATGTGGCAATGCAATCAGGCTCAGACTGCTCCTGCAGACTTTACTGCAGGGCTAATGATCCCATCACGTATATAGGCCAGCTCTAATTCCAGAGCCATCTGCGATGTCTCTTAATAACACAGTGCTCTGGAAACAAAAAAAATCTAAGAGCACAGGAATGGGTCTTCACTACCTGTGTTCTAAAGGAGCCTCAATTCACGAACATCAGAAACAAGGAATTTTGTGCATGAAACAACAGCCTGGACCAAAACAGGTTTGCATGAAATTCAGAAAGGTTTTCCTCTCCAGGGAGATGGCTTTCATGGAGAATCTACTAAGAACACATTTTGTGAAGCAGCAGAGGCAAAGATGAACTTGCAAGGAGTGGAGAAGCATTAGGCCTCTACCATAATCCATATGAAAGTCTCAAATAATAGACATTTCTGAAGACAGAGTTTGCACCAGCATGCTATCTTCCCCAATACCCAGGATTTGGCTTCTGGAACAGTTGCTTCTAGTTGGATGCTTCTTGCAGAATACAGTTATTCCTGAAGGATTTTCCACTTAAGTCCGGTCTTTAATTGAGAGGATCCACCTCAGTTAACAAGAAGGATCCTCAACAGGGGATGTCTCTGGAAGGGGGTGCACAAAGCTGAGCCTAGGAATTCCAATCACAGTTTAACTCAGGCAGACAAAATTTGTTTCGATAGGAGCATTAAACTTCCTGTAGCTTGATATAACTGATGGACTCTTGCTAACTCTTGGCATTCGCTCTTGCAAATGAATCACTGTTACTTCCGCCTCCCTGCCCACCCCTCTGCTTGGTCCCTTTTTAATTTTACAGCTTCCTGAGCTTGACACCGGGAAATCGATAAGTAATTTAGAGCCCAGCAAATATAGAGGAAAACAAGTTATTTTGTACTTTTATAAATATTTGGGAGACAAAATTATCTAAGAAAACAGGTGCTCAGTTGACTCAGCAACCCATCCATCAGCATCACACAGCTAATTGCATAAGATCATAAACATTTATAATTAGAAGGCAAACAAACAAGAATTTTACAAACAACCCTCTTGAATCAGGCTGCACATTAAATATTTGTGATAAGGTAATTAAGAATAGATTTACATTCCTGGCTCAGTGTTTAATACTTGGGAGAATGGATTTGGGTCTATGGAGGATGTTGTACAGCCAAGGAGAAAATACTCAATTTGGGCTCTTTTATCCATGGCTTAAAGTGATTTCAGAGGAACATTGGCTATGTAATTGATCAAAGTGGAATTTCATTCATTGCAGATGAGACAGTTCATATAATACAGAACATTAAACATATATTTATATATTTATATGTCTAATGTCTCTTGTCATGAACCAATTCACTTTAGAATTACTTCAAAGTTCTGTTTCCTTCCAGATCCTACTGGGTCTGCAGTTTGTCCCTACAGCCCTGCTTTTTATGGTTCATCCTTTGACCAGAAAATGTTAAAATTTTTGCTGTCTTTCAATGTTGGGAGCAAAAACCCACTATTTTGTGTTACAACATCATCGTTTGGTAATGAAAAACTGGCATCGCTACAGGATTATATCTGTGCAGTCTCAGTGTATGGGATATGTCTCATATTCTAAGCTCATATTTGTGCCCAGCGCCATTCCCTGTCCCAAAATAGCCAGATTTGAATACTTAAAGTATTTAATGCGATTACTTCTACAGCCATTAAGCAGGCTCAGCACTCCATTAAGATATATGTGAGAGTTCCCCTAAAGCTAATTTGTGATCAAGCCAGCATTGCTTCGAGTTATGTTTAGAATCAGAAGGCTAGAAACTCCATCTATATTGAAGCAGGAGTTCAAACTCTGTAAAATCTGATGTAAATGCTAAACTAGATGGCTGTATCCCATAAGTGAGCACAGGGGAGCTCAGTCCTAGCGGCAGGATGACCTTCAGGTATTTTGATTTTTTTATATATTAGAGGTTTGCTCCAATAATTAGCTGCTGTCAGAAACCAGAGGAACTCTGGAAAAGCTGGATGGAGGGTGAAACTGTGGCATGTGATTGATCAGGGATAGCAGGGAACCCCTTCAGTGGTGACGTTCTGCTCACACTGCACCAGGAGGTCAAGGAAACCTGGTTTGGGCATGACTTGACTTAGATCTTGAGCATCTTTTGTTTGTTTTTACATTTCTACACTTGCAGCAGATAGGCAGGACAGCTGCTCCTTCCAGAAACATTTCTGGTAAGCTTGACCCTGACCAAATAATAGTAAAGCCATCATTATTAAGAAAAAAATAATCATATGTTATCTTGCTCTGTATATATCCTACTTGTTGGTTTGGTTGCAGTCATATGGGGCACAGGGGTACTTTCCTAATAGATAGGAGAGATCTCACTTGGAGACTCAGGCCTTCTCATTCTGCATAAACCCTACCCTGACATGAAATAAGTCTATCAAAGCTTATTAGCAGTATTGCACTGTGTCACCTAAGCCGGTCTACATGAGATGTTCCAGTTTCCTCCAATTTCAGTGAGATTCAAAAAATCTAGTCAGGGCCTGGTGTCTTGAATATTAACTGTGCTTAGTGCTTAGGTAATGTCATCTTCTAGACAACCTCCAACATTATCTGACCCTTCCAACCCTCTTGCAAGGGTGGGGAGCCAGAAACCATGGGGAGATGCTCTGCTGGGTGCATGGAAGGGCCTGAGCTGCTGTGGCTTTGACATGCAGACAGCATTGGAAGTCCTAATGGCCAGTTACTGCTTCTGGATGTCAACTCTGGCACATGCAGATTGCGAATGGGATATGTAATGCATCCCACGTGGTGTTAGCACATGTGTTATGCAAGTCCACCTCCGTTTTGTTTTAAGAGTGGTGTTCTCTGCCCTTGGAAGGGAGCAACGAGGCATCACTGCACCCCATTTGCAGATGAGCAAATGTTTGCCTAGGAGAAAAAAAACAAATCACAGGTATAGATCCTCTTTCTGCTTTGATTCCCATCTCTGGCTCCACACGCGAGTCTGTTTTGCTGCTCTGTGTGTGTGGAGAGATGGGTGCGTGCGCACCGTGACGCCGGTGCGGCAGACGTCACCAGACGTCAGTGCCAGCGACACCCCCTCCAAACGCACCCCGCTAGCGCGGTGAATCATGCCTGCGCAGCACGCGAAACCGGCCCGGGCACGGATAAACCTCGGGCGTTTATCGAAAAGAGACTGTTTTGCTGCAAGCGCACAGCTCTCCCTGCTGCATTTAACATTGCGAAGATTATTGATCGCTAAGTTAAAGCCGTAATGCATTTAGTTCAGGGGACGAGGGACCCAGCAGCACAGGAGCACGGGGACTCTGCCGGTCGGTAATTAAAAAACATGATTTATCACTGAATACCCGTGGCGAAGGGACAGCCGAGCTAACCGTCTGGCTAGAGGGAGTGACGCTGGGGTAGGTTCATGCTTCTTCCTAAAGTTTCGTTTCCGTTTTTATGTTTATTTCTTTCCCCCTTCCCTCCAGGTCTAATAATACACGAAGGGCCCTCGGTTTACCGGATTTTTAAGCGGTGGCAGGCGGTCAATCAGCAGTGGAAAGTGCTGAACTATGACAAAACGAAGGACATGGAGGAGCAAAAAACAGGGACGAGGACAAACCAGCGCCCTGCCTCGCAAACCACCCACTCGTCCTCCACCGGTGGAGCAGCCGCCAACCCCGCGGCGGCCGACAGCGGGGCCCGGGCCGCCGGCCACGCCACAGGCACCCTCTCCGACCACCACTGTGCTTACACCATCCTGCATATACTCAGCCACCTGAGGCCTCACGAACAGAGGAGCCAGTCGAGTAGTAACAGAGAGCTCGTCATGAGGGTCACGACGGTCTGAGCCTGGGAATTCCGGAGGCCTTAACGCGGAGCGGAGGAGACCAAGAACTCATAAAGCAGAGGAGCATGGTGTGCCTTTTTCTTTCTCTTTCTTTTTTTTTTTTGGTTTTTCCTTTTCCTTCTTTTCTTTCCTGTTTTTTTTTTTTTTCCTTTGGTAACTGCACAAGATATAAGAGGCGGCGCTTGGCCAGCTGAGGAAAGAAAGCAGGTGGAGGGAGAGCTGCACACTCATGCTAAAGAGGTTCTTGTTTTCCAGCCAGTTAAAACAAAAACAGAAATCACAAAAAAAAACAACAAAACAAGTGCAATACAGACTAAAAACTGAGTAGGCAGAGTTCTGGGGAGCAGAGGAACAGATGGTTTAGCGTGTCCTTCAGATTGGGTTACCTGGAAGAGGTAATGCTGTATCCACACAGCCCGTGCACACACACACACAGGTGTGAGATTGAGAGAAACAATGAAGGGAATGAAATATTCTGAAATATTCTGGGTATTTTTATTTTCCAGTCTGCGGTTAAGCAGGGCTATGAGTCGTTTTGTTTCATGAGTCACTCTGGAACCTTGTTCGATTTACCACAGGATATTTGAAGTGAAATGGCTGGGGGTTTTTCAGTATTGATTTACCAAAAAAAAAAAAAAAAAGGAAAAAAAAGAAAGGAAATGAATTGAATCATCTCAGCAAGGAAGTCTAACAAAGCCCGAGCCTACCAGATTTCACCAAAACAAAAATTCTGATTTTTCATAATGTTTTTGACAAAGGGTTTGTGAGGGTGGACTTGCAGGGGTGGGGGTGGGGGTGGCAATCTATGACTTTTATTTGACATATAGACATTTCTGGCAAATTTGTACGAACACTCGGCAGGTGTTTCAAGCACAAGTACTGGCGTGATTTATGCCTTCATAACCCCAAATGCGGCATCCAGACCTTCCCACTCCCACGCATCCTTTTCCACGCCTACATTCCAGGTTGTTTCCCATCCATTTCCCCTCCAGTCACAAGGTGACCCACCTCAGTGGGTTGCTTCTACTTGCTGATTCAGACACTCACATACTAGAAATACGCATCGTTTTGGTGTGTGCATCTCTGCTGCTCCGTTGGCAACAGGGTCTCCCTCAGTCCCGTAGGCTGAGCCCTCCATATCCAGCTTGTTAGTTATTACAGAGTCTGTTCTGTTCAAACACTCATCAGAGAGTTAGTCTGAAGGGGGAGCGCAGTTGCTGACCATGTGTTTTCCGCTTCTAGTAAGCCTCCTTTTCTGGGATATGTCTGCAAAGGTACTGGTTGCTCTTCAGGAACATCCTCTTTCAATGCACAATGGCCGAATCATTTGTGGATATTAAAGGGACACTGTCAAGTACTTTTTAAATAGTTTCTAGGATTTGGGCTTTTTTTACTCTCCATTGTTTGTAATATTCTCTTACAAGCTTGAAAATAAAATTTCTTTCCCTACGGATTTTGTCCTTTTCCATTTGGGCACGTGCCGTTCTCGCCGCTCACCCCGTTCCTCTCGCCGTCGCCACCGTTGCGCTGCGACGGGGACCGAGCGTGCTGCCGCCTTGCCGCTCTCACGCTCGCTGTCCTTGTGCCACTCAGGGTACGTCCCAGCTCCGAGGGGCTGAGCTGGCTGGTGTGACTGCCACGAGGGAAGCGTGCACGTAGGAACCTCAAAAATGCAGAGATTAGCCAGGAGCAGCAGCAGTTCCAGAACAGAGAGTTTGCAGTGATCGAGCCTGACCTCAGCCCCCTGCCAATGAATTTAAGGACTTTAGCCAAAGTCACCCGTTCCGCAGAAGTGCAGCGTTGCACAATGGCTGTGTCTGCCCCTTGGTCACTCTTCCAGCACCTCTCTCAGCTCTCCGGGTGTCAGGGCAGGTGCGAGGCACCATGTCTCCAGCAGCTGGTGAGGTGACAGCAGAAGATGCCAAGATTTAAGGTCCGTGTTCCAAAACACCAGCCATTTTGCAACGCAGAAGGTGGAGGTTAGCATCTTGAGGCAGGTCATATTTTTCACCTCAACTACTTGACAGTGTCCCTTTGAATATCTGAATGCAACAGAACAGGTATTTCTCTGGTAGAGAGAGTGGGAGATGAAACACCAGCCAAGCAAGCTGACTTACTGAGGATCCGTGCATGCAGCATGGTTCCTGAGACCACTGTACCTTTATCTGACCAGACCAACCTTACTACCTACCAAAGAGTGCTTTGGGCTGAGGGGCGGGAAGCGATGTCAGAGGGAGAGGGAAGGGGCAATTCCAATCATTTCTAAGAGCAACTACCCCAGAATGAAGGTGTTGCAATGAAGGGGTCTCTGGAAGAACAGCTTCTGCTCCACCGTAGAAAGAAACACACTCAAGATGAGCAAACACAACTGCCTCTCACCCCCATTCCTGTCCTGGAAGGTGTCTTTTCCCAAGAGATGGGTAATGGTGGTGGGTTTGGGAGGCAGGAGGCATACACAGCAGAAGGAATAGCTGTGAGATATAATTTATTATTTCCCTCGCTGTCTTGTATTCATTTAATATGGAGAAGTCAAATTCCTTTAACTACATGCTGAAAGCTTACAAGGTCAGAAGCACAACTTGCCATGTAAGAGTGGCGTGATCCGGTCACGCGAGCACACGGGACTCTGCGTACTCTCACTCCAGCTCTGCCACCAACTCTGTAGCCTTGGGCTCTTTGGCTCAGTCCCCTGTCCACGCGAAGGGGGAATAACAATACGTACCTACCTCACAGGGGTGTTGTGAGAATTCACGGCCGTGAAGCGTGGGGAAGCGCCAAGCCTCACGCGTGGGCACCACAGGTCGGCGCGAGGCGCGTGGTGGGGCTGAGCGGTGCTGCCCTTTTGCTGGTTCTAGTCCGAATTACTCAGCGAGGGTCCACGGGACCTCTCCTGCTCAGAGACCCTCCTTGACCGAACGGAGGGTGTCATCTGAGTCCCCTCTCCTCCATTGCATGACATTTTAAGCAGCTGTGAGGTGCAGGGTAGCGACAGACATGAAGTCCTACTTGACCAGGGATTTGCTACAATGTTTTCTATATCTGTGGGGTTTGTTGGTTTGTTTTTGTTTTTGTTTTGTTTTTTTTTTTCCATATATTGCGCTTAGAAATAAACTTTCCACTTAGGGCTGGTGGTTCGGGGTCTCTTCTGTTGCATGGCAATGTATACAAGTCTTATTGTCTGTCTTACTGTGCAAATGATCCTGCAGCCCAATTTCAGAGATGGGTACGGTCTGAGCCTTTTCATGTCGGCCTCAGGCTCAAAAGCCTGTCTAGATTGTTTAATATTTAAACAACACTATGAACTTGTCAATTGTATGTGTTCTGTGCAATACGAAGCATGTCATTACCTGGCTTGATGGGCAGAGGGGCAAAACTTGTTCAAAGAGCTTCATTCACGTGCCAGCTTGGAGCTGAAGGACTGCCACCAGCACAGTTAACTCGGGAAAGCCATTGGAAACTGTTTGCAAATCAGTTTATTCCAGAACAAGGTGCTTCTGAGTTTGTGAACTTCCAGGCCGCCTGCCTGGGAGAACAAGTGCAAACACAGTGTTGGGTTCGGGATTTTCTTCCCCCTCCCCTGCCCCCCAGCATTGACGGCAGAAACATCACGGAGGGTCTCTTCCTTCCATAGCACAGTTCTCTCGTCTCCCCCCGTCTCTTTGTGCCATCCCCTTTGTGCTACTATGCAGGACTTCAAAAGGTGCAAACGGAGACAGGATGCTCCTGAGACACGCAAAGTACGTGGTGTAGAGGAGGGTTCCAGCAGATTGAAAGGATGAGGCAGAGCTATGCTAGCGAAGGTATCTCTCCTTACCAACATCTTTCCTCTGGTCTTGTCCGCTGGTTCCCACAAAGACATTATTTGTATTTTGTTACAAAGCAGACGGACCAGCTTCCACCAACCACCAAGGCTTGTAAAGAATTTGGCAGCTGTTTCTCCCCATGGAGAAAATTCCACGTCCTGTCACTGTGCAGACCCCTCAGTTCTTGGGTTTTGTCATCCTCCAACTCTGTTTGGGGTTGGTCAGTGTGGAGGACAGTGTTGACCCACCATCAGAAATAGTGTGTGTGTGATCCTCAGCATTCTGTGATTTCTCCTACAGTCCCCTCATTTTATGTCAGTTCTGACAGGTCTTTCTGGTAACGCTCTTCAGAGGTGTTTTAACCCTGTGCGAGTTGTCAGTGCTGTATTTGCCTACAGAAACATCAGTGTTGGCCTCCAGCTTCCAAAGCTCTTGCAGTTCTTGCCATTCAGTCTCTTGCTAAATATCCACTTCCAAGTTCCCCTCTTCTCCCTGCAAGGGGAATGAGAGATCACAGGGACCACAAAGACAGTCAGACTGTAGCCTCTATCAGTCTTATTCGATATATATTCACTTTGCCAGTCTCAGTGCCTGCTACTGTAATTGGTTGCCGCAAAAAAACTAATAGCAGAAAAACTGGTACCCTGAAGCAACACTTGATTTCGAGTTTCAAATGTCAGCAGTGATGAGTCGTCTTTCAAGTAAGTNTCTCCCTGCGAGGGGAATCAGAGATCACAGGGACCACAAAGACGCTATAATACAGTCAGACTGTAGCCCCTATCAGTCTTATTCGATATATATTCACTTTGCCAGTCTCAGTGCCTGCTACTGTAATTGGTTGCCGCAAAAAAACTAATAGCAGAAAAACTGGTACCCTGAAGCAACACTTGATTTCGAGTTTCAAATGTCAGCAGTGATGAGTCGTCTTTCAAGTAAGTCAAATATGTTCCCTTTTGATAGCGGGAATTCAGGTGAGGACTGTGGCTTCCCAAACAAGGGGCTGAGAAGGTCCATATCTCACTTTAGTATGTTGGGCAGAGCGAAGCAAAGAGCAAGTCAGCAACACAGGTTTGAGTCGGGAGGCATCAGTGCCCTGCCGCATTTTCACTCAGGGAGACAGGAAAATACTGCTTATGTCTGCCAGTTCCCTGACATTGTTCAAAGCCCTTACCTGTCAGCAGTAAAATATCAGAGCCAATGCCTGTGGATGGAGGACATCTGAAGATTATCCAATTCTGAAGACGACGCTCTACCCAAATGTAATTGCCTGTCATCCAAACTTCTTTTTTCTTCAAGAGGAAAAATATATATACATTTGCCAGGCCTCTCCCACATCTCACAGCTCCTTGCAGTGTGCTAAACAGGCAAGTATAAAAACTCATCAGGACATAATGCAGCAGCTTTGACTAAGGAAAACCCTAGTGATGGCAATGCTGCCTGCCCTTGGATGTACGAGCAGCCTAGCAGCACGTCTGATGGAGAAGCAGCCTGCACCACTAGCACTTCCAACCTCGGCATTAATCACCAGGACTCCTGCACATCCAGGCTGAGAGCAGAAGGCCAGAAGATCTCTTCCGTGTTGCCAGTCAAGCCTCTGTGGGGAAAAATCCCTTGATGGGATTGCCTTGATGGACAGCAGTGCATTTGCCTTAGTGGCCAGGGGTTGGTAATCCTACCAACCCATCTCCTCTTTACCTCACATGGGACATATCCTTTTATCTCGAGTCACCAGATCCACTGTCCTCTCTGCTGTACCTAACTATAGATCTGAAGATCTCCTGAACAGACCCAGGATTCCCTCACACACCGGGTTTACACACTTGCTGCAGATCCCTCATGCATTCGGACATTCATTTTACCGACGGCCAATCTCGTGCTGCAATCCAGCGAGGAGGAACAAGCGTACGAGCTTATTACATTGACCTTCATCTCCCCTTGCACCTGGAGGGAGATACAGTGAAAACATCAATTGGTTTCTGTATGACAGCAATAAGCTGATGGCTCTAGGAACATTTCCCACACTAACGCAAGCCTGACATGCTGCAGTTACTGAAGGCAGGCTTTGATCTCATATCTATCCTGTTGGATACAAGGAGAACAGAATCTGACACTTCAGTGCTGTTTATACAAACATCAAAAACTATCTCAGTTCATTATTCAAATTACCTCCAGGTCACTGGGTGAATTTTTTTTCCTTTGAAGAAGAAGAATGTTTTCTCTTCCAGAATTGGAATTGCAAGATAAAATACATATACACATATACACCATTTGCCCTGAAAATAGAAAGAAAACAAAAAAATAAACCCAAAAGAATACCTAACTATATCGAATAAGTCTTGACAGGAGCTAGGAAGTTTTTACGTGGAAAGTACTACATATGATTCAACTACAGGCAAAGACAAGACAGAAAAGGGAAATGATTTCATGTGGTCCTTGATTAATACACATTCTTGTAGAGCATTTAATAAACACATAAGTATATGGAAAAAAGACACTCCGTAACAGCAATGGGAAATGGATTGAAGTCTCCTCCACCTCATCTGAGCCACAGCCAAACAAGCACAACGATGCGAAGCACAAGCCCCCGCCACCACCGCTGTTTGACCAGAGCTGGATTTCTGGGCAGGGAGAAGGACTGAGACTTTCTTTCCAAGCCACATTAACAGTATTGCTCCCATCTTGTTCACTACCTCTCGTTAACACCATTGTTTTTTCCTAAACATCTTAGGTTAAAAAAAGGGTTGTGCAGTTCTGATACCCAGGCCTTAATGAATTAAATAACAGTACAGAAGAGGCACTAAGGGGGGATATTTTGCTCTGTGATGCATCAAAGTGTATTTTACCAAACAGAAATAGAATATCAAAATCTGTTCTGTACCTAACGATTCTGCTCATAACTGAGGAGTCTGAGTCTTCATGGAACTTAAGCTTCTACAAGGACAACAGGTTTCCTCTGGATGGGCAACCAGAATCAGCCAACTGTGTTTTCCTTCCAGTTACATCCCTCTATGGTGAAATCTCCACCCTCACCATGTGAGCTAGTATACAGGGCTCAAAGGGCTCATGAAGATCAAGGTTATCATTTATGCAGGCACCAACTTGGATACTAGTAACGAGTCAAGAAGAAAGACCTTTTCCCAACAGGGAGAAGGCTGTTCCTACCAAGCCATTGCTGAGCATCTATCAGTTTGTATCAGTTTTGGCATCAATAATCACAAGAATTGTCTTTGTCTTCTCATATTTCCCTAGAAGTTTTTCCACCATCACAGAGGTTCAGCTTGGTCCTTTTCTTTAGCAGTTTAGAATTCTACCTAATCCAACGGATCTCTCTCCAGCCAAGAGAGAGAAAAAAAACGTCCTCCAAACAGCTGATCTTGATATCTTTGTTCTTATGAGATGATATTCCACTTCCCTTTCGCTCACTACACATCATCTCTCCTTTCCCTTGCAAAAGGGTGATTCATTATCCACTGAATGGCAAAGTATCTCTGACACAAGAGCCTGGACAGATGTTTTCCTCCTTGTTGAGAGACCCACAAACCTCCCTCCGCATCTCTCTAGGCTGGTGTGTCCAGCAGAATCTTTATTCATAGAGTTAGATTTTTGGTTCCAGAAGAACAAACACTTTCAGTTATTCCCTTCACTGTTATCCAGCTCTGGGACAACAGCATGGGAAATCTTTTGTTTGATTCTTCACTTCATGATAACTAGAGTGGGTGATGAACACAAGCCAGAAACACAGTGAAGACATTTGAATTCCAGATAGTGATGAAACTCAGTGCGTTGTGCCCAAGCGAGAAGGGAGCAAGAATCTGCTTTGTAAGGTTTATACACAAAACGGTCTTGTCCTTTGTGTTTTCAGCTCATATGCATCAGTTCTCCATTATAAACAAACCCTCTATAGGCAACCCAGGCCAGTCTTGAGAGGGAAATCTTCCTCACACCACAAGCACCACCAGCCTAGAGCTAGGAATCAGAGAGTAGAAAGGAGGAGGTAGCTGGAAAGGATGGAAAGAACTTCCCCGGATCTGCATCCCCAGCAGGCTGATCCTGGTTCTCCTCACACGGTAGGAGTCCCCTTTGAAACATTTCCAAGGCCGAGACTGGTCCTTCACGACTGTAGGATCTGCCCAGGAGAGATCAGTGGTGTCTCTGCATGGATCTCGGAGACCTGTTAGCAGGGTCCCGGAGAGGACCGAGGGACCGAGGGGATGAGACAGTGGTCTGTCCGTGCAGAAATACTCTCTTTGAGACTTTCCACATAGATGTCTGTGGGGTTGGGGTGGGGGGATTGGTTGTGTTCAGGGCAGGAAGCATGGGGGGGAAGGGAAGGCTGTCATGTAAGTCGAAATCAGCCTCGAGGGAGGGATTGACTAAGCGGAATGACCATGTCAACTGTGTTACTGTCCCGTCATTCTCCTGAACCCAGAATGGAAACTTCCAAGTGCTCTTCATGAGCTTACGTTTATTAGAAAACTATTCCTGGGTGTTTAAGGTTGTTTTCTAATGAAAATATACATAATAAAAAAAGCAAATTAAAGACTCTGTTAATCTTTTCCTCTCCTTCTCTGTTAACCTGTAACACACACTGTGAACTTTACCTCCTCCTTGTTTGTTTACTGCCATTCCTGGTCAATAAAAGTCTCTTTCTTTCTGGTCATGATCCACACAGGGCCTTATACAGCAAGCTTTTGTCTTATGCCTTCACATGCCAGAAGTGAAGAGTTCACTTAGAGGTTTTGGGGAGGAAAAAAAAAAAAGCCATAGCTTAGCACACCTAGTACAATATATCAGCAATTTAACTTAGCATTTGCTTATACTAGTAAAGAGCAAAAAAAATTTTCCAGACGTGACTATAAGATTCATGTGTAGCGCATTCCCCAAGTGCAAGGGACAAGTAGGCAATGTTCAAAGAATCCATGGTAAAGTACGTGGCAAGCACTGAAAAACGCTCTATTTTCAGACTACCCACAGAGAGGATAAGACAGTAGAAACAGGGACTGGGTTGAGAGGATGGTAGGAAGCAGGGATAGGACTGGCAGAGAGAAGGGGGAGATGAGGTATGAAAAGGCTGATGGCAGCTGTTGATGGCTGAAGAATGACACTGATGGTTGGGAAAAAAAGAGGGCAAGAGAAGCCCTAGGAGGGTCCTCAAGGAAAGGATGAAGGACCTATGAGATCCTGGCAGACTAGATCAGAGTCCTGTCCAATTCACCTTACAGAATCATTAGAATCATTACGGTTGGAAAAGACCTTCAAGACCATCAAGTCCAATCTTTCCACAAGTTCATGGCCAAAAATGGGTGCTTCATATATTACGGCTTGGCAAACAACCTCCTTGTTAGATTATAAGCACCAATTAACATAAAGCTGCATCAGCCAGGCTAGGCAAATGCAAATTGCTACACCCACGACCTTATCTGTAACTCATTATATTCTTGCCAAAAAGTATTACTCCTAATTTAAGACGGCCTCACAGGGTTTCTTTCTGTCCATACAGCTACATAGCTAAAACCATAATGTAGTGAGCACCTGCTCAATCCAAGACTAATTTCCTATACCAGCCAGTGCTCTCCAAAATTGTAGCAGCTGTAACGCTGCAGTCCTTGCCAACTCCCTGGATTTTGGAAGAACACAGATACTGAAATGCTCAGTTGCTATACAGAGATAAAAGGTTGTCTGTAAAATGGGGAGGTTTGAGTGATATTGCAGCTTATATTTCCTTGCACACAAACAGAAGTACTGCCAAAACATTGGGGTCTGAGCTCAAACTGCAAAATTCAGAGACAAATTTTAAATATTGTTGGCTTGAGACTAAAATGATTCCCAGGCAGGATGGTTGCAGGAAGAGTTTTTAACCATCACGAACACAGGAGTATTTTCATTTGAAAATGGGCGAAGATTTCAAAATCTAACCTACACCGAGTGTAGGTGTATCTGTGCAGGGGATATTTTTACGTGGGTCTTAAAATGAAAATAATCCCGTTTGAGAATTGTCATGTAAAAATGATCAGATTGTTCTGAAAGAGATCTTGTAAGAGCCTGACACGTAAGAGCCTGACTGAAATCCACACAATTCTTTATCAGACAGTGGGCACCTTGGGTCAGACCTGCCCTCTGGGCATTTTATATTCCCAGCTCTTCAATATTCACAACTTCTGATTTCACAACAAAGAAGCTAAAGCACAGCAGAGCAGTAAGCAGAATTCCTCTGTAAGGACAGGTCAGTCTCATAACACAGTTTGCAAAAGTTACTGTTTTTATTATCCCCTACAAAGCTGCATTCCAGTGCATACAATGCACTGGTAGCCTTTGCACTTGCAGCACAAGCTTGGGAACAAAACAGAATCAGAAACATAACCAGTTACTTTACATTTACCAGCAGAGAAAAGCCTGTTCATAGGTGGTTATGGCAGACTCATTGAAACACTGCCAGTTCATTACCAGGGTCTCCAACTTAACCATATACCCATAACCTACTCAAAAAATAGCCAAAATTAGGCCAGTGCATCCAGGCATGACACAGGCACTGAGTTGCACCTGGTATATAGAAGAATAATTGAAAATTTTCCCCTCCCTCTCATTTTGAATTTAGCTGGGAGAGCTAGAAGTACAAATTACTTAATGTCAACAATGTCTCAGCTATTTAATGCACTAAATAACAACAAACATGTAGAAACTCACTATTTTAAATGCCAGCAGCTTTCTCTAGTTTGTGAATGCTATGAACTTTCTTGTGTCATGGAAGTCTTGACATCAGGTTGGAGCATAATGGATCTTCTTCAAAGCTATAAACAGAAGGCTAAATCAGTTTACGCCATTCCCACTTTCACATACAATCCATCTGTTTGTCCTTTCCATTCATATAAGGTTTCACAGTGGTAAAAAATGCCAGATTTGGAGTTGACTCTTCACCAGCGCATGAAGTGACCGAGGAAGCTACATCGGTCCTGCCTCAATCTCCAGTAACCACTTCTATGAGTTGAATGACGCTTGGGCTTTAGGCACAGCCCATATCTTTCAACCTGCCTAAATGGGTATCTAATGTAGGTGTCTACAGCTACATCTCACCCAGTTTTATACACCCGAAGGCCACTTGGCTGCCCTAGTAACCAGCAGAGAAAAACAGAAATCTCCCAGGAATTATTCATCCCAATTGTACTCAGCACCACCCGCCTACACAGTTGTCTTCTGCAATTTGAGATACTTGACTGGCCTCCAAGGTCTTAATTTCAAATTGACTCCCATTCCTAAAGGATGGAAAAAAACACATGTTCCTCTCCTATTTATGTATCAGAAAGTCAGCAACCTCAATTAATTATCTTTCCCTTTATTAAACACAGAAAGTAAGGTCCACCAGGCTCAATACAATGTCCTTGGCACACTGGTTTCTTCGCTTATGCCACCAAAAAACTAAAGAAAGGAGAAGAAAATCCAAGGAATTTGTGAGGTTGTCCTATAATCCATAGTCAGCACAAGAGTCCAACCACCCAACACCCTAGCCCTGCAGTAAGTTATTCTTGTGGTCTACAGCCCTCACATCTACTGCTTGCAGCGTGTCTCCTGTTCACAACAGTTTTGCAGGAAGGATGACGTAATTCGAAATGTTCGATTTATTCAGTGCTTCTTTTGTTTGTTTTAAGAAATCCCAAAAGGATGTTGTTTTTTCCTAAAAGTAAAACAAACAAACAACCCCCACAGACACCTTCTCAGGCACAAGTGAGCATCCCCAAGTCACAGCTATCTATCTCCTGAAAATTCAAGCCTGAGTTTCTAAAGACTAAACAGAAAACTGCTTTTTAACAGCAAACTCTGCAAGGCTGCAAATGAAATCTGGCAAAAAAAGAATCTTTTCTAAATAGCAAGGCAGCTCTTTCCATGACTGTCACAAATTCGTGGCTCATGATACTGCAGAGAGTTCTAATCATTACAGCACATCCTGTATCAGAAGCATCTTTCAGAGCTTCGGGGAATTGTTTGTTTGCTTGTGTAAAGCTGCAGTAAGGGAAAAATAAAATCCTGACACAACAGAGAAAGGAAAGCAGGGAGAGACTGTGTGCTCAGGCACATTGCAGCCAGCACAGCTACCATATTCAACCCACTGGCTTGATGAAACGCACGACCTCATGCTGAAGGACAGTCCTTGGATCAGAAATTTCCCCTGGAATTTTTTTTAACTAAGGCATTTGCCTGCCAGTCAAAACAAACAAGCAGCAGCATACAGCAACGTGTGGAGGCTTTAAAATAGTGTTTGGAAGGTTGAAGATTGGAGCTCAGCAAGCCAGAGATGTTGGCATCTACTGCATCTTCCGAGGTAACCGATCTGCAGAAGGAGACCGCTCAGGACCCCATTCAGTGAGCCAGCACCCTGAACCAGCAACCAGACCCTCCAAAACAAGAGAAAGGCCTTGATGTTTTACAGGGAGAGCCTCATACCAAAGGNACTGCATCTGCCGAGGTAGTTGATCTGCAGAAGGAGACCGCTCAGTGCCCCATTCAGCAGGCAGGGGTGAACAGCACCCTGAACTGGCAACCAGACCCTCCAAAACAAGAGAAAGGCCTTGATGTTTTACAGGGAGAGCCTCATACCAAAGGACACTGTTTTGGGCTAAATTTGAATGTTTCGTGTTGGGGTAAAGCTACAGCCCAGGAGTTCTTTGGATCACTTACGATATGTTTCTGAGAAAACACTTCTGAACACGTGTAAAACATCCCATGGCTTTACCTTTCTGGAAAAAAAACACACTCTTGCCTTTGGCATCCATCTTCACACTTTTCTCTGGGCTTGTGACGGTCGTGTTTGTTGCTGTTACCGAGATGCATGAGATTAAAATCAAAATGCGAGACAGTTGCATAATCAGCTAGGGGAAGAAAAAAAAAAAAAGAAAAAAAAATGTTCCAGATTCTATTAATACTGGCAGTCTGCTCCCTCCCTCCCCAGATTCCTGCAGAAGAAAGATCACAGACAGATTCGTGCAAGCACAAACTGGGAGCCTAATTGGATCAATAGCATCCATGGATTTTGTAATGAATTCTGGGTAATTAATCTGCTAGGGGAGGAGAATTAAAAAGTCTTAAACCATCCAATTTTGAAGCCTAAAAATGCGTGTTCTTTTTATTTCCCCGAGGTAAGAAAGGTCTATTGTGCTCTGTGAAAAGGGAACAGTTGACCACCTTTCCATGCTGACAGTCGGGAGACCAGACTGTTCAGGAACAGGACCTGGATGCTCTGAGCTCGCTAAGAGCGCGAATTACAAAGAAATCCCAGATAGGTTTTTCCAAGGAAAGCTCTTACCAGCCCCACTCATCTGCAGGTCAAACTCTACTTGCCCATCTAAAGTCAGAGAGGGTCTCACATCTTTATTCTCAAAAATTAACATTTTCCCTGTTTTCATCTAGGATGCAGAGTAACTATGATCAAGAGTTAAGAAAATCATTTAACTCCTGTTAAGGGGGCAGCACGATGGCAGCCAGATTAAAGACGTCCCTTATGAACCATCATAGAGCAAGCGGACGCGATAATGAATGAGTTAATTACACCGGTGTTCGAGGCCAATACTACCCATCTGCCTCTTTGATTAATTAAAACTTTGACGGATGACAATGAGACCTACTCGGGTCTGAAAGCAATTAGTTGTCAGAGTCCTCAATAAATCTACCGGCATCACTGATTGAGCCGGCAGAACGACATTTCAAACAGCTCCAGAACAGAGGCAGCAAAATAGATACGGAGTTGGGTACATCCTCTACAAGATGCACTAATATTTTGGTGGAATACTGCCAGCTGAGGCCTATCAGTTGTAACTTCTTGTTACCCTCCCAAGATGAGAGGATGTAACGTTGCAGTAAAGGATATGAACTGTTGAGGGTGTTGTTAAGATGACATGGGTCTTATTTTTCTTTTGTCCAAGCTCTCTGCACTTCAGCGAATGGGTTCGAATTCACTCTCTTGGATGTCTGTACTCCTCAGATCAGTGAAAACAGTCCAGGCAGAGGAGGATGTTGAAATGCAATGAGGAGCTGAACTCTTCCAATGTTTTCCCTGTTCATCATTTAAAGACAGACAAGAAAAGCAACAGTAGTTTCCCAAGAGCTGGTGGCAAATCAAACATAGCCATGAACAGGTCAAGGAGAGACTAAGTGCTGAGCTGGAATCTGAGAAACCACACACAGATCACGGGGATCGGGAACAAAAGCAGGGCATGAAGAGCAGAAAATGAAGGTGATCAAAGGACTTTCTACTGTGAGAAATCCTAGACTCTGGAACTGCTTTGCAAGGCAGTAAGAAGGGGAAAGTCCTATACATGATCTCTTAAGAGCAAAAAATCTTGACAATATACTGCCAGGAAAACCTGCCTTAGACAGAGATGGGGAATTAGTGGTTTCCACCTTAAAATCAGTAGATTACTCTAACAGTAAAGATGCCAAGTGCAAAAAAACTGCCTCAGTATGGAAATAGAACTCCCTAGCCACTCAATAGCTCTTCTCTCCCTGAAAAGCATCTCCTTTAGTTCTCCTGCTGTGGGGTCCAAAGGTGTCTTGGAAAGGTCATTGCTTTGGAAGAGTCTTGAGAAATGAAGCATCCATCAGGATGGCCCAGAAAAGCCACCTGATCATGCTCAGCACAAGAATAAATACATTAATAGACATTCACGTGGATTGGGGAGGGTGAATACGAGCCCTTTGCGGGTGACTGGCATTGCACAGCCCCAGGAAGGGCAGTTCTGATGCCTTGGGCATTGCCCTGGAGGTGCTTACACCGGCAAGGGCAAGTTGGGGCTTTGAGTAACACAGGGCAGAGCAGAGCTCTCCGTTGGGTCTATGCCCTCGTGAACCAAGCTGGCTGCTCAGCTGAGCCCGTCGCTGACCTGCAATAGCAGCTGCGAGCGCTGCATCCACATCGGCTCAAACCCTCTTCTCCTCACTTAAGTGCACTCATGCGATCACATTCCTGCAGTCGAGGGGACAGAGGGTAACTGTGGTATCATAACGGAGCCGGTTTCAGTCAGATGAGCCAAGCTCATCATTGCCACGCAGGCAGTGCGAGAGGTTAGGGATTCAGAGCAGGTCCTGTAGGAGCAGGGCACCAAGGCAGATCTGAGTCCTCTATCTCCACTAAGGTTATTTACACCTGAAACACTAAAGCTTCCTTATACCACAGATCCAAGGCATGGTTATTAATTATNTCAGTCAGACGAGCCAAGCTCATCATTGCCACGCAGGAGAGGTTAGGGACTGAGAGCAGGTCCTGTAGGAGCAGGGCACCAAGGCAGATCTGAGTCCTCTATCTCCACTAAGGTTATTTACACCTGAAACACTAAAGCTTCCTTATACCACAGATCCAAGGCATGGTTATTAATTATCAGCAGTGATTAGCTAATATGACCATAATACAACAATCCTTCTGCAGGGGCCAGCACGTTGCAGTGCAGGCTGCAGTTCTCCGTACAAGCATGAGACAGGGAAGAGTGTAGACCTGTTTAGTTTTGATAAGTTTAGACTTTTGCACTCCATAGAGATCACTGCTCGCTAATCACCCTCGAGAGAGAGAGGAGGACATCCCAGATTGATGCATCTCCTGCTTTATGTTTTATTCCCGGGTCTTTAGTTCAGTAACTGAGAAAGGTGTGTATATATATAGGTAAATGGAAGTAACAGAGGAACACAAAACCGAGCTTCCCCTTGCACTGCTTCTGTTTTAAGTCACAGAAGCTGGTTCTCCGACTGTCACAAAGGGACTTGATGACTTATTTGGAAGGGAAAGACCTTTCAGTTTGCAAGTACAGGCAGCAACAGGCCACTTCTCCAGTTATAGGAAGAACTGGAACCTAGACAAGAAAAGAAGTGGACACGAAAGGGGGAGGGTAGGAAAGCACTTCCAACCGCTGAAATGGTTATTTGCAAATCCTAATAACTCTTTGTCTTCATGTAAACCAAGGAGGGCGAGGGACAGATGCCACATGCATATGTAGATTTCCCAGGAGAAGAATGGAAAAGAAATTAGGACAGACCAGATGTTCCTGGAATTAAAATTTCTGAGGAGTAACCAAAGCGCACGAGGACCATCACGGCTCAGGTAAAGCCTCAGCTGTCCCAGGGTACATACGAATCACGCAGTGCAGAAGCAGACGTGCCCCGGCCATCCCAGGGTAGAAAGCAACAGTCAGCGAGCGCAGAGTCGTGCCAGGATCCCTTTGGAGCACTGCACTCCCCAGAGCCCAAGGGGCGAGAGGAGGCTCATGTTCTGCCAGGACATTTTAAGCCATCCGTAGGAAGGCGATCAGAAAGCTCGTCTCCACGCATCACTCGATATGACAGATACGTACAGACACGTGTATCCCCTGCAGAGTGAATCCGTCATTCAACCCGAGTGTGGGGTCAGATCTTCTGATTCCACCTGCAACTTGGCTGAAGACCACTCAGAAACCACTAAGGGACAGTTTTATCTGAGGGCAGAGGGGAAGCGCAGGTTTCAGGGTTGGGCCCATTTCACATTTAATGCTAAATGCATAGCTCCCTCCAAATAATCTAGTTAGAAGAAATAACTAGGTATTATTAGCATTAAAATCCCAATCTCTGCAGCATACTCTAAGAAACACCATTGTTCCATCTGCAGCATTTGAGTGTTGCAAGGTAAGATGAGGATATGTCTATATCCTGCTTATGTATATCCTGCTTAGGTATATATCCTGCTTATCACTATCAATTGTCCTGATGTGATGCTTCTCCACTGCACAGACCAGGTATATCCAGGGTAACCTGATACACTGGAAAATAATGTCATATTAACTCAGCAATTCTCTGCCATTCTGTTCCCCCCATACACAGGGATATACTGGAAGGGTAATTTAAATAACATACCACTTTCTAGTTCCTGTCTTATAAGCCAAATATCCCCACTTACACAGCATTATTGTCATGGAGAGAGAAGAGAAGCACTAATTAGACTGGCACGTTAAGACACTCGTTAATTACATTCTCTGTTCTCAATGTCATGAGAGTCTCATTTGTACATTTAAAAGCTGTGAAAGGAGGAAGACTCTTCATTTAGGGAAAAAGAAACAACCCTTTGCTGATGCTGTGTAGCTTTTGGGGTGTCTAACCAGCTACTGCAGTGTAGCTACCCTATTTTTGTCACAGCCTGCTGTATGCATGAAGATATGCACAAGGGCTTATTTTATTCACAAGACATTAAAAAAATAAGCATCTTGCTGCTGAAGACAATGAAACTGGTGGTAGGTAAACCAGCAAAATCAGTATCAAATCACAACACTGCTAACTTGCTGGATCAGTCCCGGGTTTGAGATGTGCATTTACAGATGAATTTTCAAAGTATTCATATGAATCTGGAACTGAGCACTCACTGAGCCCATTGCAAGTGCTCAGTTCAAGATACAAGGACTGAGCCTAGGGTTTGAAAGTGTTAGATCTGATTCAGATTCATTTAGTCTTGATTCAGATTCATTTCTGCCTTACACGGATTTTTTTTTCACCCACCTATAATATAGTAAAACTTTTCACACCTTCCTCTTCAACCAAATTATTCTCTTCCCCCTCAACCTTCCATCTCACGTACTTAACACAATATGCTGCATTTTCAGAGAACTTTCACAGGTGGCATCTGAACCAAGTATTTCCTCTGAAATGCACTGAACCAAAGGAAGGAGAAGGACTGCTGCCCGAGAAGTGTAAAGATGGGGTGAACACATCCAAGGACTCAGGAATTGCCCCTGGGTTAGAGGGAGAACACACTGCAAAACTAAAACTTGAATCCTAGCCACTGTCCCAAATATTCCCCACTAACCAGCAGCACAATAAGATGTGTCATTTAATGCTACAGCACGCAGGGTGATCCCTGGTCTGCTCTGCTGGCAGGGAGCAGCACTGGCTCCAGTGATGCTCTCACACCACCCGCTCTGCCAGCCAAGACGACAGAGAGCAAAGCACAGAGACAACCTCTTGCATTGAAATGACTCGTGTCTGCAGCCCTCTTGCAAGCTCTCAAAGAACTAAGCACAAATAGACGATTAAACTCCTTTGTTGGTTTTAGAACTGCTCTTTTTTTTTAAAAAAAAAAAATCAATTAAGGGAGAGCAGGCTTAGCTGAAAGGAAACGTGTTTATTCCCTCCGGAGTCGGGATCACAGGGAACAGCACGAGACAGCAGCCCCTCGCACACAGTGAGCTTCAGCAGGCAGAGAGCAGCATCATATCAAAACGTGCCAGGCACAGAGCACTAAAGGGTTCCCATACCTCTTGCTTTTTAATTGCTGCATTTTTCCAGAGAAAAGGGCCACACATTCGTTGGTTTCTGCTAACATGACAATCCATTTAAATGCTTTGCAAACGATCAGTGGACCCACCTATAATAAACAAATACATAGTAATAATAATAAAAAGAGGTGCTTTTCTCCACTGATAGCATGGGGAAAGGTGCACTTTCCCCAAATTGCGGAGGTTGCAGTAACCTCAACCAATCTGCATCACTAAAGGAAATGAAAACTTTTCTCAATCTTATAAGATGGGATAGGAGAGGAGGGGATAGGAGGATAGGATAGGACAGGATACCTCTATTTTTTTTTCTTCCATCAAACTGGACAAAGTTCGTGCAGATTTCCAAGCCAAGAAGCACCAATTGGATTATTTACATTGACATGCTCTCCCCAGCCCTATAACTCATTTGGCTAATCATGTATTTCCCAGAAAATCATCCAGAAAATTGATCTGGAGCCTTCAATACACGGAAAAAGTATTCAAGTATCAGTTTCCTCCGTGTTTTGACCTAAATTGTCAGAATCACGTGTCTGCAGCTCTGCTGCTTTTAATTAATTATGAGACTTGAAGCAAATGACTTAGCTGCTCATTATAGACCTGGAAACTGGAACAGGTAAAGGTTACTGCGAGTCCAACAAAACACACAGAAATGGCCACAAGAAACACGCTGCTGGTGTAAAGCAGATTGCTTAGAATTCAAGCACTGCCTGCAAAGTGCATCAAAGTTTAAAGGTGTTACTACAGACAAACACACATGCTTAAAATCAGCATTTCTCTGGTTACATCAACTGTCTCTCACAGTCGCAGCCTATATTTAGCCAGACAGGCAAGACGTGCTCACTTCCAAGGTGCGTTTCATGAGAGACTTTGCCATGTCATTCCCACTACAGGTGCTCAGATAGCAAAAAGAAGATGAGTCGGTAAAGTTTGGCTTATATTAGGCTCAATAAGATTAGATTAGAGAGTTATCAAAGGCTGGATTTTGACAGACGATGACAGGAGAATGCTAGTCTCAACGCAGGCACATTTCGAGCCTGCAGAGACACACTCGGCAATCAGGAACAGCAAGGGTATTTTTGGAGTCATTCAGAATCTGCCTTGCAGCATCTCTTGTCATCCTCCTCCTCGCCCTCCCACACGTTCTCCACCTCTTCTCCATCCCTGCAGTGCAGTTTCGATTTTCCCATCATTCGCATCCCGCACAAGGTTTTCCAGATGCTCCTTTCTGCAGCTGTCCACTGAGGAACGGGCACCAAAAAGGATTTGCTGGCAGAGCCCTCTGATAGCCTGTTACCCCACAGAAAGTGTTCTGCACCTTTTATTTTTAATCAACATTAGAAAATAGCTCCTCTTTTTATTGCAATTGGTAATTTCTGAGTAGCTGGAAGTCCTGACTGGCCAAACATCCCAAATGCAACCAAAGAAATAATCCTTGATTCAAAGAGGTGGTGACCTAAATGGAGAAGACAGAATAGATGAGAGTGATGAAGCAAGTGACTTGACTGAGGCCAACAGAGCTCTGTGGCCAACACATGCCTTTTCCTAGCCAGCTCCCAGCCCTAGCTGAGGACTGTACTTTTTTTCCTCTAAAATGCCCAAGTGGAATAACAGATGGACAGGACGACGGTGCTTAAGTTGCACCCAGACCTGGATCTTACAGATCTCCAAATTTTGCTTGCGCCACTGAGCTGGGAGCAAGCGACTTGCCACCAAAGAGCAGGAAGAGTGCTGCCAAGAGGAGTTTAGGATCCCAGCCCAGCAAAGGCAGTGCTCAGTGCCCCATCCAGCACAGCCCAGGTGCTGTCTTAGCTTTGCTCCATAAATCCTGACACTGCTGCTTGCGGGTAACACAGGGACCCCCAAAACTTCAGCGGTATAGGCTCAGCTCAGTGGCGTAGGCTCAGCTCAGTGGCGTAGGCTCAGCTCAGCACCATCANTGCCACCAAGGAGCAGGAAGAGTGCTGCCAAGAGGGGTTTGGGATCCCAGCCCAAAGGCAGTGCTCAGTGCCCCATCCAGCACAGCCCAGGTGCTGTCTTAGCTTTGCTCCATAAATCCTGACACTGCTGCTTGCGGGTAACACAGGGACCCCCAAAACTTCAGCGGTATAGGCTCAGCTCAGTGGCGTAGGCTCAGCTCAGTGGCGTAGGCTCAGCTCAGCACCATCAGCTCTTCAGAGCAGGCGGGAGCTAGTCCAGGCGAGCTCCATAGAACTGCTGCTTAAACATCAAGATCCTCAGTTGGCTTGGTTGCAACCTGCAGTAGTTTTTGGTCTCAAATCTTAAACAGGTGACGCTTCCTCCTTCCTCCTGCTGATCTACAGATCAATATGAACCTTTTTATTCATCTAATGATAGCTGCAAGGGGGTTTCACAGCCGAGTCTATTTGTTTCCCTGTGAAGTTAATACAATCAGGCACAAAGACCATTTCATTAAAAGATCATCTATGCTGGATCTTATCTGAGCTATTAAAAAAAAAAAAATCACTGCTTTGCTGTACAAAATGTGTGACAAAAAGCCTAGGGTTGGATGGCTTGACTTTTCCCAGGGAACAGAATTCAGTTCCAAGGAGCAGCTTGAATAGAAATTGTCACCAAATACATGATGCACTTCCACCATGATTCAGATGGAGGGAGATGAGCACCACACTTCAAATCCCTATTAGTTACCCGTCCACTTCAGCCCCAGCTCAGCCGGTTTCTTGGCACTCTTTAACCACCCTTTTAAGCCACTGTTGCCTCCTTACACTGGACCTGGTGAGACAGAACCCGAGTAGCACTCGGGGCCAGTCAATCCAGTTCAGGGTACCCGCAAAAGTGACCGAGCCAACCTGGTTGACTGCAAAACAGTGAATCAGGTGGCATTTCACTCTTGCTACCACAGAACTGCTGGTGGGAATGTCTTCAATCACCTCGTCAGGCTCTGGAAGGGACACCCGATGTTGCCCAAGGGGTCTGTTAACGCCAGGAGAAAGCAGCAATGTTGAGCTGAACGTGCACGGCTGAGAACTGCATCTGGAAACGACATCTGAGCACACTGACCCCTCAACACCCGTGGGTGAAGAACACTTTCTGCGTGAATCCTGCAAGGAAAGACACCTCTGGAACACGGGTCGGGCAGTATCTGTACAGCATACACATAGAGAACATCTGCAGCTGAAAGTGTCCCAATGCAAAACCAACATCTTCAAAATATCGCACAGAAGCCATCTAGCCCTGCCAAAATTGTTATTTCTATTCATACTGACCCCTCTTGCCTCCCTATGTTATAATTCAGTCAGCTGAAAAATAGGAGCAACACTTAACCTTCTTTTGAAAACTCGGAATGAAAGTAAGCTATTACAGCACTCTGTGCCAGTGAATTGTTAATAATCACAGAGAGAGAGTCCTGAATCTATTTAACACATTCTTACTGAAAAAAAAATATACAAGCTTGAAATTAAACAGCCCAGGAAAACTTGAATCCTTGGTTGATTATCTTCATTTTTGGATGTGAATTAAATACACATGGTTGACACCAGAAGTGTTTATGTAGCCACAGCATGATACAAGTTCTTCCCATCTTACTGGCCAGAATGACATTCAGAAATTACACAGGAAAATTCAGGGAAAGGTAACTACAGGCCACCAGGCTGATAGATGTTCCAGAGACCAAAAGTTAATCATATAGGAGGAAAAAGATGAAAACCTGTAAAGGCAGCATCCTAACACTGCAGACAACATATTGACAGGACATCTGTCATACACTTCTGCAGGGACATGGATGTGAAGAAGGATAGTTTGGTGTCTCATTTGTTTTTTCCCAAAGAGGTCAAGTTGGAAAAGCCATTAGGTCAGAAGGATTTGAGGGGTCTCAATCCTGTCCCCAGAAGTCGGAATCAGCTCATGTAGCAACCTTCTGCCATCAGGGGCTTTGCCTCCCAAATCTGGAACTGCAGCAGACGAAGCTGACTGCAGCTGATGGCGAGAGCAAGGAATGAAACAGCAACGTGCGCAGGATGGAGGGAGCAGACGTGGCTGCAACTGCAAGAGCCCAAAAGGCAGAAGTAAGAACAAATGGGCGAAGGCAGAGGGAAACGCAAGAACCTGCAGCCAAATTCCGAGATGCTGCATGGGCAGTCCGCATGGCAAGTGAGGACGACAACGAGAAGGTACCTGGCAAAGCACGAACACAGAATGAAATGATATCTCTTACCATGCAGGACATGCAGTCAAAGCCACCTAGATTTGTATATTGACATCTTCCACTAAACACCTTTTCTCTCATTCCATTCTACCATTCTTCAGGGCAGGACAGTCACTGCACAAGGGGCCCATGTGCCAGCAGCAACTGAAATGTAACAGACCCAGGGCAATAGCAGAGGAGAAAGGAGAAGACACTAGAGACTCTCAGCACACTGAGACACTCCAGGTCACTTCCAAATCAGCTCTGCTAGTCTGGGATGATGATATTTTCTCTGTCCCTTCAAACTAAGCTGGAGCTACTGAGCATTAAAGACCAAAGCCACTGTTGCTTAAAAGCAGCAACGCATAGAAAAATAACGTGCAGTAAAAGCAGTGGCTTGTTTTGCTGTCTGTGCCATGCGCAAGAGGCAAACTACCTGAGCATATTTTGTGCTCAAAGACTTGCTGAGCTAAGTGAGACTTTATCTCCAAGTTCTGTTAATGAATATAAATTATATATTTCCTCCCAGGGTGTTAACAGCCAGCTGGCCAGCCAACAAGCCCCCATTGATGATCCTCAGGCCATCAGTTAAAAAAGTCACACGCAGCCTGTGGCAGCTCATAAACCACTCATTGCTTCTTATCCCAAATTACAGCAGTGAACAAAGAGAGCGAAAGGGTATAATCCATCGATTTTACATCTTCAAAAATAAATTTTGGAGACGTCAGTGGTTCTGTTCTGTGCTGCTACAGAGCTGTGTGCTTGTATGGGAACATCTGCGATGTGCACGTGCATTGACGTGACCAAACATCACAACCAGCCTGCCCCAAAAGGCAACCTGTCCCATAGGAAATGAAGAGGAAACTAGAAAATCCAACTTTGGGTCACCACGGGAGCTGGACTCGGAGCACCAGCACTGTACACCATTCTGATTTATTTTCTTCACTACGTTATTCCTGCTTTGCTGTCAATGCAGCTACTCAAAGATGGCTGCACAGCTGGGCTGGAAGGACATTGATGCTCAGCCCTCATATCCCATCCTGATCCCCAAAACTCCATCCTGGGTGCAAACAGGCCAGATATAACTTGTAAGGTTTCTACAGCAGTATCAGGATCTTACCCTTAACTAGGCAAGTGAATAAATGCAAAAGATTAGAGCTGCCTGGTCCAGAAAGCATAATTGCATATGAAAAGAGTGAAGGATTGCAGAAATTGTTGTATTTTGTATATTGCAACCTCTTTGCAGAATGCCTTTAGTAAGCAATCCAAGCTCAATAATAGTAGTTAAAAGCAACCCATTAACAGCCTGGAGCTCCAGGACATGGGTGTGATCTACAAAAAGCTAGTGTGGATTAAGAGAGACCGTTTCATACATTACAAATACTGACAATCTCCACACATAGTAGCCATAAGAACGCTCTATCAGGCAGTAGTATTTTGAGCTGATGACAAATGCCTAAATTGTGAGAGTTGTGCAAAGTCCAAGAAAACCTGAATCTCTGTTCTGCAGTACTGTGTTCCTTAAGGGCTGCTTGTGTCCAGCTAAATGAAACCCAGGGAACGTGCTTGCTGGTAGATACAAATTGCCATTTTCCATAGCAAGTCTATTCAGTGAATGGGTTTCCTACATTTCCAGTGGTCTCCTTGGTACATATCACTCCTGCTGTTTCAAGTTACATTGATCTGTTTTAACAAATGGTCTCTCCTGCACCCTTATCTTATGTTTCTTTCTCACATGTCCTCTGTCTCATTGCAGTTCTGTTATCCGAGTCATCATCAGCTTTCACTTAATGGTGATTATACACAATCTCATGTGTACACCTTGAGCTGCGAGTCATTGAAATGCTAAAGCCTCTGTTGCTCCCATCTCTTGAGGACTGCTGAAAAAAATTATTTCCTGGACAAGCTACAACCCAATTACAAGATATTGTCTTGCTGGGCTAACCCTATTCCTTCTACATTGATTTTGTCACTGCCTGGAGGGATTTTTGTAACCATTTGCATTTTTAAATAGGTCAGTGTACGCATGTGTGTGTCCAGGAGAACCATAAGCAAGTGCTCATTGTTTAAAACATTCATTCTTTTTGGAGTGCGAGATGTAGAAAGCCTGTTCTTTCACGTAATACACCTTCAAACCTCATCTGTTTCTTCTCTTTGGTTTTCAAAGTCATTACATGGAATATCTGATTGTGTATTTTTTCCAGAATACCATGGTCTTCTCTTTTTAATATCTGCCTCTCAGATATTTTCCTGCTGCCTGGGAGACACTTACTGGAAGTCCCTCAGCTCTACTTCTCTTCAGAACTAATAATCACGTTCTCTAAAGGTCCCAAGTGATATTACAGTTACTTGTTTATCTTCATTTCCTTTTTTTTTTGCCTAAATTCTTTACTACTAAACTTTTGCACTTATATTATCCTCTCTGTATAAAGTCACATCTAATTCAAATCTCTCAAAACTCTTTCCACTGCTTTCTGTGTGATACTCCATGCACAAAACGGCTCACTATTTGCAAAGCAAGGATAAATCAAGAGGCAGAGAGGTCGAGTAAGTGGTCCCAAGGAGATCCTTGGCAGAGCCAGGCATAAAATCTACTGCTGCTGCCCTCCAAGAGGGAACCACAAGATTAGCCCTTTTACTTTCTGATGAGGCGAGGCAAGGCAATGATGTTTCTACGAGACGTGCATGCCTTTGAAGGTGACATTACTTGCATGTATAGTCTGTATCAGGAAAATAATGGTTTAACTTACATAGTTCTCATACTTAAGTGGCAGAGCAAGTCACATGCAATTGCCACATCACTAAAAATCCTCCTTAAAATCCTGTCTCCTTTCCTCTTTATCCTCATACAGAAAATTTATACTTGTTGACTGCTTTCTTTGATAATTTCCCCCTTCCGGCTCTATTACAACTGGTAACCTGTTGTCCCCACATTTCCACGGATACAAATGAAAGGAATTAGCAAGCTTAGCTTCTAGAGAGCAATTAGAAATTCAGTCCAATATCCAGATGCTATACAAATTTGTAAGCCATCCAGCAGTTCTGGAAATGCAGATCAGGACTGCTCATGTTAAATTTTTCTGGGGCCTGGCTAAGACATGGCCATTCTATGCTTGATAGTTACTGGAAATCCCACCCTGAAAATTAGGTTCCAGATGGACACCTTGTAACAGAGATGCTCAAAATCATGATTACTACTTCCACTGTGCTGCTAAGTACACCAAGACACAAGTGAGCAAGCCAAATAAGCTTGCACGGCACCAAAGGGACTGACAGTGGGGAATAGCAATTAGAAGTTCACCAGGTCACCAGGTCTTCAGGGAGGTCTCCAGTGTGAAGAACATACATCCCCAGCCACTTATAAATATGACCATGTTATTTCTGATCTTACCTTTGCTACATCATTTTTATCCTTTGTAGGCAGCGACATATCATTGCTGAATGTCCAGGAAGGCAGAGGGCTGGAAGATGAATTTCCTGTGGAATTCATGCCATTTGGGAGCCTGAAGAAGAAGCAGTTGGCCAGTTCTCTCATTCAGCTCCGAGTTGTCCATGTTGGCCTCCTTGGACCTAAGAACCCTCAAACATACCGTCTTTTCTTCTCTCTCTCTTTTTTTTTTCTTTTTGTTTTTCACTAGCAAAGAGTCCTAGGCATTCTGATGCAGCTTCTTTGCAACTCCTGTGAAAATCCAGTCCAGCACATGGGGCTGCAAGCTACCCCTTCATGTTCTGAATGAACCTCACTCTGTGGTGAGAGAAGACTTTCATCTTTATATTAACAGGCAGGAGAAGGAAAATTCTCACATATCCAAATAATATGAAACTCCAGTGACCAAGTACTACAGCTATTTTACCTAGCAATATTTCTGATTCACACGCTACAGGTAAAACTATCTGCTTCACAGCCAGTCTCCTTAGAGGCTCATGCTCCCTTTATGACTTGTCTGAGGCAGTAGATAGAAAGTGTTTCTACTTATACCCTGTGTAAGAGAAATTTCTGTCCATTTCCTGTGATATCTTGAGAGCCGTAATATTCATCCTCTTTTGGAGGAAAGGGAAATAACAGTTATTACTGAATATTATTGCCCGACAAAATAGGAAGAAAGTGTGAGACAGAGTTGGAGCTAAGTAAGCAAGTAAAGAAAGTCTCTGGTCAACCTACAAATTCTATTGCCATCTTCAAAACCTTCTGCCAGAGGAGCCGAAACCACCGTGTGGCATATTGAGAGGGATCCCAACACCAAAGACCCTGTCATAATCACCAAACTGACCACTCTATCAGAAACAACAAAAGCAGGGAAGTTTTCAAGAAGCCTACACCAACAATAAGAGTCCTCAGTGGAGCAAAATAAACGTACTTACTTAAAAAAAATTAGAAGGGTTTCTATGATATATGTTATACCTTTATGCCACGTTGTAAAGATAGGGACAGCAGCAGCATCCTGCTCCCACTACTCTCCACAAAGGCTAACTGGTGTTAACTGCAGTTAAGTACTTACTGCTGACTTGACAATCCATTTCGAACCAGTCCAGCATTATATGTGCTCCTCAACCATATAACATTCTGGAAATTGTTTTTCACTAGTTCTGTGATTGGATTTTTTTACAACTGTCTGAGAGCAGAAAACGGGGTTCTGGGAATCAAATGGAAGAGGTAAGACTTAAGCACTGTGTCACAGAGTCAACAGACCCTATCCCTCAGTGAAAGTGCAGCCTGCTTCATTAATGGCAGAATTAACACAGTCTAGTTGCTTGCAGATTCACAGCCATTCCAAAATACTTACTGGAAAAGCCTCACTCCTCCTTGATGGCCTCCAACACAGGGCTTTGCCCTTTTGGAAGGGTATTCACAGTTTCATGCTGCATCCCCAACTCTATCCCATGTTCATATATTTGCTACTCAGCTGTCAGAGCAGTCAAACAAAGGGAATAAAGACTGAGCTTTTCCCCTCTCCTCTTCCTAGTATCAACTTTCATAAAATCCTTTTAGAGCATAATGCTGAAATCATTACCCTTCTACCCAAACTGACTGATACTGCTAAATGAGTTAGAGGTATCAAAGCAGCAGATTAACAGTAAGACACAGCACAATCACAAGCTCTGATCTCTCAGCAAACGAGGGTAAGGAGCATGGCTGCCCCATATTATCAGCAACCAAAGAACTTTTAAGAGGCATTCAAGTAGTAAAAGTTGCATTTTCTTTTTTTAAACACTGTTAATTTCTCAGGCTATGAAGAATATAGAAGGATGTTACACTGATATTTGCATGATATTCTCTGCAAGTTTGCTAAAGTGGACAACCACTCTATTTCTTTCATAGACTGAACAGGATAGTAATTAAGAATGAGTATCCTCAAAGTAATTAGTGAGTAAGTAGGTCAGACAATAACAAAGAATATGAACTTAGTGCAAGTGAAAAAAAACTCTTCCAAACATCTAATAAGACCCTGAAAGCTGGTCTTTTGGCAAAGAGCACATATGAACATGAGTGTGCTGATAGACTCTCAATGAGACAAAACAACTTTCTGATGACTGATGCCCAGAAGGTTGGGGCAGAATGAAAGACATTCCATCTACCATCTAAGAATCCATTTACACCTATTTTAACTCTAAGTCATAAATTCCCAATCCCCTCTGCAGTTCTAGCAAGTCAGTTAACAGACTGAGCCTAAATGTATTCCATAGGTTACAAGATCTATTAAATAATACTCTGTAGACTCCTAAACATTCATTGCTTGACAAATACAATATTTCACTGTAAAAATGTGAACGAATGCTTTATAGGAAATGACAAGCCCCAATCCTCATTCTGACTTGCAAAGTAATTTTGTACTCCGACTCTCTTGACCAAGATTTCTCAGCATCTGTGCAAAATGATTCTATAGACATGTTGTGAAGTTTAGTGTTTGTAAAGAATAAATATTTCTATGGCTCTAGAGAGCCAATTAACTTCTGTAGAAGACTTCTGATACTCGGTGTTCGTATGTGCACTAGGAAAAGGGGTTTTTGGTAGTTCTGTTAGGTGTGCGTAGGCAGCTAATCACCCAATTTTAGGAAATAGTGCCAAAGAAAATGAAAACAATCCATTAATCCTTTTATTAATCAAATTGATTTTAAAAAATGTAAAAAACCCCAGCCAGTTATATGTGCAATAATTGACCTCAAAAGACAGTCAAAACAATGCACCGACCAATTATTTCTTATTTACAATTCAACAAAAGACCTTGCAAGGACACAAATGCTCTAAAAGTCTGGAGAGATCACCTTCTCCCCGCTCACCAGCATTTCAGAAGTCTCTTCAAAGTCTGTATGAACTGACAGAACATAAGGTGTGGGGAGGTATGGGCAAGAGCAATCACCGTTTCTCACACAGGAGCTGTTTCATAGGAAATACAGATACTCCAAACTAAGGTATCTTTTACCTACAGCTTATGATTTTTGTATCTTCTGTGGTCTCAAGACCATTTTGCACTGGATGCTTAAACTGCATTTTCAGTAACAGAAGAACAGCCTCTTAAGGAATGAATCAGCCCATAACAGGCAAGCATTTATGAAGATCTTATTCGTGTCTCCTTTGGTCTGTAAACCACATACCTGCATCTCTTTCTGAGCAGTAATTTGACTATTTTGGATTGCTTTGTACGGACAGTCCATTCAGGTTACTGACGTTTAACTACTATCAGTTCTTATCACGGGTTTCACGTACAGCTTTTATGGATTCCTCTGCTCATGTTATTTGCAATGTGCAAAATGGGGTATCAGAAATACCTATAGTAACTGTGCTAGTTAATAAGACTGCTAAAAAAAGAAAATCTCAGGACAAAGAATATGAACAGCCCATAACAGAAATGGGCCAAAGCATTCAGGACATTTGCTACTACTGACCTGAAGGGAAAAAAGAACCTCTAGCACATACAAATGATGATCATTAGTATTTGGGGACAATGTGGGGGAAGAGGGAACCAGGAGAATATATATGTATATACATATATATAAATGCACTTTGCTTTTCTATGTACTTTAAATTGCTTTTTTCTTTTTAAATAAAACTTTTTGTGCCATTTTATAGGAGAAAAACATGAACATACAGTCTTCTCCCTTCCTTATCTATAATGTTACGGAGTTACCTCCATCAAAGGTTCTACATTACCTGGTAACCTCACCATGACATTTCTGTCTTCCTTCCCAGGCAACACTACAAGGATATCAGGTGCCAGTGTAGGCTCTCATTTAATTTAGCTGGAGGGAATACCAAGGATAAGCTAGATTCAGTAGTAAAGAAAAAAAAGAGATGCCTTAAAGATATTATTCCTCCAGAAATACTTCAGATTATTTCAATCTTCTGTGTTAGTTGTGAAGAAACAGATGACATTTAAACCAATTGGAAATGTCTCTGGAACTTCTGTTCTCACTTGAAAAAAATAAAGATGGATACACTGCTTCTCCTTAGCATCTTGTTTTGTGCTCCATGTCACAGGGAGATCTCTTCCCAACCTTCACCTGTATGGTCATCTGCTAGTGCTCATTCACATCATGTCCAGCTGCAAAGAGAAGCAACAAATTTATAAAAAAGGTACTGAATTCAGGTACTGTGTATTTAGCATTTAGAAACCAAAGTAAATTCAGAAATACTCATGATAAAATATAAATGGCCTGTACTTAATACTAATCTCCTATAAAGTACAGAATCAAAACTAAGCCTTGGAGACATTAAAAAAGGCTAATATATTTATTTAAAATTCTCCTGAAATCATTGAATTCCAGCAAATTACGTACAGAGAAGGTCTAGAAGTCTACATTTCCCACACAAACAGCTCTTTTACATCTACAAACCTTGTTAAATATTAGTATATAAGTTATAAAAGTCTGCTATGAAATGAGCAGCCTCATTGGATAATTGGAAACATATTAGAAAACAGGACTGATCTTTGTAAAAATCAGTTACCGCAGCACCTAGTTTTTGCCCCCATTAAATTAGATATTTTGGTACATTTTATAATGGCACCTTAGTAATTTTGTGCATCTCCTCTCTGACTTTGATTCTTCGTGTTTTCTAAGCCAGGCATGGTAACCTACTGTTTTAAGAAGTTCTCACTCTCAATGCACCTTTCATCTAGAATTTAATTCTAAAGCCACAGTGTGTCTTTACGGCACTCACCAAATCATCAACGTCACCACCTTCATCCATGGCAGGTGAATTTTCCTCTTGCTTTTCTTTTGGGGCCAAGAACTAGAAATAAAAATGTATTTAAGTGATGCTGAAAAAAATCAGACCTTTAATTTAGTTTTAACATTTTTACATTTATTTTTAATACCAAAACACATTGATGCTTAAGAAGGAAAGGAATCTCCAGTGACAATCTTAAAATGGCTAAGGTTAGAAGAAACCTCTGGATATGATCTAATCCAAACCCCACTGCATATGAGCATTCTTACGTTCTCAAAAAGGTGATTTTAAAGGTATCATGTGTAACTAACAAATGCTAACAGACAGCAAATAAGCAAAAACAAAAAACACAAAACCTTCCCTATTGCTACTGAGATATATGCAAGTCAACTAACCTCTTTCTCTAGCAAAGATTTGAAGTACTACATTCTGTTTCTGTGTGGAATTCAGTACGTTTCTCATTTAGCGCAATTAACATTTAACAAATGAACAAAGACATGAATTTAAAAAAAATCCCTCAAACATGCAAGCTGGGTAGAATGGGAGTCTGTAAAAATAGAACAGTCATTATGCACAGTTCTAGTGCAGTAGCTGCTGATACAACTCACCATATGCCCTTCACTTAGTATATGGCATCATAAACAGAAGGTAAAGCTAACCAGTTTAGATACTGTATTAACAGAAATAGAATACATAGACAATACCTGCAGTAGTTACTTCTGAATTATTTTTGTCTCACCTTAAGATGAGCAAAACCCGGTAATTTATAAATAACAGTAGAAACAATTACACCTGAATTAGTGTATCATCACTAGTAAAATTATAAATTAAAGCCACATTACGTGGCTTTTCAAGTTGTATTATTTCTAACTGAGAAACAATTTGGACGTAGCTCTGGATGATGAAGAAGAACATCTGATTAGAAAAAAAAATCACTAAATAATCTATAAAAAATTGTTTAAAGCTTCAGTAACATTTTTGTGCAAACACAGCTGGCTTATAAAACTACTGTACACCTGAGGACTTCCATTACTACAGTCATGGAGTCATTGCAAAGATAATCTAGATAAGTAAGATCCTGCAATCAGCAACACTAAATCTCCATGCAACCTTCCTCAGGGGACAGGTAAACAAGGGTAATAACCACTGAAACAAACTGAAGAGAGAAAGTAGGGATTAGTATCCAGGGATCCCTGTAAGAGCATTATCTGTCTCTAAAACAATATACTTGGACTAAAAAGCTTAAATAATCTTATTGCTTTTGTGGCTGCAAAAAAATGAGAAGGTGGCAAGGATGCCAGGAATTAGAATTTCGAGATGCCATATGTTTGTGTATCTTTTTCCTGGAAAAGATCTCAATCTAGTACTAATATGAAGCACATATTATACAACTAAAAGCTAATGACATTGTCAGCTCTGAATATCTTCTGTGCCAGAGCAAATTTCAATTTACACAGTTAATTAAGAGTCAAATGGTATTTCTGAAAGTAGCATATTTTTTCCGGAGTCTTAAAAAATTAGCTTTCCCACACTAAATTAGCTAAAGAAAGCTAAAAGAAATTTAGGAAGATTTATTTACAATAAATTGAAAGTTGAAGTTTCTATCAAGTGATAGAATTTGAAATTGCCTTAAAAATAAAAATCTGTTTTACATTTATGCAGAAGCAAATTACATATAATAGTTATGCTGAAACCCATTATCTTCCCTAAAGCAACTAGAAAAAGCTCGACAATTATACTCTTTTAACCTATCATCCTTAAGCTCCATAAGTAGCACCTCTGCTATTACAGGGGAAAAAAATGGATAAGAGTTTTTTTCCTCAATTATAAGTAGTGCACATGGGTTAACTTTGTTCAATTAAAAATAAACCTTTGCATGTTATCTTTCTAATATGCAACCTTGAAAGTCTTCAATGCTTCCTCAAAGATCAACCATATGAACTTGAAATCTTGTATGACAACTCTATGCTGCAATGTCTTTGTGGCTAGCAGAGATTTCCTTAAGGAAGGGAGGCTATTTCACACAGCGTAGGCACAATTTGAGCACCAAAGGTAGTTTCCATCTTGAAAATTAAGTCTCAAGAAAAACTAACTTCTGAAGTTTGAAAATATATTCATACTCTTTGGAATATACAATAAAATAGTGATGCTGTTTAAAATGGCTGCTAGAGAAACAACTGTGCACGATGAGAAACTTTCTTCATGTCTACAGAAAAAGAATCTGTTCCTTCAGCTGTACTTCGTACGTGTCTTAAGCTGTTTCGAATCAGTTTTCATTTTCACTGTATTCCTGCGCCTTCTTCAACTGGAGATACATTGCCACAGATGAAAAAAAGTAGTTTCCAAAATACAACCTTTTACCCTCTTATTGTTTCACGTGTGGAGAACCTACATGATCTACTTTCTGATCAATGCTAATTTAGGACCTGAAGTTGTAATGGTTAATGTGGCAGTCTTTAGAAAACCTGCTTCTCTGCAAAGTACTTGGGGATTTCAGCTGCAAGTTGAACTTGTGGGGTCTTTAATACAAAGACCTTCTTTCTCCTAAACTACTTAATATCAGGACTAGCAGCCTGATACAGGAATGTCTGTAAAATCACCTCCATGCAAAATGAACACAAATAGAAGTTTCAACAGCAAAGTACCTATTAAGTCTAAATTCTGCCTTCTTTGACGCAGAATGCACTATTTTGCCTATTATAATTCACTTTAATTGTGACATCCTTCATTCATTACTACAAAGATTTCAAGCACTGTATTTTTGCATACCTGTAAACACCCCAAAACTTTTATTTCCAGAAGGATCTAGTATGTTCACTAACAATAACAGCAGCATAAATCTAGGATGGCTATCAATTCACCAGAGCTGTATAAAATGGAACTTACTGATACTGCTGCATAAATGGAGAAGAAAAATAAACAAACAAATAAATAAATAAAGCCTCAGCTTTGTGTTCCAGGACTGCATAGAACCTTCAGACAAAAAAAAAATTCTTGTTTTCTGAACTCACCAGCAACACCATAATTTTTTATCAAACACAAATAGTGACAGTGTTCTTGCACATACAAATAGTCTACTGCCTTTCCACTAAACGCAGTTCCTTAAGCTGCTATTCTTTCTGGAAGATATTTTCAGATAATACCACAATATGCTTCTTCTAAAGGCCAATTAAAGCAAAATGCTGTAGTACAACCTGGGGAATTTGCTCTGAATTGGGGCAATTTCACTTTTGTTGGAAAACACTGTTCTTTCTTCATCTGGATCCTATTTCATTCATTTAAAGACTTATCCATATAAGAAAGTGTTCCTCAGCAAGGGCTTTACACAAAGAAATACTCATTAAAAATATATGTATACCTTTTCAGCTTCTTCTCTAGTCACCAGGCTTCCCTCTGCTTCATCTTTAGTGATCAAAGAAATTCTATCTAAGAAGGAGAAAAAAGAAAGAAAGAAAAAGAAAACAAAACCATTACAAAGCTTCCCAAAAATCCACTAGTGATAGAAAAGAAAAAAATCTTCTAAATTTCTACTGCTAAATGTGTCATCATCACTGGAAAAAAAAAATTGCTCAAAGGAAAATGTGACCTGCATAAATGAATCAACTATCATGATACAAAAATAAATTAATGAGAATATTCATAAGCTTGCGGAAATATCCATTTAGGAAACTGCTAACATTATGACAATCAAACTAATGAGGCACTGAGATCATAGATCACAGATGAAATGCGGAAAATCCATCAGAAATCATACTTTTAGTGACTGCTGGCATGCTCGTCAGTGTTAATAGCCTTAGAAAAGTCACCCCACACAGAGGCTGGCACGCGGGCTCCCTGCAGTGTGGTCCCCAGAAGCAATGGCCTTGCCTTATCTGTCCTATTAGTGATTTCAGCTTGTGTAGAGACCCTGCACAGGAGGGACAGGACATCTCCATTGCTTTTAACCCTAAATTTGTTCCCTGTCTATCTCATCCCTTCCTCTGAAAGCCACTTGCACCTGCACAAGGAAGCTGTGATCATGAAAGGAAAGAACTTCAGGACCAGAAAGCTTTCAGCAGCAGGTCAAGTTTACTCCAGCTTCACATACCCATATTGCTACATGACAGGGTTTGCATGAAATTCAAACAACTTTTGAAGCAGATCTGCTTTGCTCCTACTCCAAACGGCACTTTTAATTGTTTCACTCTCATTTCTCATCTTTGGCAGGCTTAGTGACCAAAATGGCTCATGCAAGTCTGGTGCATATCACACTTGGCAGAGGAGAAGGGATGGGAAGGGATGCGGTCTGAACCAGGGAAAGCAGGATTCCAGCTCTGGGTAGCAGGAAGCCAAAAGTAACCTCAGCTACTCAGCGAGATGCAAACAGATTATGGGTAAAGCATGATTTTATTTTCTTAGAAATCTGACAGTCTACCTTTTTTTTTTTTGGTATGAAAATCCTGCTTGTATTTGTGATTATTTTTTCAAAAATATTGTCCATTTAGTTGGAAACTCTTGCTGTACCAACTGAATTGCTGACAAAGAACATATTAGAATGGCTTGAAAAAAATCTATGTTTCCTATTTTCAAACTTTTTTTTCCCCCCTCATTTTCTTCAGAGAAGGTCCCCTGGAGTACAACAGAATACAGTACTCTCCGAGTGCTGCCTTCCACTGTTTCTATGGGCTGTAAATTCTGAAATGGTTGAATAAAGCAGATACTAGACAGCCTGGAGTCTTTCATTTTGAAATGTGCTACACAAAAGCATTTGACTGCATTTTATAGCACGTATCATAAAGAGATACAGCTGATCATTTAACATTTTCCTAGCACTGGTTCCAATCAGAATTAGGAGTATGACGTTAAAGACTTTTTTTTAAGTGCATCATTTTTTCATTTGTGCAAATGTTGCTTTATTTACCACTTGTGTAGTCTCTGAACGGAATTGTATTGCCTGGTATCTCTCAGTTTAATCATAGGTAGGTGTCATAATACCACATAGTCTGCTCTCCAGGTTGCTTAAATACAAAGTGATCAGTGACACGTTTCAATGCTATCCATGCCTTTTTTGAAGCTTAAAATGGAAGAGTCTTTTTATATCTCTGCTGCATGAGTATTACCATTTATTTTAAAATCCATCTGAAATCATATCTTCTCCTTACCCTCTAGCATTTAACTTGTCTATTAATTTACCATTTCAACAAGACTTGGCATGACATTATGAAATATTGCTGGAATGAAATCATCAGTGAAAAAAAAGCTGCGTGAAAAATTCTTTTCTCTTTCACACTGCAAGTTACAGGAATGAACTACACCAGAAATACTGTGTTTGGCTTAAGTGCTCCACTGCCAATATAAGTTTTCCTCTCACATCACAGAAATTAATAGAAAAATAAATTAAAAAAGCCATCATACCTTGCATCACTATCTCCCAGAAATCAGGTAAGACTTTATCTTCCACCTTTGACTTCAGGTCCTGCAGAAAATCATTAAAGCACTGCGCCTGGAACAGCTGAAAAAAAAAATCCAACAGAGCAGCAATGGGTACAGAGATACTGAAGTCACTTACTAAAGACAGTTGCAAACTTAGTCATCTAGCAGGGTGAACACAAAAGACATCTCAAGATTTGCCACTAGAGCTTTATCTCATGATTACATATTTAATTCTGCTAAACCCAAGATTCCTACAAGAGGATGATTCACAGACTAAATGGTATTTCAGAAATCGTAGACACTCTTGTAACTAGTTTGATTTAAGAAGAAATTTGGAAAACGGCACACTTTTCTACAAGCATCAGATCACAGGTTCTGTGTTTTCAAACAAACAGCAATCAATAGCACAGAGAAACTAGTCCCTATTCGAGGAGGGATAAAAAATAAAAGTCCAAGTGGTATTTCTAAACTTTCAAACAGTACAATGTACATCAACCTATGAATCATTTCTTTTTGCTATAGCAATAATTTATCAAGCTCTTCATATAGCAGATATTTCCACCATACCTTTAATTTGACAAAAATCAGACTTTTCACATATCACCATTACCTTTATGGCTTCTTCTCTAAAAACTTTGATACAATTGATGCCTTTCATGTAGTACTGCAAACCTCTGTTTTCCAAAAACTGATCAATACGGTTTATCAACTGTTGACTCACTGGAAATAAATAAATAAATATCAAAGAATGCACATTTGCAAAGTGAGAAAACCTTTTCCTTTATTTGTCTCTTATTATTCTACCCAATCTTGACTGGCACAAACGGAGTTCATCGTACTCATACCTCCTCAAGCTACTCTACTCAATAAGTGGTATCTAAGCTAGTGAAAATTACTGGTGATCTATAAAAATCACAAGCACCACAAAATATACGATAGTTCATTGCCTCTTCCCAAACAAGAGGGAGGAGATAGGTTAAGAACAACTCGAAGCACCCCTCCAACTCAAAGCAGTGAGGCAGCCTGTGGAACCCTTTACCACAGGTTGCAGCAAGAGAGTCAAGGTTTTAATGGCTTCAAAAACGCTTGAACAAATTATTGGAAGAAGAAATCTACTACAGGAGATCAAGCACGAAGACACATTGCCATTCAGGAAGGAAGAGGAGGAAAGCATTCTGCACAGGTAACAGCTCCTGCCTGCTCTTACGCTTGACAGCCAGTGCTCAAGACTTGTTATTGGATTGGAAAGATCTCTACTCTCATCTATAGCCATTCTTACATTCATCTGCCACGTTTGTGGATGTCATTACAACTGTTTCGGCTATGAAAATGTCATGACAGAAAAATCAGATACTAATGGAAAGACAAGTGTAAGTAAACGCACTGAGAAGCACACACCATTCGAGGACTTTATTCCACTCTGCTGACCATAAGTACATAGAGACCTAGCCATTAGGGGAATGTTCTAAAAAATCCTTAACTGAATTGGGTCTGAAGAAGAACATTTCTGGAAAAGAGAGTAAATCACACTGATGGCTGCTGATCTTGGTGATCTAGAGAAGGAGGTGGACGGTGATTCTGTCCCACAGCTGCTCTAAGACAGCAAAGTGAGCCGAAGTGCTCACTGTTCCACAGGTGATCAACTCCATTTATTTACCAGACGCTAACAAACTAAATTGAAATCTCACTACTTAAGCTCCACAAGTTAAGCCAGCCCATTTTTTCCATGCTTAACGATTTTCTCATTAAATGTTCTAATTTCTTACGAATTGCACTAATAAAAGCAAGCACTGCTGGTGTTGCTGGTGGTGGAGGTGGTATTTTATATGCTGCCTTTTCACTGATGTGTTAAATTAAAACCCCAGGCATTAAGAGGGTATAATAAAAGTCTTCTTTGTCAGAATGATTCCAACATACTGCTTGGAATTATCACATAGTTTACTTATTCTTCTGTAGTTAGTTTTTTTTTTTAAATTCTCCGTCTATTTGGATGCACTGGCAGCCATCAGAAGAACAGAACTGTGTTAGCTACAGACTGATCTGCCTCTTTTTGAAATCTAGTGCAAGAGTCCTGCATCATTCCCTATGTCATATTGTGTTTTAGGGTTATGATATTTTCAGGGGACAGGTTACGCTGCAACAATCATTTGAGTGAGACTCTTAAAAGCTTGAAGCAGCCTGGCTACCGCCGGGTCTGCCCACACGGTCTCTCTCAAACGACAGAGCAATGACTGGCTATGTAGATACCAGGGTGCAATAAATTTCCTTTTCTATGCCTCCCCATCTCTGCATCCCTCTTTTAAGGAAGTGAAATAGTCAACTTGTGCATCTTGCATAAGCTAGAATTCCATCAGTCCTAAAACACCATTTTCAGCAGATCATCCAGGAAATCTTAATCTCTCCTGCATCCTTTTACTGGAGCCAATTGGTTAGATGATTAACTGAGTGCTTATAGACTAGGAAATGACAAGTAAAAATATTAGACTATGAGAAGATCTATTAATTCTAACAGAAGGCTAACCTCTTCCTACTGGCATTGTGGAACATTCCCTACCCTACCATATATTAACTAGTGCTGTTACTTTTTGTGAAATATGCCACTGACAATTACATTTCCTTGTTATCTATGAACAAGCAAATGTTAGTTTGCTAAAGTAGTTACACTTTTATGTTTGCTCGGTTGTTCTTGATCACTAAGCCTAATATCTAATCTAAATTTCGTTTTGCCTCTCACCCTATTGCAATGCCCTTCTAAGAGAAGTCTGGTTTTGTCTCATCTGCGAGGCAGACATACAGAAAACTTCAAAGTGGTTTTATATTCAAGTATTTGAGTTGCAAATATTCTTCTAATGATTGGATCATTTTCAAACCCGTCACTGAATTCAGCCTACCTAGCAGCAGAATACGAACAGTATCTGATATAGAAAAAGACATTCAATAAGATAAAAATGCTGATGACCTGCAAAGACACAAGCTAATAATAAATTCAGTTAAATTCGGTCAAAGTAAATATTAGTTAGAAAATAACAGCAAAAAAAGCACAACACTTTGGTCTAGAAAGGTAGAAAACTACACCATTTTCTACAGAAAGACCCAGTGATAAAATATGATCCCTGCTGCAACCTCCTCATAAATTTCTAGTGCAAATCTGTCATATGCAATTCTCTCATGCATATGAAGCATCCAGTACAAAGCAACCTTATTATACATTTCATTCAAGAAGTGATTTACATGCCATGGCAAGAGTGTGACACCTCAGGCAAGCCAGAATATTTGTCGAAATCTACATATGCAATCACTGACCAACTTTATTTTTCTGCAAATGACCAGGAATAATAAAAAAAGACAACATTGCTACTAACATAAAAAACAAACAAACAAAAAGGAAGCTTGTAGTACTTGTCTCTGGACATTTTTCCTAATGCCTGTAAATGGTACTGTTGTCACTGCACATTCACCTCTTCACCAATAACCAGCAAAATAAAAAACAGAATCTTTTTGACCACAAGACTTCAGACATCATATTCCCTAATAGCAACACTTTAAGATGCAATGAAATCTGTCTGAGAAACTTACACAAAAACTCTCAAACTGAAGGAAATACCATGTGCGTGTTGGTATCTTTTTCCTCCCTTCAGTAAGCCATCCTAATTTCCACAAATCCTATGAAGATTCAGCTGGCAGCAGCAGGCACCTGCTTGCCAACAACGCACAGATGAGCAGGAACTTGTAAAGCTTTGCAACAGGATGAACGGTAGGTGCGTGGCTACTCCTTTGGCATTACAAAGATGGCAAGCACTCACCATGGTTCTGTCTTTGCAGCTGTAGCAATAAGGAAACTTGTTATCTGCCCCTGGGAGTAAAGATTAGATTCTACTCAGGCAGACAAATCTATCTTATTTGCATTCATTGACAAAAATGTCAGAAGCCGTTATTAGAGGACTCCTTTTTGTGATGACTTTGCACTTGTAACCTACTCGAAACAAGACCTGCATAAAATGACTTCTCCGTGGCCATGAATACAAACAGGAGTGTAAAGATATCTGGAGGGGAACCACCATACTAGTTTAATCAGCAATAAACATCAATGAGCAATTTGGCACCCTAGCACATAACTGATCATGTAAGCTGCACTTGGGTCCTTACAGTAATGAACCACACAGATGTCAATTAAAAGTGAAGCCGATTTCACGAGCTGGGCTGCCTGTCTCAGAAAACCTTTCACCAAGACCTCCACCAATGTGATTTTTTTATATTTTCAAAAGACTATTAACACATCAGTGCCCAGATTCTCATTTCTCCTGCTCTGGGGTTCAGTGCTCAGGCATAGGCTGCGTAACCTGCACTTCTGTTTGCTCTATGAATGGCACAAAGGTACAACCTTAACCACCAAAATCCCGGGGAAACCACTGCAGGGGATGCATTGATACCCCCTTTTGGGCAATAAATACCCTCTTAGGAGTTCAAAGAGTTTTCTCTTTCCTCCTTGCCATAATTTGGGTTTGGTTATGGTAAAATGTCAAAGCTATTTTGTGTGGAAGGTGCTGTGCATTGAAGAAGGTAAGTGCTGCCCCTCACCTTACTTAGCAAGCCGTGGTACTGTCAGTCCCATAAGTGCTGTTCTTCCTGTCATTACAACACAAAGGTTCAGAATCATAATAATAAAAAAGTAAACAACAAATGTCAAACCTCAATCTGTTTTTTTACAGCAAATGAAAGGACAGGAAAAGCTTTTCTCTTCAAATCTTGAAAATGTCTTCCTCAATCTCCAAACTTCACTGTCTTTCTCTGCTTCGTAAGGGAATTAGTAGTTTTACAGAAAAGCGAGGAAGGAGAAGGATTTCCTGCCCTTCTGTGATTTTTTTGGAGGGGAAAAGGGATTGTAATGAAAATGTAGACTATTTTCTACAGGAAAAAAAACAGCAAAACCAAAAACAGGCAAAACCTCATTTTTCTCCTAGGTGTACCCTGAAATATTTTTTTTTTCAAACACATTGTTTGAATGTCAGATTATCATTTTCTGCAAAAAGATTTTAATTTTTCAGCAAGGAAAAAAGTTTTTCTCATCAAATATGATGCAAAATTATATTAAAAAAATCCCTAAATCCACTAAAGAGTTTTAAAGCAGAATCTACCATTTACATAATCAGGAAGCAATAAAGTAAGCCAATAAAAACATGCCTGTAATGTTTTATGCATTAAGCTACTTAAAAGAGTCTAAAGCAGAAAAACGAATAAGCAATAAGAAAAAATATGCAGAACATGTTTTTATTTATAGTGGCTTCTATCTGTCTTTCAAATGGGCAACTGCACTATGTTTTGGTAACCACATCTTATAATACCAGAACACATAATATACTAAATTAAAGCAGATTTCTGCAAGTGTAGTCATCTTCAGAACAGCTATCAAGTAGAGATATTTAAGCACTCTATTTATATAATCTTCAGTGTAACTAGTGTTCTTATTTGTGCCTTAAGATTTCTTACACGATAAAATTAATCATAAAGCAGCCAATTGTTTCAGAGTTTCTGTATTCTAGTATTGTGTAAAATGCTTTTTGTTGCATTTTAATATAGCTGACATTTGAAAATTCCAAATATTTTTTTCTAATAAACAGAATTTCTTCCAGATGAAATGAAAAAAGTATTAAAAGTTGGCAAGGTACCTTGTAGTTCTGGAATCTCACACTCAGCATTTCCCCCTGATCACACCAAAAGGGAGCACAGACCAAGGCTAAATGACCACCACTTCCCCCTTAAGTGTATCTGATTTTTTTCCTTGAAAATTAATGCTATATTATTGCCTATCAAGTAGATAAGGTGTACGGTACTGCAATTTTAAAATCAACATTTGAAAGGGAGAGAAGGATGGCTAAATCAGTCCATACATTCTAGGCATCACTTAAAAGATATCCTTGGATTACATTACATATATCTTTATATANCTTGTAGTTCTGGAATCTCACTCAGCATTTACCTCCAATCATACCAAAAGGGAGCACAGGCCAAGGGTAAATGACCACCACTTCCCCCTTAAGTGTATCTGATTTTTTTCCTTGAAAATTAATGCCATATCATTGCCTATCAAGTAGATAAGGTGTACAGTACTGCAATTTTAAAATCAACGTTTGAAAGGGAGGATGGGAGAGAAGGATGGCTAAATCGGTCCATACATTCTAGGCATCACTTAAAAGATATCCTTGGATTACATTACATATATCTTTATATAGCAATCCCAGTACAGAAATATGATGCAAAACGTGAATTTGCATTTTCAGGCTTAGAACACGCGCAGCTGATGAGGCAGTAGCTGATCTGTGGGCTGTCCTCTTCCTCAGGGATGTGACACAGCTCTGTCCTGCCTCCCCAGCGTGCTGACGGTTGGGTTCTCCTACCCCTTAACAGCCACAAGCTACCTGCTTATTACACTCTTACTACACCTTTCTCCTCATTTCATCCACCCTTTCCCTTGTTGGATGGAAAGACAGGAATGATCTTTGCATGAAAATATTTAAACCCCAGCCTGTAAATTTTTATTTCTTCAAAAAACAGGGAAAATAGACAGCAGAGAACAACTTTCTTGTGCAATGTCCAGCCAAAGGACCTTCTCTGCAAAGAAGAAAGATCACATATATCTTGAGGACAAGTCAATATACAGTCCAAATGTGGCAACCAGGTAGTGCCAAAGGGAAGATCTATTGCAAAAACCTGAGCAGTTATTCAGATGCCCCAAAAACAATAGCATCTGACAATTGCTCATAGGAAAGGCAAAATACAGCACGGAATTATGAGCAACCTCTTTTTTTGCTGAGTGCCACTGGAAGCTACGCAGTATCCTTGGGATCATCTCAGCACTAGTCACCCACGTTTAGACAAAATGGACCTCATTACAAACAGTAAAGGTGCAATTAAAAATATTTAGGACAGATAAAAGACCTACCTTCTTTGAAGTCAGCATTCCTCTGCCTCACCAGAATTTGGAAATCTTTTGATGGATTAACACTGCCAACCTAGAGGGGGTCCAAAAATCTCAGAATTATTTGCCAATATCCATCTCTCTCTTCTAGTGAGGTAACAGGAATCTTTGCATATCTGTTTTCACATTAAAAAGAAAAAGGTGAATAAAAAAAAAAAAAAAAAAACACAGAAGCGCTGCCCCTCTTTGGATGCAGATTCACAAAACACAAGTCAAGATAAAGATATGTGTGATTTAGAATCCCAACCAATGCAGAGAACAGGCTCTGAAATCAACACTTGTTAAATCGATACAAAATGAAAATCAAATGCTACCACTGAATCCCAAATTCGAGATTCTGTTTTCTTTGGACACACAGACAAAGAGATTTCAGAGTTTCATGCACCTGGGAAGATGTTTGTCCTAAAAAGATGTGGGACTGATGCAAACCTGTGCTAACAGATACCTAAAAGAGCAAAGTTCTCCCAATACATCGGCTTGTAGAATCTTGAGACTGTCTGTTACCAATTTCTGAGTCATGTTTCTGCTAGAACCTTCCCTTGATCATGAATTGTGTATATCCACTAAACTACTTTCTCAGAAATAAATCTAGAGCTTCAAAAAAAAACATTTGTAAAAATATGCTTACAGAGGTGACGTTGCCTTCAGCAATGCTTATGATGCTAAATCCACCTTCCTCATCCTCAACTTTTAGCTTCTTAGGGCTCGGTCCATCTTCTTTGCTGCAAATCAGAAGGTCATAAATTAAGTACAAGCAATTAATTCAAAAAAATTACCATAAATCCAAAGTAGGGAGTAGGTCAACTTGTGAAATATATACTGAAAAATGGGACATTGGACAAAAAATTCATTATGCAGTTGTTCCCACATTAACAATAAACCATTTAGAATTCTTATCACATTCATTTTAAACATGAAGCAGTAATGAAAACTTAAAATTTAAGTAAAAAGCTAATTTACTCTTCAAAAATTGCTAGCCCCAGTCTTGGAATTGATAGCTAACAAGTATCTGTTTGCACAACACAACTTTACTAACCCATATTCTCCATGAGCACACAAGAGCTTTACAAACTTCTACCTGGAGCCGTCAAAACATGCGAGAAACATGCCACTTCAGTAAGCAAGTCCTCCCTCAGAAAAAGCTTAAACTACAGCTGGAAATGCTTTCCAAAGACTACTTTTAATTTTTAGAGAGGTGATTGTTGTTTAGGATAGTTTTGCCTTCACAGTTAATCCATACCTAGCTGCAGATTCAAGCTACATACCTAGCTGAGAACCGAACTGCACTACCCAACATGCCAAACTTTAGAGCATCTCCTGGCAACAGGAGATGAAAAGAAAGAATGATTTTTTCAAAAAAAAGAAGCAGCTAATCACAGCAGAGGAAGAAAGTCAAAGACACTGTTCTGGGGTGTTGGATGTGATGGGCTGGCATCCATTTCACTCTAAGAATGACTGAAAGCCACTGAGTGATCTAAACTGCAGGATTTGTAAACTAGCATTTACAGGAATTTAGAACAGAATAAGAGAAAAGATTATTCTTAAAAATCCTACTTCTTTCCTACTTCTGAAGGAAAGCAAATGCAAGTAGGGACAAAAAGACATTCTGGATTAGGCCCTGTTTTCCCTATTGGTTGAAACCAAATAAAAAAAAAAATGTACAGTTTGTTACAGATGAACTATTGGAAAGAAATTTTATTTCCTTTTTTACTATAAGAAATTATATTTCTTTTTACTTTCTATAGCTTACTCATCCCCTCCTTTAGGCAAAATGTCTCTCCCACTTAATTTCAGTGGTCACCCTTGTTCTTTTACTTAATTTTGTCACTACTGAGATGAAACCTCTTCTCAGCAACCCCTGTCATCTGAGATGACGTTACTTATCACTGCAGGAGAAAGGAAGACTTTGGCTATGTCTCAGGACAAGGAGAGGATCTCTTGCCTCATTCCCAGTTCTGTTGACTTTCTGGCTGACCTAGGGCACATTGCTCAGTTGTTCTGGACAGTCGATATCCTTGTCTGGAAAATGGAGAAATTGATACTTATCTAATACCAGAGGAGTTAGAACTTCTGCTTTTAATAGAAGCCATGTGTGTGTTGACATAGTTTGATGAAAGGCACCATGAATACCAGAATCATTCTTTTTAGGCTCTTCTCTTTAAAAGTTGATTTGCAATTTCCTGCATTATCTTGATTTTTTTTCCTTCCTGCATCACTTTTACTGATTCACAATGTTTTGCAATTGGATAAAAAAAGGGAAATAATGCATGTAATTGCCTAGGACCAAATCCGTAGCCACCATTAATCAGTGCATTACAGCAGAAACTGATGAATTCCTAACCCTCTGCACCAGGCAAGGTGCTGACATTTTGAGTATGTTATGGAAATGCACTGATTAGCAATATTTTTAAAATGTGAAATGTACAACTACTTTTTGAGAAAAAATTACTAAAACATATGTATAAGATTCATTTAATAAATTGACTTCTTCGATATAGAAGTTTCTCACATACTGAAAAACTTGAGAGGTTAAGAACCTCTCCAAAGCAATCCTAAGAAGAAACAAGTAAATTGCTTTCTGCTTTACTGCAGGTTTTTGTTTTGTTTTCTACTACACACTGCATAGTAAAAATGAAGTAAATAGATATTGAATATTCAAACCTACAAAAATATCATGTGTGCAGTTATACTGCCTTAGTCCCATTAGATCTTAATAATTAAGCAGAAATGAATCAGATCAATATTATGATGGGAGACATCAAATGAACGAGATAGAAACAGTAACAAATTAATTTTAAGAAAACAGTAAAGAAAGCTTCTAGCTAGTTTTTCCAAAACACTTTGGTGAAAATTATCTTGGTCTGATATTTTAACAAGTTGAACGCTATCTGTTATTACTACTTAGTTACTGTTTTTGTGATGTTTTTGTCATCAAATTACTTAACTGCATCACTCAGCTTTTCGCAAACACAAGGCTGAAATACAGTTAATAATTCTGCTGTAGTGCTCAGAATGCTACTGCTTTCATGCATTTCTACACCAAAACCAGATTATAATCGATTTATATCTAAATCCTACTACCACTAATTTTTCTTCACAAAGTTGAATCTTTGTACCCTTTCACCTAAAATCTCTATTTTTTTTCCAAACTATCTGAATGCTCCACTACTTCCTAGTTCCAATATTTATTCCTTATTTGATCTAGTTCTAGTGATTTCTCCAAATTCAAGTGATTTCTTCTCTATAACATCATTTTTCTAAAAATATATATGCTCCCAAAAAGCAGATACACACACAGAGCAACTCGGGTCAGAACAAGGACAGGAGGATTTAATCAGTAGGAATTCACAGACACACTGGGACAAGTCAGGCACACAGTGCAGACCACGTACTTCTTAATCTGCTTACTGAAAAATATTTTTTCTCTAATTTAATCAGTATCTCAGAGCAGTGGCATAAGAAGTCCTAACTCAGGTCTTCCCAAAGATAACTTGCTGAGGAGGCTCTAGTCGACTAAAGCAAAGGATATAAGACAGCTCAGTTCAGTGGGGCCTAGAAGTGGCTCAGTGACACCGTTCCAAAGACATTGGGCCGGAGGGGACGAAAGGAAAGGAGGAATTAACTGACGACTCTGCAACACCCCAGGGAACCAGCTGTTCCCTGAGTATAATTGACTCTGTTATAGTCATCCAATAAACTAAGTGCTAAGAAGTGGACTTTACTTCAGCAAAAATTGCTTGAGCAACTTTGCTGGGGAGCAGAGAGCAGTACCAATTAAACATCTCACATCTGCAGCACAAATTATGTAAATACAGAGTACATAATAAAAGCAAAGATTTTTTAACTTAAAAGTGTTGAGAGAATGGATATTCTAGAAAGAGTCCATAACAGCTTGTTTTTTTTCCAAGACATACACATTATTGCATAATGTATAATATTCTGTAAATAAAGTTGTTTTTCTATTGGCTTGGCATTCAAAACAAAAGCTACAGAACAACTGAAATAGAGCATGCTGAGAAAGAAGACTCATCTTTACAGCCACTTTAAAGCTTCACAGTATTTATTCTAAGCTGAATGAGATTCTTTGTTATTCAAATTATTTTATAGCTAGCAGGAGAACAAATTTTCGAACCATCAGGCAGTCGAACATTGCCACAATTAGCACAAAAGTTCGGCAGTCTCCATCCTTGGATGATTTTAAGAGCAGACTGGATAAAGCCCCATGTTACCTATTTAGATCTCATAGTTGGCTCTGCTTTAAGTAGCAGGTTGAACAAAAGACGTCCCAGGGGCTGCTCCATTCTCAAGAATCCCGTGCATAGCAGCATAACCTACCCCATAGCGGCTGGACGACTGTTCACAGCACCCTAAACTGTGGTACCACAACTGCACTTTTTCCGAATGCAACTCACTGATTTTATGTTCAAAAAATTCTGAGTCTTCAAACTCACCTGTCCTTGAAGATGTCTTGAGCTGTCTTGTCTTCTTTCCTCTTGCCAACATCCTTTAGGGGGAAGAGTGCTTTGATTTTTTCCAGAGGACCCTGGCATCTTTCTTTTACCACACTGGGAGTCTCCAGCATCTCCAGCAGATGCGGTTCAATCGGCGGCAATGGCTTATCAGGGTGAAAAGCCTTATGCTGCAAACACTGTATGAAACAAGATAAGCAAAGACAGACTTCTGGGTTATATGCTTTTAATACAATATGCCTGTGTACCTGACTTCATGTGCTTTATTAAATGCGTCTTCCATACCAAATGAGAGGCTGCATTCAGATTGCTGAAATATTCCAGCTCTCAAATGAATTGAAAATAACAGTCAGCTGCTTAAGGAGATTAATAAAGATATTAAACAAGAAGATGGATTAAAAATAACCACACCTGCACTCACTGTAACAAGCTGTAAAGAAAATTACGGAATTTCAAAAGAATGAAGGAGTTGTTCCCAAGTATGCAGCTTTTTAACTTCATTTTACCTTTAAAATATAGTCCTTTTACATAACACAGTCACATAGTGGAGACTTCCAGGAATTCCACAGTTAGTTAACAAGATACATATTCAACTTTGTATTCCAGCTGTTGAACAGTTTGTTCTTTTCGAGGAAAATATTTCTTTTTCATCAATAAAATTCAGTGTGCATAACAGAAGAATTTATCGTCAGTTTAGAAGCAAATGCCAAGAGAGAAATTAAATGTACACAGGTGAGGGAGAGAATATGGTCTGTTTGCAGATGAGTTTTGAAAAGAATGTGGGACTGACAGATGTGCAGGAAAGCTGGAACAGATGGCAGGATCTACACAGGAGAAGGCTCTTTTACCAAAGTGTAAGTGCACATAGGCAGGAGCCCAGCAGAGGAAGAATGAGCAGGTTAATGAGGCTGGCTACAAAAATTCCAAGGGGAATTTTACATACAAAGCAGGTACCTCTTAAATGTCGTGAAGGATGGGATAGCAGTGGATATGTGTGCCTGTGCACCTGTTAGACCCACACTATGCACATGTGTATACATTTATATGGTCACAATCACATGCAGACACACATGCTGTAGGCGGGAGAGTATTTTTTCCAAGTCCCTTGTACCATGTGGATCAGACAGTATGGATGTAACTATTCAGTACACCAGGAAAACAGGCTAGATCTGCTCCCGCGATGGCTGTCAGACATGACCTTAATTTAAAAAAGAAAAACAAAGCAAACAAAAAATTCTATCCATGCTGAAGAGCTGCCAGTAAAGAAAATGCAGACCATATGCTGCACATCAATACTGATGTGCTTTCATGCTGCCATTAAGATTCCAATCCATATTAGCACAGACTTTCAAAAGGAGGCAGTCACACAAGGGTACTGATTTGTAAACACTTGTAATGATTTAAGGCATAATTATTATGAAAGAAAGTAAAAAATGTTGCTAGGAGCTGCAGTAATGGCTCTTGCAATACAGGAATAAAAAATTATTTAAACAGCATTAGGGAACTGATTTAAATCCATGAACAAAAACAAACAAAAAAACCCCACAAGCCCTTCACTGTGACGGCATTTTTAAGGCTTTTGTATCTAAAGCCCCCAAGAAAATAGCTACAATAGTTGGGCATAATGAAAAGCAGCCACAGCCTCCACTTATTCCATTTTTAAGAATAAAAGATGACTTTGGAAACCTGAGGTAGGAAATAAATGGAGATAAAGTGACTTCAGACTTTATCTTAAATTTTAACCCCAGTCAATCCCTTTTAATCTTGCTTTCTCTTTCTTCCAGCAAGAAGCTCTCCCACCTTCACTAAACAGCAAGACAGTGAGGCAAGACTGTCCCAGGAATGGATTAGTATTAAAAGCTGCAGAACATGGTTCTAATACACAGCTGTCAAAATTAAGCATCTAGTCTAAAGCAGTTATACATCCCCAATCATAATCATCTCATTTGCGACATTGAAGGTAAGCAAGATGATTCATTTTCCAAGGTTCCCTTTTCATGGATTATGAAATGTGCTTAAACATCTCATCTTACACAGTCTGCCAGCTTCCAGGTTAAACATGCCTGATCTCAATCTCACCACGAGCATCTAAGTGTTCAGAGTGTTTGTAACTACTTTAAAATGACCTTCCAACAGATCCGCTGTATCCAGTGGAAAATGAAATTGCGTGATGTTAAAAAGTTGATGTAAGCAACTTCCTCTCCCTCTCCACCCTGCCTGTAGAAAACACATGCCACCATCACCAAACAACCCAACTACATACAAACAAGCTCAGTCCTTGAAGATCATTTTCACGGACCATTTCATGGCTGCAACAGCCATTGCAGCATATTTAGATGGGGATTCTGCAGCTGGATCCCATGAATTATGCAGTGCTGCTGGCCACCTTCACCCCAAATCCAGCCCTCAGGTCTGTCTCAGTACAGAACAGTCAGTGCTGAGCAACTTATTGGTCTAGATATCAAATAAAATGCATTGCATTGCATTCCATTCCCAAATGTCCTATACACTTCACATTCCCGTACGGAACAGAATCGACCTTAACACTGAGGTTGGAAGTTTGACACTATGAAAGTCACAGGAGTTAGACCAGACTTCTCTGGAAGCAAAGGAAGAGCGAGAAAGGAAAAAAAAAAAAAAAAAAAANCCCCAAATGTCCTATACACTCCACATTCCCGTACTGAACAGAATTGACCTTAACACTGAAGTTGGAAGTGTGACACTATGAAAGTCACAGAAGTTAGACCAGGCTTTTCTGGAAGCAAAGGAAGAGCAAGAAAAAAAATGCATCTGAAGCTGTGGATACAGGATATTCCCTATTTCCCACCCAGCAAGCATTAGCAACTTCCACCCACTTGGCTGTTTCCTGATGCCTACCACTGCTTCCAGAGAGATATTTTAACTTGATGTTTCTGTTTAAATTCTGACTCTTATTGCTTATTATTCCAAGTAGCTTTATGAGGCACCAGAACAAGCAAATAGAGGGAGAATTCATCTCTTCCTCAGTGCTGTTTTTCCAAACCATCTATCCTGTTCAACCAAATCAATTTACTGGCTACACTGAAAACATAATTTAAAGATGGTCTTGGGATCACCTAAGGTCACCAGTGCTACTTATTTAAAAAAAAAAAAAAAAAAAAAAAAACNAAAAAAAAAAAAAAAAAAAAACAGAAGTACTTTAATATGAGGATAAGTGCTGATAGGGCTTTATAAAAGTAAGCAGTACAGACAGACCTGCATATTACCTAATATATTGAAATAATAAATAAATATATCCAACAGTAGCATTCAGTTCAGGGAACCCGTGTGACCTATCTCCCCCTCGCTTTTGCATTTTGACAGCAAACTATCAAGCTACCTCCCTCTACAGATATCTAGTTCCCTTAAAAGGAACCTTAAAAGGAATTTCCTTAAAAGGAATCTAGGACCCTTAAAAGTCCTATTATTCTCCAAGAAAACTGTCAAGATAAGTAGTTACTCCCTTGTAGCGGCACTTGACTCAACTGTTGGGACAATGCCAGGAAAGAAAAGGCACACTGTATCTAGAATTCCTCTATTATGTTGCTATCTCCTATGTGTTTCATTTATAAGTAAAACCATATTTGCTTCCTAATACCCAAGTTTTACAGTCCTTGCCAAAATACAAGTGATGAAGATGTCAATCCATTTTAAGCTCTTCCCCAGCAAAATCTTCTGCTGACCAAGTCCTGCAATCGGGTTACACACTGTCTTGTCAATATGACTGGCAGAATTTAAAGGGAACATTTAGTACTTCAGGTGTCAATCAGAGTAGGCTTGGAAGACTCTGGGCTTGCTGTGTTCCTGAAACCAAAATTTGACCTGCAAATTTGCTATTTCTGACAATGCAAAAAAAAAAAAAAAAAAAGACACTGTGACTTCTGGAAACCAAAATGCTCTTGATTTAAAACCACTTTATCTGTAGAATAATAAAAAAAAAAAGGTCATTTGTAATTGTTGAGACTTTATAAACATAGATCCTATACCACTTTTTGTCAATTTTAGAGTGTAATTACACATACAGTTCTCTCCATGGCATTGTATACAACACAATTCTGCAGCTGCAGAAATTGCAGCGTAATTGTCTTTATTTTTGAATTTGCTGTGTCATTTTTTTGAACACTTGAATTCCAATGCATAATCAGTCTCTCGGCCTCAGAATGCAAAGAAAAACTTTATGATGTAAAAAGAACATAAATCAAAATGCAGACAGCATAATGCAAGAAGTGTGAGCTGCACCATTTGCCTGTAAATTGTGTAAGCTCAGACATCCAAATGGAATATGGTAACACTATTAACCACTTATTTCCAATCAGTTTTACCCTAGACCAATCTGGTTTTTGAACCACTGTTAGATGCAGCAATCAATAGAGAAGTGACTGTGCTCAAGATTTCCTGGGACACAGAACAAGGAGCTTGATTTTTCCCAAGTTTCAGTCAATTTCTCTCTCTGCCTAGAAGCTGAAGGCTGTGTCTATACTTGCATCATGGTCATTGCAACACAATTTTAAGACAAGTTTTCACTTCTGTGTGCCAGTGAACGTCAAGGATGCTGTGGAGGACATCTCAGCACAGGTCAGATAGCATGATTTTTTTCTTGCTTCTTGGAAGCCAGAAATGTTAAGAATAAAACGTATGTCAGGAACAACATAGAAACCAGTGGCTGCACAATACTTACATAGGAAAGAATTTATATTATACTTTTCACAGAGCAGATCATTTCAATGATAATTGGAGAAGGAGATAGAAAGATGAAGAGTTTTAATGAAAGAGGTATTTTTAAAATACACCATATATTTCATCATCTCACCTGGTACAATCTCTGAAAATGAGGGTTTGGGATTTTGCTAGGCTTAAAGAGGTCCTCAAAACTTTCTCCATCTTCATCTTCATAAACTAAATTCATAGAATCAATCAGCGAGTCAACTGCAGATAGCTGATCCTCTGAGACAACAGAAATTAAAAACATTTGTAGATGGTTGCATTTCTTGAAACAATTTACAAATGAAGATTCATTTCAGAATGGGAAATTTTAACAGAGGCATTAAATGCCAAGGCAGTTATAGACATGCTGACAACAAATAAAGATAATGGACACAGTAATAAAAATCCTGCTTTGTTTAAGAACTACCATCTAAAGTTATGATGCCTTTGGGAATTTTTTTTAAGCCCTCAGTTTTTCTTCTTTTTCACCATGTTTTTATTTGCAACAGAAGGTTTATAGATTTCTTGGAATATAGGGAAAACAACTGATTTGAAAAACTAAATACAACTTAAAGTTATGATTGTAAAATAACTCAGTTCATGATAGTTGATTACTGCTTTGGTAAGACAGCCTGTTAGATTTTTTCAAAAACTGCTGGTTATGGACAAGAAACCAGAACCTGGCTTAAAAATACCTCACTATTCTGAGTAGTATACATCCACTCAATGCATCATCCTACAACAAATTAAAGAAGTTCCAATGAATTTCAAGCCACACCTCTTTATGTTTATTGCTATGAAAACAATCTCAGAACAGTGAGTCTAGCTTGTGAGCCTGCACGTTCTCTCCAGATGGCCCCATGTGAATCTAGAGAGTTCATGCTTTAAAAAACAAACAAAATAAACCTCTCGGACAAAAATACTGCACAGCCTTCACCTTTTGGTGTTACATCAACAACTCACTGCAAATGGCTGCTGGATCAGCTTTGCAGGAATGAAGCTGATGTCCCTATTCTAGATAGTTAAGTATATATTTAGAATCCATCATAAGCCACAGGCGCACAAACGCATTCAAAGATGTTAGATCTCTACCAGAGAGATCTTGTGAGACTAATAATCACATAAGCAAAGCCAGGATTCATTTAATGAGACAGTTGTAAAACACTGCCTGCAAATGTGAAACTGCAAAACTAAAGTTTTGACACCAGCTTTACACTTCAGGATGACATCACTTTAACATATTTGCAAAGGGCTGGCGTTTTTTTTTTTTTTTTTCCTAAGTCAAAATAACCAAAAAAACTTGCATTTTAATTTGAAAGTCAAATATTCTAACTATTTTAGACCATCTTAAAGAAAAACCAGTAGGTTACTTTGTCCAGGTGGAGAAGAAAGGGCTATCTTACCTGTAGGAGTATATTTTTTGCTGTTTTTCAAGGAAGAAAATGTATATTGTCTTAAGTCTTCCGTGAAGGGTAGTTGCACGTAGATGAGACACTGAGTGAAATGAAGGAAAAAAGAAACAATCGAGTCTAAAATGAAAAATCTGAAGTTCCCTAGAAGCGCCCCCACCATAGAAATATATAATAAATAACAACAAAGAATCCCAATATTTATAGAGTAACAGTTTTAAGCAAAATAAAACAAAGATTATTAATGATATAGCAATGACTAAACTGTTCATCTGTACTGGCTGAATGTAGAGCTCAGGTTATCCTATCTCTCTTTGCTGGTGGATTGCTGTGCAAAGTTCCATCCAGACAAGCTTTAAATACCCCACTGAATGGTGCTCTGGGAGGTTTTATCATANAGTCTAAAACAAAAAATCTGAAGTTCCCCGGAAGTGCCCCACCATAGAAATATATAATAAATAACAACAAAGAATCCCAATATTTATAGAGTAACAGTTTTAAGCAAAATAAAACAAAGATTGTTTTAAGATAATAGCAATGACTAAACTGTTCATCTGTACTGGCTGAATGTAGAGCTCAGGTTATCCTATCTCTCTTTGCTGGTGGATTGCTGTGCAAAGTTCCATCCAGTCAAGCTTTAAATATCCCACTGAATGGTGCTCTGGGAGGTTTTATCATAGCTTGCTGTGTTCGAAAGCCAGAAGTTGTTTTTTGACATTCTCAGCTTATTTTTTTTTCTTTATTCATATACCTCCTCCAGTTCATATCACCCTAAATAATTCCTTTCCATCCTTCATGTTTATACCCTTCAAAAGTCTGAAGGCTGCAATGTCCGCCCCCACCTTAGTCATTCCTTAGCCACGCTATACATACTTAGATCTTTGAATAGTCTCCTATAAGTAAGATCGGTGGAAACATATGCTGCATAAATTCTGAAATATCGTTTTTCTTTGGGCCTCACAGAAAATTTTTTACATTTTATTTCAGATATGATTCTGTTGAACACTAGAGCTTTCCTTAAAAAAGAAAAAATACCTTTTCTTTAAAAAAAGCTCCAAGAAATCAAAATGAAGTGATTACAATTTTTACTGAAATAAAAATATATCTATAACATAGAGGATACCAATACAAATTTATTATATTCTTTTTCCATGCTTTTTCCTTCCTAGGGTGTATATTTAAAACTATTTGTTCTGAATTGTTATTATCTTGCAAAATCACCTCCTCCACCCCAGAAAAAAAAAAGATTTCTTCTGCTATTTCACCATTCTGTAAATTCATATGGTTCAATTGTAGCCATTTATTAAATCATATTTGTAAAGCACTCATAAAGAGGACCTCTAAAGAACAGTAAGAGTTAAATATTACCTCATAAGCATCCTTAATATATGGAAAGGCTGCACCAATCTGTGGGTTACATCTTCTATCATAAACGTAACGCACTATAGCCACTACTTTCAACTCATCCAGTGCATGGATAAGGGCAGAAAAAGCAACTGCTGCATTCTGAAGAAGAAAGGAAGAAAGAAAAAAAATCTGCAAATTCATCCAAGTTCTCAATAACATCCACTGAAATACAATAAATTCCCACTAAATTAATTCATAATGAATTTCCAGTAAACATGAAAATATTATAATATTGTAGTTATTATATTAGAAATATTATAAATATTGTAGGACAGAAAGGTAGACAAGTTGGACCCTTAATGGAACACAGTGCTGAGAAGTTTTTACTTCTCCTACTTCAATCAGACCTCTGAATTATTGTAGAGTATCACAGTGGCACAAGAAGCTTCTGTTGCATGTGAGAATGGATCTAAGTACCAATTCAACTTCTCTATGCCTTTACACATACATAATATTTACTAGATTCTCATTATTCATGAGATCTGGGGGCTGATCCATTTGGAGTTTGATCCAACTCCTTTTGACCTTCTCAGGAAAACATATGAAAACTTTTCTAAGTTGCATTAAGAATAATTCTGCTTTATTAGCACTGCAAGATTTTTTTTTCCTATTCTACAACACAACCCCTTTTGTTGACCTTACCTCATCACCTTTTGCTGCAAAAACCTTGAGAACCTGGTTGCCCATGTAGTACTGCCTCTGGACCTGCAGATTCAAACGGTCACGCGTTAGCTTGATCCAACACAAGAGTCATTAATGCAACTGGACCAATTAAATTATGAAACAACCAAGATCCTACTCAAATGAAAAAGCTGCAGAATTTAATTCCTGTGTGTACAAGTCCTGCATATTTTTCATGCTTGAATTTATCAGACAATATAGATATTCAGCTGTACTCTGCAGTATGGACTGGAAGCAGTGAGAGACAATGCTTATCACAGTTGTTATCAGTCTGAGTTGTCTAACTTTGCCATCAAATATGTGCCAAATAGATGCTGAAAAATACAAACAAACTAAAGCAAACAAGAAAACACAAACAGGAAAAAAAAAAAGGATTGATTTTGCTTTGTTGAAGAAAATCTCTTCACACTGCAAAACAACGAGACTCCAGGTAGCTTGGAGATAGTGTGCATCACCATAGCGCTGCTGAAGACAGCGACAACCTAGCCCGGAGCACATCTGTTTCTGAATTACAGGAGGATTCTTGAACACAGATTATTGTACTTGCAATTATTCTTTACTCATCTATCTCAAAGAACTCAGGCATTTTTATGTTCAGTGTAATATAAGTATCTATACATCACTGCACCTTTTTTTTGTTTGCCAAAAAGGTTTTTAATAATACTTTCAAGCATTATTTCTTGATTTACATGGTATTGCTTATAAATTAAAAATCAAAGTTTAAGCGGCCTCTGATCTTCTTTCCTGAGGGATGTGAATAACTGAGAAAATAATATGAGGTGGTTCTATTCCTTCTTTAATTATGTATTTGGAGCTGCTCCAGTTTCTCTAGTTAATAATAAATTATCTTTTCTCCAAAGTTTCTACACGAAACAACTTAATAGAAAACATACATTTGAATAGTGTTAGGATTGTGACTCCAAACAGTAAAATTCAGGAACTAAAACATAAGGAAAGTAGGAGTCTGGAAAATTCTAGTTGTAGCAGAAAACTTTTCAGTACTGTTACCTAATGATATAGTTTCAGTTTTGCAAAGATATCTGAAATTTTCATTCCATTGAGATCTTCAGAACTGCTATTGGGTGTAATTACTCACACTCTTGTTTACAGGACATGAGAACACATTAATTAAGGTGCAACTTTTTTTTACAAAAGCCAGAGATAGGTGAAGTACATAATAAAACTACCAAAAGCAACAATGCTTGGTACATTGCAAAAATTTTGCATTGCAAACAATTTGTTAATTCTTTAAGGGATATTTATGTGAATTAACATTTATGCCTACAATTAATTTTATGCAGACAGTCTGAACATATATCCACCATATACCAATGGTGGAAAAAAAATGTCCTTAAGTGAAAAGACTGCTCATCCACAAGAGCATGATGCTTCTCATCCATTTTCCTCTTAACTGCTTCCTATTTTAGTGAAAGTCAGACTTCAGGCTGAAATAAGAGGCCAGACTCCAGTGGAAGAGAACACAGCATATGAAGAAATATTGCAGAATGAGATGAAGACAGTAATACTCAGCTGCAGGCTAGTAATATGTGGTAAAAGTGCAAAAATATGTCCCACTGAAAGGCTAGGTTCAGACATACCATGGCTGGATCATGCTTCTAGTCCACAACTCGCCAGGCTCTGACATCTCTCTGCCCTAAGTAGTTTAAGGCATTATAAGCTCAAGCATGATACAGCCCCTTGATCAGTCTCTTTCAGTACACAGGATATTGTGTTATTTAACAGTTTTAAATTCTGAATGTCTGGATGTCCTCAAGTAGCAAACAGATTACAGCCAACCCATTTAGGCTGGCTTTCCTTTTAATTAAAAGAGCTTAAATCCCTGGCTCCTCAATTAACAAAGTGCTTAGGTCCACTGCACACAGTCTAAGGGCATATCTAGTCTTCTAAGAGTCTCTGTGCCACATGTAGAATTGAGCAGAAAAGTGTGGAGTTACATCCATTTGGGAGTCAGTTCCCATGGATATTTCCATTTTCCACTAACTTTTTTTTTTCCTGGCGAAGATGATGATTTCTCATCCTTTTAAGGTTTCTGCTTTACACAGTGAGAGAGATATTTCAAAGAACAGGAGGACTGAGAGTTTTCAGTACAGCAGGAGCAGGGCTGCCCTATGATTTCCTTAGGGACTTCAGTTTGGGCGCTGAAGGGGACTGGGTGCAGTGACCTGCATGATAAGTCAAGTTTCAGTCATCCCTGGCAATATCCTGAAGAGGGAAGAGTGGAAGCATCTTAAAATTTCTCACAGTTATTGGCACTCGCATTCCTGTACTTCCACCACCCGAGGAAAGGGTTGCTAGGCCTTTGCATTAGGCTTTCCTAACGCTTAAATCTCAGCTTTCCAGTAGGAAACGGCCTTGTGCGGGATTGCTTTTAAGGTACTCTCCCAATTTTAGTTCCTTGCAATTTCTAGTTAAAAGGGGACCAAAATTAAGCCCCTGGGTAAAGTGTCTATGCTCTATGCCTAACAGTAGGCATCTGTTGAAACAGGANTCCCTGGCAGTATCCTGAAGAGGGAAGAGTGGAGGCACCTTAAAATTTCTCAGTTATTGGCACTTGCATTCCTGTACTTCCACCACCCAAGGAAAGGGTTGCTAGGCCTTTGCATTAGGCTTTCCTAACGCTTAAATCTCAGCTTTCCAGTAGGAAACGGCCTTGTGCGGGATTGCTTTTAAGGTACTCTCCCAATTTTAGTTCCTTGCAATTTCTAGTTAAAAGGGGACCAAAATTAACCCCCTGGGTAAAGTGTCTATGCTCTATGCCTAACAGTAGGCATCTGTTGAAACAGGATATATTTATGAACTTTTCTTCATCAGAGGAGCACACAGTGCTTATATCTACTACAATCAGCAAGTAAAAATCATCCTTGGTGGCAGATGCCTCATCCCCAGCCACTGGAACCCAATGCAACACCAGTGCTTTAGTGAAGCTAAGCCAAAATCTATTGTCTGTAAGGACCCAGTAAGTTGAATGTGAAGAGGTTCAGTACCATACCTGAGAGGCTCTGGTGAATCCCAAAACAGAAAAACATTTTGCTTCAGTTTTGTATTTCATTTGATCTTCATCTATTTTGGAAAAAGGAACTATATCACTCCCATAGCGAAACCCTGGAGAACAAAAGAGGAGCATCTGGTAAGCATATGGGCCTCCAGTTCTAACACTGAAATTAGCTCTCTGAATATTTTAACAATGTATGCACGCCCCACAGCTACACTCTATGCACGCTTATCAAATTACTTTCTCTGTTAACAACAACAACAAAAAAACCTACATTATTTCATTCTTTTACATAAATGGTTACTCTTGCAGATAGCAGGAATGAAAATAAGAGAAAGGAGTATCTTATCCAAATTATGTTCACAGATTAAATTTAAGAAAATGGACTGTAACACTCTCTGCAAACTAGCAGGAAAACCCAACACAATCATACCAAAAATCTCATACAGGAAGTGACAATACAAGGAATTCAGAGAAATAAAAATGTGCTGGCAATCTAAGTGAGATGTTCAAATATGATGGAAAACTAAAAGTGCTCTAAAATACCAAAATGGAACAGCTCTTCTGCACACCAGTTCCCCTGCCTTTGCATCTCAGGGATATTTCACAAAATAGGAACACAACAGGTTCTCAGAGATATGCTCCGCTGCACTTCCTTATACCACCACCTCAAGTTACAGTATCTTCCCTGTAACAAACTTCTTTATACTCCAAATATACATATACATATATATATACACGCACACACACACACGTAAATCCCAGGACAAAGAACCCATATGCATACAAGTTTTCCTGAAAATCAAAAAACAAATGACCAAAGGAAGTTTTAGAAAGGCTGCTAAGGGGCAGAATATTGTCTTGTGACATTTCTGAGAATGTCCATAAGAGTCCATGAGACACCAGTGAGACACTCTGCAGCTCTAACTACACTGAGCATCACAGCACTGACAGGTAAATTTTTGGTGTCTTCCGTTAAGTCTGAACTGTTCACCACTTCAATAGTATCAATCATTCACCAACTGGGGCAGTCAGAGCATCAGCAGAAAATGGATATAAATGCTCCAAAACACACTTCCTACCAAAAGTAACTTCTATTTGGCAAAAGATTTGAAATTATATAAAATAAACAACCTACTACTTTGTTGTTTGTTATTGTTGTTGGTTGTTTGTTTTTCCTGTAAGAAAGTCAGGGTATTTTTACATGCTATTGCTACAAAATATCTATGATTGCTACAATTTAAAGAGGTTGAACATAGAAAATGTCTTCATTTTTAAATTTATTTTAAAATACATTTTATTTAAATTTATTTTGGTGGCACTGAGTGGATTTTCCCCTTTACAGTACATTTTCACTACTTGGTGGGTTTCAAATAGCACAAAAAAAAAGAAAAAATAACCAAAGTGTACCTATAGAATCAAAAGGAATTACACATATTTGCTTAACTCAGTTATAAAGAGTAGACTCTACTTTATACTGATACTGGAGTCTTTATTTTTCTCGGAAATGCCCAGAGGGGCTGAAGAACATGAATAATTATCTTAACCACGTCAAATACTCCGCATACCACTGCTTTAAAATCAAACCTCTCACAGAATTTAAACAATATCTTGAACACTAACATTTCCTTTAATGGTTTCATCTTCCCAATTGCAGACTAGAGTATTTGCTTACCTGGAAAAAATGAAGTGCTATGAAAGCCACTTATGTATCAGTAAAACTAAAGAGCTGAAAACAGTAAGAGTAACATCACTACTCACTAGAACATGCAGGTGAGCTTCTCTAGAGAACACAGTTTAGAAAGCTTCAAGTTCCACCAAGGATATTATTATTATTCCTACTACTGACAAAAGTAAGAACTTTAGAAATTTAATAATATAAGCCGTTAAGCTTTGGTTTGCCTTCAAGGAGCATGCAAAAACATCATACCTTGAATAGTATCATCTTTCTGAATTTCTGTCTCATCATCATCATCTAAGCAGTAAACCGTTTCTCTTCGCACATCTTCTTTACTGAGGGTTTTAGCATCTACCACTGTCCAAATTTTTTTCACCTTCTCTTCTGTAATCTTTATGCGAGCATTTAAAGAAAAGAAATATTCACTGAATATTTCAGTTGGATCAATAAATACATAAATAAATAAAAACCACAAAAAGCACATACACACACAAAACCAACTAAACAAAAACTTAGACTCAATACTGGATTACTTACCAAGAATGGGCTAATACTGACTGCTACCATAGTGCTTGTAGCATATTGTTTCAGCTGCATGACAGTTGTCAACCACTCCAGCTATACTGCAGTAACTGCATACTTGCCTTAGCTATTAATTAAAACCATGGGCTAGATTATCTATGCAAGTTTTTGGTCACAAGATGACATACTTGCTACCCATTTTACTTTCTTGCTCTTTATACTCACACTTTTGGACCCCATTAAAACAAATGTTAAAGATTTGAAAAGACTGCATGCTCATTCAGCTTGTTTGCATCAGAGTCAATACACTATGACATGAAAAATATCCTATTAGTTAAGCTTCCCCAAAAGGAAGATAAAGATTCAAATTATATTACAGGACCCAGAAGAGAGACAATGAGTAAGTACTGGCAACAAGTGAATTTTGCCAGACTATAGGGAAAGAAAAACACTTTCGTTTCTTCTCTAGTTAAACGAGATTGATGGTGAACCTAGTGAATGAGAACAAAAACAGAGATCTGTGCAGAATTGAGAAGACAACAGACAAGGGCAGCAGACACAAGTCTATTCCTGTGTCTTAACTGCTGTATGACTTCAGGCTAGTTGCTTGGTTCATGTTTTTCAATCTCTCAAGTTCCACTGATGCAGTTTGTAAGCATCTTTGGGAAGGGACTCTTACTAGGGCTTTGCCCAGGCCTGGCAGAAAAATCTTAATAAAATTAAAAATATTCATGAATAAGTATAAATGGGAAGCTGTTATCAGAGAGCTTTTCCAGGACTAAGAAGCTTGTCTTTCAGAAATTAGGGAAATTTCAACTTTGCAATGCATCTTTTTGAAACCTTGCACTACTGGCTAGACCCTACTTCGAGATTCCAATTACAAGCCAAATAATCTCCATCTCACCAAATCCATCACTACTGCAACACTATACGGGTGCCTAAAAATTATGCATTAACTGCGATTTTGCACAATCTGTTATTAAACATAGTTCCTCCCCCTTCCTTCCCCTCCTCGACACTGCAGGAAAACCTCATATAAACTATATGGGAGACTGTGTGTGCGCCCTGGCAAACACCACAGAAATCAAACAAGCTGAAAGGACACATATTTTTCCAAGTCTGAAATAACAATAGATGTTAACACAAAAGCTGGTAACACATTTACAGACAGTGTCCCATGGTCAGAAGTTAAGAAAAATATTAAGACTCATTCAGCTGTGGGCATTTCACTAATGCCAAACAGAAAGCTTTACACATGCGCAGCATTCTTAATTAAGCTCATCAACTTCAATACCATTAACTGTCATATTATAGATAGGAATTATTTCTGTTTCTGTACACGACGAACTGTAATTCTTAACATATGTGTACAATGTGACAAAGAGTTGCTGTGGGAACCATAGCTTTAGAGGTACCGGCTTCTACATATATAAAATCTCTACCATAACTATTTGGGATGTTGTTTTATCTTTTATTTTCTGAGCTTTAAGGAAGAAAAAAAATGCTGCAGCACCTAACTTGCTACACCAGGTACACTAAAAATATGATTTTATTAACTTACAGATTTGTAGGCCACGATCCTTATAGACAAATCAGAACCAATAGTTAACTGGCAGGGCCAAGGCATAGGTCTTCTTTCCATTTTCTTAAACATCGAAAGACGCTCCAGGCTTTCTCTAAATGAAGGAATTGAGAAGACTGAAATGAACTCTTTGGTGAACTGTAATAAAACGTTACAGGCAATACACTCTCTCCTGGGAGATGCATAAGCCCAATTGTTTCAGCTTAGACTGCATAAAGCATTAGAAAATAAGCTGCATGAGTAATCTTTTCATTGTACAAAAGAAGCATAGGAACAAAAGAGGAGAAACAGTAAATCATTTCCTGCTCAAATCTTTATGATGCTGTGACATTAGGGCTTAAAATCAGTATGTCAGGTCTTACGGGGAAACTATTCAATTGCTTATTAAGCGTTTTACATTTATTGCTCCTCACCCAATTAGGATATGGAGCTGGCCAAACAAGCCAAGTTAGAAAGGGCTTCTCAAGTGGTAAGATGTTTTATACAGTGGAAGTGAAGAAATAAAGAACCTATTTTAATTAATATTATTTTGTCTGAGCGTTAACTTCTGTCATGTTTTCTTTAAACCTCAAACTAAGGAACTCATTATTTCCATAGTTCTGTTAGAATGAAACAGGATACTTGGAATATTTGTAGTCCAAATAGTACATATGCAACCTTACAAAATGGAGGAAAAAAAAGGCAGGCTAGTTTTAATTTCAAAAACTATTTACATAATAGGAAACATTTAAACAATGGAGTCCAAAATTAAAAAGTTGGAAATAAAAATTATTTATTATTGTAAAAGCAAATGAGCTTGATCTTTGCATCCCAGAACAGCTTTCAGCTGATCCCGAGTGTGTTAGGCATTTTGCTATAAAATTCTAGTGCAGATGAAGAACAAAGAAAATATTGGCCCCACTGCACAATCAAGCAAAGGTAAAAAAGTGCTGACCTCACCATCTTATATCATGATGAACAACTAAATGCACTTCTCTTGATATAGAGTAGTTCTGGCAGAAATTAAGATTACTACTTGACATGTTACTACAAAATTTAACTTGCTCTTCTAATTTCACACTCTCTTCAAAAGAGGAATTTTAATTCTAGCAGCACGAAAATGAAAGGAGAAAATGAGCTGGGATTTTATAAGGACAATTTTTTTTTTCTTGAGGAATGTAAGGGATTTTTTTCTAGTAAGAGAGACGTCAATATAGAGTTTAATATAATGACAAATAATTTTAAAATATTTTAATAGTATTTTGTAAAGCTTAAGGTCATGCATTTACTTAAGAACATTTAAGTACACTGTTAGAACTACTGCAACACGTAACAGTCAAGAAGTGATGTGAAAAATCAAATCCCTCCCAATGTCACACTAGCTCAATTTCCTAAATCCTTTGTTCCTTTTATTTGCAGAAGAAAAATATTCCCTCACTTCAAAATGTATGAAGCCACTAAAAGCCTAGCAAATACATGCTTTAATTCATATTTTAAAAAATGTTTCTTCTCCTCTGCTCTCCAGATCCTTACTCCTGAAAAGAGAACTGGGCAGAAACGTCTAATGCTTCCTGACAGAATGCCAGGTATCAACGTCCTTGTTGGCAACACTGCTATAGGATCCTCCCCCTTACCTTAAAGGCATTATCAAACCATAGAACAATACAAAGCATTAATCACACTTACTTTCCTGAAATGACTCATTAATTTTCATGAGAATCAAATCTTTTTATTATTTCCTTTTCTTTTTTTTTTAATTACCAGCACCAATAATGAAAAGAGAAAAGCAGCGTGTCCTAATAGGTAAATTATCATGACAGTTTTGCAAGGCTAACTTCTTAAAGCTGGATAAGCACCTTAACTGCATCTGAAACCTCACATGTTCTTAAATAACTAAAGCTTTAATCTATTAGCCAAATGTCTATTTATCAAAAGATTTAGGATTTCCCCTAAAATCATGGCACAAAGACAGCTTATGCAGCATCAGAGTCTGTAATAGAAAATACAAAGAAGGGGCCAAACCACATAGTAGCTTGATAACACAAATTATCCTAAAGAATAAGTGGACCCAGAAAGATGCTGCTTTTCTCCTTTTTTCTGCATTTTTTTCAGATTCTTGATGCAGTAACAAAGCTTTTTGGTTTTTTTGAAAATGTTTTGCAGAAAGATTCACGTTGCTCTGTTGGGCAGAACAAAACACATAGGTAGAGATGCTGATGGGTTTCTCCACCTGGTCACACTAATGCCCAGATAACAGTATCTTGCTGCTGAGATAAAGCAGAACAATTTCACAGGGTGAGGGAAAGAAACTCCTTAAGTAAATAATAAATAGCAACATGCAAGCCTACAGGTACCATTCTCGCATAATGAACTCAGAAAACTAAATATTACATGTGACAGTCACTGTGCAGCTATGAACTAGTAAGATTCCTGAAATTACTGTGTTAAAGCTCACTTCATGATTATAGATTGAAGTACTAGGATGGTAAAAATCAGACTTTTGTTAAGACATCATTTGGAGCACACATGCAGTTTTCTTGTTTCTCAACTAATACATGCATGGAAGAGTCTCACATATAGCTTTAGCAATAGTTTTCCAGAGACAAACATATTTTTATTGTTTCACTGGGGAGATATCAATCTTTCAATTCTCCCATTAGGAATACAGCTAAAATGGTGCATTGTTTGGCACAAATACACAGTAGTCTGTGATTAAAAAGTAGGATTCAAGATACAACGTTAATCAAAATGTCTGTGGGAGCTGGATAAGCCAGTGAGCTATAGGAAGTCTGAAATTAAGAAAAAAAGCCACCATTAAATGCAAACATTCTACTTGCACCATGTCACATATTCAATCTCTTTCATAAACACATTTCTGTAAAGGAGATTTCAGAAGTATTCTCTCAAAAAATGCTCCAACACTCCCGGAATTTTTTTTTTTTAAACAGATATCCAAGTAACAGAAAATTTATTTCCCAACAAAATCCATAAGCTTTTCTACCTATTCTAAAGCTGCTAAAATAAGTTGTTTGAAAGGTACTGAACGTACACTGACAAAATTCACCGATTTCAGTGAAACTGAAAGCCAAATGACTATTAAATTTAATCATTTGTGGGAAAAAAATCAGAAGGTAAATTTAATAAGGAAAAATTTAGTGATAAAGAAGATTAGCCAGCTTTACCTGAAAGTGTAAACTTCTTCCAGCCCTCCTCCTTCATCCAAAGCATGCATCAATTTCTTTACCACATAGATTCCTTCTTTCTGTTGCTCAGTTATCCCCTTTCTTGCAAAAGAGTTTTTGGGCAAAGGAGAATGTGCATCAGTATCTCCACCTCCACCATCAGCATCCAATGGAAATGGCAGGCTAAGATCACAAGAAGCAGCAGTTATTTATTTTTCTTCTCAAATAAAACAACTAAAAATGAATCAAGAACTGTACCAGGAGTCCCTCTTTATACATCTAGCTACATTCAGATGTACACAGAGCTGCGCAGCTTGCAAAACACAGGAAGCAATCCTTAGGCCTGCAAGGCATTTGCAATGGTTTGGCTAATGTAGTGCACTAGTATCACACTTGAGTAGAACTAGAACGTGCACCTCTTAGAAGGTGTTAGGAAGCGAAGACAATAATGATTAGAGAACAAGAGCTACAAAAAAAGATGGAGCAAAAAGCCTGCAGAGAACTGAGTGAGAGGGCAGGTCAGATGTGAGAGTCACTAACTATGTAAAAACTGTTGTGGAAAAGGCATCAACAATCTGTTCTTCATGTTAATTAATCCCTCAAAATACAGCATGAACAAATAAGGTAAAATATAGGTAAGGTAAGGACTGATATAAGTAGCTCAAACTATAATCTCAGGAACCCACTGCCTGAGGAGATGGAAGAGTGACCATCACTGGGAGCATTTATAAAAAGATTAGACAAACACTGCTCTGAAGTGACATCCACCGAGCTGGCACAGGTCAAGGCAGAGGACTGGTTTAATGACCTGCTGAAGGCCTTTGCAGGGGACTCCAGGTCAGCTCGAGATACCACAGCGCTCTTCCTCTGCAGCAGGACTATTAAAGAGTTCTGGAATAAATGTTACTGTTTATAGGATTTTAATAACTTACAACACCAGGTGAGTTTTTGTCCGAAAATAACATTTTCCCTGTATTTTGTAAATAAGAACAACAACAAAAAGCCAGGGTTTGTAGATAGTCCGATTTTGCTGCTAAGTACAACAGTCGCAGAAGAGCCCCATGTGACTCTGCTCTGCTCCCCTGCCTATGNCGCTATGTGGTCAAGAGAGTAACCTACATTTTATCTGGCTTATTTTCACCTCGTTAGTCCATATTAAATTTTATCCATGGAACAACAATGTACAAAGCATATAAGAAAACCATACTCTAAAGCCAGTTAAGGAACAAAAANATGTTAAGAAAGTAAAAGAATTCTAGCATTGAGCTATGTGGTCAAGAGAGTAACCTAAATTTTATCTGGCTTTCACCTCATTAATCCACATTAAATTTTATCCATGGAACAACACAATAAGCAGAGCTAACAATGCACATAGCATATAAGAAAACCGTACTCTAAAGCCAGTTAAGGAACAAAAAGCTTCAAACTCCTGATTCACAGAACTTAGACTACTTTCATTATACACTGCTCAGAGCCTACTGCAATAGGAACTGTGTAATGACCAACGCTACGCAGTGCTCGCTGTGTGCTTCACACTTGGCAGCAGGAAGACAAACTATCTGCCACAAGATACAATCTGATCAATAACCAGGGTACGAGAGCTGAAAAAAAACATGGTTTAGCAAAAAAAGAATTTTTAACCAACATCCCAAGAACTGTATATTTGTATAGGTATTTCTCAAAGCACCATTTGTTTATGCAGACTGGGAGACAGGGTGTAAAACCATAGCTGACACTCTAACAACAACATTTCCCTAGTGCTTATATTAGTCATGAGGATTTTCCTGTGCTATGTTGCAGGCACAGAAAAATGAAAAGATGCATCACAGGATCCTAAACTGCAGCATGAACTTGTGATGGCAGCATCTGTGCTAACCAGCACAGCAAATCTGTGTGGAGACGAGGTAGCAGGAGCTTTAAGCTGTACTAGCTATCAGAGAAGATAGCAGGTCTCCAAAAGCCACGTATTCTGGCTGACAGCACACACACAGGTTCAGGGTGTTGTGTTTCTGCTGCCAATGTACCAACAATAGCTCAAATAAACTCAAGGAGATAATGCCAAAGCTCCTTTCAAGCACACCTCTTTTTTGCTATGTAGACAGAACATGAGAATAACCAGACATTTTTTACATTCAGCCTCTCCCAAGTACAGAAGACCTTTTCTCCACACCTATATATTAATTCAACGCCCTTTCCAAGAACATCTCAGTCATCTTGCAGACAGGTGCACAAATAGCTTAGCCAAATGTAATCAAGTTCACAAGGTTGCTCCCTGTAAGATGTTGGGCTCAGCAAGTAAGGGCTAAAAAAAAAGGTCAAAGCTAAAACAAAAATTTTTATTTTTTTCCAGCAACAGTTAATACATTCTCATATCACTACTGATTCTTTTGATCACTACCTATACCAAGATAAGATAAATAAGCATGACCAGAATCACTTAAGATACTGAATCCATCTTTCAACCAAGCCCATCACTGTGAACATATCCTTCTCCTCCCTCTTGCTTCCTTCTTGACACTAAAATTATTATATTTCTGTCTGTGTGTATACATATATATATATGTACACACACACACACATGCAGACACATACACACACACATACACACACACAGATATATATATCTGCAGCACCACTTCATATCTCTCTTACCTAAAATGGTCTAGACTGTTGCTGTGACAGGACCACTGCTTCTCAAGATATTTTTGCCTCATCATTTCTCAGTTTTCTACTGGTATAAAAAATTTGCCTCCTATTNCATCAGTATCTCCACCTCCACCATCAGCATCCAATGGAAATGGCAGGCTAAGATCACAAGAAGCAGCAGTTATTTATTTTTCTTCTCAAATAAAACAACTAAAAATGAATCAAGAACTGTACCAGGAGTCCCTCTTTATACATCTAGCTACATTCAGATGTACACAGAGCTGCGCAGCTTGCAAAACACAGGAAGCAATCCTTAGGCCTGCAAGGCATTTGCAATGGTTTGGCTAATGTAGTGCACTAGTATCACACTTGAGTAGAACTAGAACGTGCACCTCTTAGAAGGTGTTAGGAAGCGAAGACAATAATGATTAGAGAACAAGAGCTACAAAAAAAGATGGAGCAAAAAGCCTGCAGAGAACTGAGTGAGAGGGCAGGTCAGATGTGAGAGTCACTAACTATGTAAAAACTGTTGTGGAAAAGGCATCAACAATCTGTTCTTCATATTAATTAAGCCCTCAAAATACATCATGAACGAGTAAGATAAAATATAGGTAAGGTAGGGACTGATACAAGCAGCTCAAACTGTAATCTCAGGAACCCACTGCCTGAGGAGATGGAAGAGTGACCATCACTGGGAGCATTTATAAAAAGATTAGACAAACACTGAAGTGACATCCACAGAGCTTGCACAGGCCGAGGCAGAGGACTGGTTTAATGACCTGTTGAAGGCCTTTCCAGGGCACTCCAGGTCAGCTTGAGATGCCACAAAGCTCTTCCTCTGCAGCAGGACTACTAGATAGTTCTGGAATAAACGCTGCTCTTTACAGGATTTTAACATTTACAACACTAGGTCAGTTTCTGTCCGAAAATGACATTTTTCTTGTGTTTTATGAATAAGAACAACAAAAACCCAGGGTTTGTAGATGTGATTTTGCTGCTCTTCCAATTACACCCCTGAGTTAACTAAGTACAGCAATCACAGAAGAGACCCCCGTGACTCTGCTCTGCTCCCCTGCCTATGCCTGCAGATTCTCAGCTGTTCTGTCAGATCCAGACCATAATGCCTTTTACCACATTTTAAGAAAGTAAAAGAATTCTAGCATTGAGCTATGTGGTCAAGAGAGTAACCTAAATTTTATCTGGCTTTCACCTCATTAATCCACATTAAATTTTATCCATGGAACAACACAATAAGCAGAGCTAACAATGCACATAGCATATAAGAAAACCGTACTCTAAAGCCAGTTAAGGAACAAAAAGCCTCAAACTCCTGATTCACAGAACTTAGACTACTTTCATTATACATTGCTCAGAAACTACTGCAATGGCAACTGTGTAATGACCAAAGCTACGCAGTGCTCGCTGTGTGCTTCACACTTGGCAGCAGGAAGACAAACTATCTGCCACAAGATACAATCTGATCAATAACCAGGGTACGAGAGCTGAAAAAAAACATGGTTTAGCAAAAAAAGAATTTTTAACCAACATCCCAAGAACTGTATATTTGTATAGGTATTTCTCAAAGCACCATTTGTTTATGCAGACTGGGAGACAGGGTGTAAAACCACAGCTGACACTAACAACAACATTTCCCTAGTGCTTATATTAGCCATGGGGATTTTCCCGNTCATGAGGATTTTCCTGTGCTATGTTGCAGGCACAGAAAAATGAAAAGATGCATCACAGGATCCTAAACTGCAGCATGAACTTGTGATGGCAGCATCTGTGCTAACCAGCACAGCAAATCTGTGTGGAGACGAGGTAGCAGGAGCTTTAAGCTGTACTAGCTATCAGAGAAGATAGCAGGTCTCCAAAAGCCACGTATTNCCATGGGGATTTTCCCGTGCTATGTTGCAGGCACAGAAAAATAAAAAAAATGCATCAAAAGTCTCACAGGACCCTAAACTGCAACATGAATTTGTGATGGCAGCATCTGTGCTAACCAGCACAGCAAATCTGTGTGGAGACGAGGTAGCAGGAGCTTTAAGCTGCATTAGCTATCAGAGAAGGTAGCAGGTCTCCAAAAGCCACGTACTCTGGCTTACAGCACACACACAGGTTCAGGGTGTTGTGTTTCTGCTGCCAATGTACCAACAATAGCTCAAATAAACTCGAGGAGATAATGCCAAAGCTCCTTTCAAGCACACCTCCTTTTGCTACGTAGACAGAACATGAGAATAAACATACATTTTTTACATTCAGCCTCTCCCAAGTACAGAAGACCTTTCCTCCATGCCTATATATTAATTCAACGCCCTTTCCAAGAACGTCTCAGTCATCTTGCAGACAGGTGCACAAATAGCTTAGCCAAATGTAATCAAGTTCACAAGGTTGCTCCCTATAAGATGTTGGGCTCAGCAAGTAAGGGCTAAAAAAAAGGTCAAAGCTAAAACAAAAATTTTTATTTTTTTCCAGCAACAGTTAATACATTCTCATATCACTACTGATTCTTTTGATCACTACCTATACCAAGATAAGATAAATAAGCATGACCAGAATCACTTAAGATACTGAATCCATCTTTCAACCAAGCCCATCACTGTGAACATATCCTTCTCCTCCCTCTTGCTTCCTTCTTGACACTAAAATTATTATATTTCTGTCTGTGTGTGCACATATATATATATGTACACACACACACACATGCAGACACATACACACACACATACACACACACAGATATATATATCTGCAGCACCACTTCATATCTCTCTTACCTAAAATGGTCTAGACTGTTGCTGTGACAGGACCACTGCTTCTCAAGATATTTTTGCCTCATCATTTCTCAGTTTTCTACTGGTATAAAAAATTTGCCTCCTATTGTAATCTTTGAAAATAAGATGTAAATTTAACTAGCGAATAAATCATTATTTTAGTGTGTATTTGTACATTACTTAAACAAGGAGACTTGGTTTCAAGCTCAAACCCATCCATATAACACCATATATCCATATAGTTACTTAGAACAATCATATTACATACATCTAATTCTCTATAGAAGCAACATCAAACATTTCAGTGGGTCCATTAAGATTACTATTAAAAACAGAATGATTTCCTTACGAAAATGGCAGTATTTAACAACCACTTCTGTACTTACAAAAACTGAAGCAGAATTCCTGTTTTCTTCAAGTTATCAATGATAATTTCCAGTTGATCCTCACTGACAGGACTGCTAAGGTCTGTAAACAGTTCAATGTGCACCTTCTCGTATTTCTTTCCTCTTAAAACAAGAGAACATTTTTATATGTGTGTATATGCAAATATATCTGAAAAATGTTATTTTTTTAATTTAAATAAATTAAACAAAAATTAAGTTTGAAGTAATACACTTCTAACAAAGAACAACAAAAAAAGAAGAGATGCCATTTAAATATGACTGAATTATGTCTATTTGGTAAAGTTGCTCTTTCTGCTATTGAAATACTATTTCGTTTTTTTTTTATTATTCCCTTCACACACACATATTCCACCCAAAACGAGGAACACAGTTGTGTGATCAGATAAATTAACTACATCAAAGCAAGTGGCATCATCTCAGTTTTCCCCAACGTAGATCTAATGCTATTGAAACATGTTAGGTTGCATATGTATTATACTGAATGCCCTGTCCCCGTGAAAGTGTTAAATGTATTTTAAATAGATGTTGCTGGGGATTTTCCATGCTAGGAGGCTAGTTCAGTAGAATCACTGGATAAGAAGAACATTAAAGTCTGCTTTATAACTGAGGTTCTCTTCCAGAAATAAGCGTTAAGAATAATGTTTTAACTTGATACAAATATTTCTTCCATGGATATCCTCAGAAGTTAATTTCGCTCTTCGTGCTTATCAAGCCTAAACCTACTGACCAGAAAGACCCACTATAAAGTCAGTTTAGGACACAACAATATTAGGAAGTTCTGCTAGATACCAAACAAAGGTGAGGGTCACACATCAGTAAAATTTTATCTATTATTTCCTTAACAGGATTACCTCAACTGGAAGTGAATCTCATAAGAAAAGGATAATTACTTGACAAGTATTTAAGATGATACTGCTATAAATACAGCATTTTAATTCACAAGTCACTTTTAAAAGTTAAGTTGGTATAGTTTTCCATTCAGATTAGCCTTTATTCATAAAATAAAAGCTTGCCTCACTGAGTCCAGTCCTCTGCAATCATATTTAGACCACATAATCCTTTCCAAGGGTGCTCAATCTTCATTTTAAGAATAATTAAGCTTCTTTCCCTTGCTTTGCAATCCCATTGGAACATCAGTCCACTAATTGTTAGAAACCATAATTTTTACTCTCTACGTATATTAACAGACAACTTTTTAATGCTTGTACTTGTGCCAAAATTATCCTTCAGCTTGAACAGTTCTTTTTTCCTATTACATATTTTCACCCTGACCGTGTATATTTACACTCAACCACCTATCTCCAGCAGCCTTTATTTTGCTAAGCTGAAGAAACCCAGGCTTTCGAAGGTTTCTTTTGTAAAATGTGCTATTAACTCTGATAAATTTAGCAGCATTTTTCTACACCTGTTACCATATGAATTAAAGTTTCTTGAGAATAGACAGCAAGAAACATGATACTATTTTAAGTAAAGTCTTCTTGGTTTATACAATGGCATTAATATTCACATATCTATTGCAAAATCCTGAGTTGATTCAGAAAGATCTTAAATTATCTAGAAAAGCTAAACTGTTCTTGAAGACTCTTCAGAGGCAAAATCCTGTAGTGATTTTTTTAAGCATCTTCTATATTTACACAATTCTGCAGTATTGACAAGAAGTCAGACCAGCTCTGATGCTTCAGTTCAGAATTCTGATAAAGATCACAGGTTACATACTTACATTGTTTCCTTCTGAAGCAAGTCCATGCATACAATAATTGCATCCAGAACTGAATAAATTAAAGAAAAACCTCATTTGAAACATGAATTCTGTCACAAAGTGAAACAGTCGTCTATTTTCACACCCCCAGGAATAAACATACATGTGTTTCGGTTTAACAAACAAGCAAACAATTTTTGAACTGAGTATTCTTTAAGTATCTACTGTGCAAGAGGTCCCTACATAGTGTGCTTATCTTAGGATCTTTTCCCCATTTATTTGATCCTTTAATAGTCCATGATAGGCTTGAGAGGTCCAATGAAAGAAAAGTCGAATATTTGCAATTATAATCTTACTTGATATCTACAAACAAATTTTACTTTTATTTTCAATACAGAGTAACCTTTGTAAATGTTAATTTTCTTTTAAAATACCTGTATGTGGTATCTTCTAATAATTTCCTTTTTAGAATAATTTTCAATGAAAACAAATTTGTATCACCATGCTCAAGTTAGATCACTCAAAAAAAGATTATGGCATTATTTTTCATAACAAAATTGACTGGCTGTAGGTTTCTCTGAAATAGCTCTGTGACATCCTGAACACAAAACTATTCTGCTCACACTGGGAAGGAAAAAAGGTTTATTTCTTTACAGAAAGAAGGAAGAAAACCGGGTAAACTAGAATATTTTTTAAATGAAACAAACAAAGGAAGACTCTTTAGATAGCCTTATTTTGAAACTCTACATCTCAAATGGCTAACAACAGAATAAACTATTTAAATTAATAAATGATACTTGACTACATTAGAAATACTTCATAGCAAAAAATCTGCCTTGCCTCCAGCATATTCTGCTCTGTCTGGTTTTAATACTTCTGCCGACATGAGATATATTTTGTCAATAACAGTTTCATTTAATGAAAAGGCATGCTGCACTACACTCTGCAACACTATATTTAACACACATACCTTATTTGTAGTCTACAACTGTATTATTACTATCTTTTTTTCTCGCTAATTAATAGAGCACTCACAAGAGCAACAATTCCCTGAGGCCAGGACTCCATCTGCTATCTTAAAAGAATGTCAAAAAGCAGCTAATCTGTTTCTGAACCAACCTACAGCACCAAATTAGCTGCACTTTGTTTGCAGCTACAACTTCAATGGCAAATCCAGGCCCATTTCACAACGCTACTTCCCATCTTCTAAGGAGCTGAAGCAGCTTTAAGAGGTGATCTTTGACAAAAAGGATACAGTCCGCTTGTTCAGAGCCTGGTTGAATCACAGTTTGAATATCCTCCAGCAAATCAAAATCTGGCAGCATCAGTGACCTGTGTACAGTAATGTTCTGATATTGATCCCCACTAGCAAGGACATTCCTAGTACCATCTGTGCCAAACAAAACTACAGCGACTTCATCTTTACTTTCAGCAAAAACCTGGGAAAAAGAAAATACAAAACAAGTATAAAAACACAGGTAGATTCATACACACCTACGTCAAGTAAACAGGAAGATGAAACAATTTTGTAATAGAAAGTGAGTTACAGTGTGTTTGCTTTTCAGTGCTGTCACAAATATAACCCTACTAAAATGTAGTCACACACAGAGTTCATTAGCTCAGATATAAAATTAAACAGACTTTCAACTTTAAAACATGAGGATATCTAGGATATAACAAATACAATCGTACAATTGGCCGACTTACTCCTCCAAATGTCTTCAGTACAGTTAATCTTATAAATGATGAAAAGATTTTTGGGGGCCTAATTCTTCAGGTCTAAAGAAAGAGTGACCAATCAAAGCACAAGAACTATAGTTCAAATTACATACAGCTGTTATTCCTGCATGAAAATAAACTACTTCTTACTCATTTCTCATTTACTTTAATTTTTGAGAAATAAGGAATCAACTTCACAAATATAAACATTTCCTTCCCACTCATTACATGCGTTTAAAAAAAAAAGGGTTATAGTCAGAAGTACCTGTCGCTGCAAAAACTTTGTCATAACCTTTTTGGCTTCTTCCAGTGGAGAATCCTCTCCAGGAGCAGCATTGCCCATTGTGAGGCCCACATCCAGACATAGCACTATGGCTGCCTACAAAGAAGATGCAATATTTTATAAGAAGGGCCAAGGGAAGCATAACTACCTAAAAGAGGTGGTTTCGATCTATGGCATGTTTCAAGTATCTTGGTGGAAAACACAAGAAATTTTGTGTTATACAGTAATTCTTCAAGAGGAGCTTGTTTTTACTTAACCAACAGCTACTCCATGAAAACCTAATGCATCTAATGGCTCTTCTATGCTAGGAAATAAAACACAGACGTTTCAGTTGACAATTACAAGCTTTAACACAAGGCAGTCTATCTGCACAGCACAAGACAGGGATGCTAGCCTGCTCCTTAAGCTCTGTAGCTATATCTGTCCCATACATTTCCCAAAACAGCTGTAGAAACTCTAGGATAGCATCATGATAACCTGCGTTTGGCTGCTGTTTGATCTAGCTCAGAAATGTGAGACTAGCTGTACAACTAGAGCTTCCAGCAACAGAGCTAAAACCATCACTGCTGCTAGTGGTGCCTCCGGGGTGAGCCTGTGTGTGCACAGAACGAGCTGTGCTCTTAATGACTTAGAGCATGAAATCCCATTTTAAATTAGAGGCTTAAATCCCATAAACTAGCATATGAATTTGCATTTCTCATCATTCCTTTAACTGACCTGTGTACAACTCCTAAGTCTTTCCTTTGAGTGATTTACAAGCCAATATATGAATAAAAGTTGTTTCTTCTGTTTTCTGTTATTCAGCACTTATTATTAATAATATTATCTTCTGTGTTTTGTTAAACTAATCTGAATTTTATTTTCAAAGACTCCGCTAAGCTTGGCTAACCTCAGTAACTGCATCATTGAAACAAATCAAGTCAGAAGGTAAAGTTTTGCCTTGCAACTGCAAGGACAAAAGTCAGTTCACATTTGTAGTCACTAACTAAACACTTTTTTAAATACACATCAACACCTTTTCTTGTGGAGAGCAAGTAACCTAAATTACACTGCCAAAAACAGGGCATTGAAACAGAAGACACAGAGGACGAAATGAGGAGAGCAGGACCAGGACCCGCTCCCTGCATGCTTCCACGTGCGGCACATGAACCGGTACTCAGGCAAGTACAATTCATCACAACTAGGCACAGTAGAGCACAAGAAGCAGCCTGCTTAACTCCACTGCTACAGTTTTCACAACAGTGGGTCTTGATGGATATTACTAACATCTACTCTTCCTAGAGGGGTTCCTCAGCCATCGCAGTCGTTTAATGAGACAAATCCCTCCACTAAAGATGACCAGGTAGGATGAGAGGATCTCGGCCAAGCTCTGCCCAGCTCTTCTGGGAAGTCCCATTTAGGCTGGCTAAGGTGAACATCTCCCCCACACATTTTTGGAGACTTCTGAGAACATGAGGCATGAGAGACCCAGGAGGCAGCCACGACAGCATTTTAGCCTGCAACAAACCCCGTGCTGAGCACGTATTAAACTGCTCGGTATCAGGACGGATCTTATTAAAGCTTCTGCCAGCGGCACTGCCTGGACACACCAAACAACCCATGTGCCGCGTACGGCAAAACTACCGCCAGGGCTTCAGCGGCTGAACCCACACGGGCTCCTCAGGCCCGGCGGGACCGGTTGCGCAGGGGGCCCGCGGTCACCGGCGCCGCCCGAGCAGCGGCGGAACCTGCGGTGCAGGCAGCGGGGGACACGGAGCCCCCGGCACGGACGGACCCCCCGAGCCGCCGCCGTGGCCGTTGGGCGCCCCCCGCCCGCGCAGCCCGGCGGTGCCGCGGTGGCTGCCGGGATCCCGGGAGCCCCCCCCGGTGCCCCCGCCCTCACCTTGCCGCCGCTCCGCGCCATCGCGCTCGTCCCGGGTGCGCCGCGCTGCAGGCTCCGGCCGGCAACACAAGCCGCCTCCCCCGGGTACCTACGCGGCGGCGCCGCGCGTTCCGGGGCGGAGGGAGGAGGGGATGGCGCCGCCTCGCGGCCGGACGCGGCGCAGCGGAGGGGAGAGGGCGGGGCGATGTGCGGGGCGATTGGGGACGCGATGGGCGGGGCGATGGGCGGGGCTAGTGGAGATGGGCGGAGCTCCCCGGCCACGCCCGCCGCCTCAGGCCGTTGGGGCCGTCGCGGCCGGGGGCGCGCGGAGGTGGTGGGGCTGCTGCTTAGCCCCGGTCCCCCTCGCCTCTTTGTTCGGTTATTTATTCGTTCGTTCATTTATTTAATCGTCTTGGCGCAACTACAGCTTTCTCACAGCGTTACTTGAGGGAATCGCTCGGCCAAATCGTATCCAGGCCCTTGGACAGAACTGAGGCCTGCTGCTTAAATAAGTAAAAGTCCAAATATAGATGTTTTTTCCTCATATTTCTTGGTAAGTGCTGGATATTGAATCTGCAGCAGGGTGTATGGAGATTACCGCATATAGTTCACCACATGTATTGAATACTGCTGCTTCTGTCTTTCCTTCCCCATATCCTTGGGCGATATCATTACTAATATGCCTTTTATCCTCAGTGTATTTTAGAAAACATGTTATCTTTAATTCTGAAGTATCATTCTGAAAATGGGGTGAAAAGTGGTGATATCAGTACACTCGGTTGAAGCAAAGGAGTAAACACAAAATATATCTCACACAAAATCTCACACAAATCTCACACAAAATATATCAGGAACCTTTTACCATATCGCTGACCTACCAACATATCTCTTTTTGAAAAAAAAAATCTTTTTTTTCAATCAAGCCCTGCCTAGAGACAAAATCCCCTTTTTCCCCATCCCAAATCACCCTATTTTGGGCATGTTGCTAATTGAGCGATTCTCTTCACAGCATTTGGCACAGAAAGGAAACAGAGCAGCTTGGCAATGTGAGGAATGTTTTATGGGAAACCTGGAGACAAGAAAAGCTGTCAGCAACTCCAGGAGAGGGATGAATCTGCCTCTAAGGAGATTTCAGATTAATCAACCGAGGCAATCAGGTCTGCCTGTTATTATAATCACCAAGGTTATCTCAGTGCTTGTCACAGACTAAAAGGCCAGTCAGACAACCCCACAGCCCAACGAATGTCTGGAGCTTGCAGTTCAGATGCCATGAGACGTACACAGACATGTAAGGGGAAGTAAAGAGAAATGAGAAGTGATCGACTTCACCTTTCATATACCAGCGACAAAGCTTTTTTTTTTTTTTTTTTTCCAAAGTATCATTATCAATTACCAATTTATTTTTAACTATTTTATGTCAGAGTTGGGAAGTAAACACCCAGCCCTGGCTACTGGCACAGATGGGCAAAACCTTTCACAGTCCTCCCAGAATTCTAGATTTGGAACAAAAATTGAGCCTCAGACTTTGGTCCAAAATTTCCTAGCTGGAGCCTTAATTGCAAATGCTACCCACAGAGGCCTAACGTGGGCATCCGCCAGGAACCTCTGCTCATCCTTGTGGGAAGGTCAGTGTACCTGGCCCAGGTACAGCCTTCTGTTCCCTTACGGAGCCTGAGAAAAAACAGTGAGACCATGAAACTGCATCTGTGACATTCCTGTGCTTTAGCTCTAGCTGTACATGGGGTCTTAGGATTCTCTTGCTGAAATACACAAACAATAAACTTAAACATTCCCCTGTCACACGTCCATGCTGCCAAATTTCCTCAGGTATTTCCAATGCTCAGAGGAAAACTGGCTAATCATTTCTGAAACCAAACTTTAATCTTCATTTCTTTTTCCCTCACAAGTCTGCACAGAGCTCCCTTGTAGACAGTCATCAGATTTGATTAATGAACTGCGTCTGGGGACACAGGGGCTTTGTTAGCCTGGATTAAGACTTGAAGGTCTTTGCTTATAAATGCTTGCCAAAAGATACTCGTGATTAATTGGCAATTTCCATTTTACAGAATACCAATCTCTGGCTATAAGTAAGAAGTATGTGAAATGGCCATGGACTTGGCTATTCAGGGCGATCAGCTGTAACCTCATCTGCAACAGAGTCACACCTTAGCCCCAGTGAAGTTTTCACTCATTCCTCTGCTTACTCCTTTTTTAGTTACTTTTATTCTACTCCTCAAAATTAAGCCTGGGTTGAATTAGAACAGCCTCAGGACAACAGCTATGAGGGGCCTGCCTTGTGTTTAACTTGATTCAATGCCTTTACAAGACAGCAAGGAAAATGGCTTCGCTGTTTTGTTACAAGGAGGAATGTATTATCCAGAAAGTTGCAGCTGGGACCCAGCTGCTTATGGCAGCTCTGAGTGAATGTGAATGGCTTCGCTGTAAAAACAAAAAGGCTACTTTGCCTTTCCTGCAATTGCCTGCAGGGTAAAATTTTGGATAAATGCCTGGTGGAAAGTGGAATGGACACTGTGACACCAAACGGCTTTGTATTTATACTAATACAAGCTTGGCAAAAGCTGAAAGACAAAGTAAACAGGGAATTGGCACCCAAAGCAAAGCAGAGTTTAGGAACGCATCTGTTAGCGTCTTCCCGCACTGGGCTTCATGCGGTAGCACAGGGTTGCACAGTTGTCTTCCCCCAAGAGATCTTTCCAAGCACCTGCTTGCAAGTACAAGCCAAAATTGTGCAGCAGACCAACAAAAGTATTTATTATCTCTATGCAGTGATTCCTGATGGCCCTCCCAGGAGATGCAAGTATAGCACACTGCCTTTGCCTAGCTGCTTCTGTGGAATACGCCAGGGAAAGATCTCAAACACTGATGCTCTGGTTTCGCTCTGTAAAGCAAAACTGGTCCTGAGGATCAACCGTGATCCTGCTGCAAGTCTGTTGGATTCATCCACGGGCTGGATATGACACATAAATATTTGGTACATCACAAAAATATGCCTTTAAAAATTGCAAAAAGTGGGTGTATTTATATGTTTTCTGGGATTTAGCAGTTCCCATCTGTTGGTGTACCTGCCCAGTCTATTCTCATGCTCATGCGATGAAAGCAATGATTGTACTTAGAAACATACGGAAAACCTTGTACTAAGGGTATTCAGCAAAGCTAAGTGGGAAGGGTTACACCACACTATCCAACCTCACCTGAAAACACAGAAGAAAAACATAAAGAGCAGCATTAAGAGATATATTGATTCAGAGTGTGTCATGACAGATGCATTTGAGGGCCTCGCAAACAGTAGGTGGATGGCTCATTGCTGATACACCAACTGCGTCAGTGCAGCTCACGCACTAGTCCTAGCCCCACGACACCACAGAGGGGACAGCAAGACTTCAGAAATAGCTCCACAAATCCACCTGGATAAATCTGAAAGACTGTGAGGTCCCCATATGCAGAGTTCCTCTTTCAAAATACAGTGTTACTGTCTCTTTTTCTCCTCACTGTCCTCTCTCACAGCCACTTAGTTTACAGCCTCCTCTTCTCCTCTGTTTCCTTTCCTTTTCTCCAAACTATTCGGTTAAGCAACATCTCTCAGGATGAGAGAAAACCTCCACAAGGTGTAATCCTTCAGCAGAGGCCTTACTAGGCAGCACAGGAAAGGAAAGGATGAAGTTTCAAGGCAACACAGCTTACATCCCCTTCCCCAGCACAGTATTTGCCTTTTCACACCATCATGGACTCACAAGGAGACTCATGGTCTTTTGTAACACCCAGATGCTGTTCTGCAGAGCTGCTGCACATCCAGTAGTTCTTCCACCTGATTTCACAGAGCCAGTTAGTTATTATTACTGATGACTAGAACTATACACTAGTCTTTAACAAATTGTCTTATTTTCTTTCAGACCATTTCTGAAATTCCTCAAATTTGTTTTTATTTCCAGTCTCATTTACCATAGTGCTTACTGTCCCTCTCAGTTTGGTGTTCTCATATTTCACAAGCACTTCTTGTCTTCAGTCTATTCGCTATGGGCTTGTGCTTAGCCCAAGATGGATCTGTTCAGGACTATGGGCTGTTACATGCTGCTCTCTGTATACAGTGTTCTAACCATTTTTGCAGCCACTTCAAAATAGGTGACAGTTATTTATTTCCCTGTTATCTTCTGAACACTTATAAAAGGTTTAATTTATTTGTTATGCTGTCCTCAATGGACTGGAAGGGGGCACAAACAGTTTATAACTCTTTAAGCATCTTTGTTTTCCTCTCTTACGCCTGTTTTTAAAAGCAAATGCTGTATTTGTGCTTTTCTGATCTCCTTAATCTCACCCATGTTTTCAAGGAAAATCATTATTGCTGCTGAGATTGCTTTAGCCTGCTTCCCGTTTGTCTTGGCTGAAATTCACTTGGCTTAGGTGCTGAAAGTACCGAGTACTCACAAGTGCTCATGAAAAGCACTTTGCTTTCCACACAGAAAATACCTTACTGTGCTAAGTATTCTCAAAAATCAGCTGCAAGACTTTGCAAAAGGGCATTGAGATTTGTACATGTTTCAAGGTTTAAGGTCCTTGTGTTTTTGTTGCCACATGTTTGCTCAGGGACATCAACATTTATGTCACATGCTATTGCAAAAATAAATGTGTTATGAAGCATTTAGATGCTAGAGTGACATATGTTATTGGGGGACTGCTTTGAATAATCTATAGTAAAAAAGTGGCCTTTGGACATACTTTGAATGATCAGTGGTAAAGCAAAATGCTGAATTGACTCCTTAGTAAACACTTTCCTATGTCTCCAGTAAATTAGCTTGGCAATCAGGGGAAGAATAGCATGTACTCCCATGATTGAAGGTGGCTTCAGAATGCATTCCCATAATTGATGGGGGAGGAGGGGGGTAATTTTATGGGTATGTTTAAAATTGGCATGATGTGACTTCTTAGGATTTGCCATTGTACCTTCTTGATGGTCAAACAGTTCTTTTAGATGCCTTTTTAAAACAGAAAAAAAAATACAGTGGGCATTTCCCCCCCAATTCTCATTTCAGCCACTGGATGGCAACATGATCACAGTCACCTAGCGAAATGAAGCACTCCCGCTTGCAGAATGAGACAGGGTGCACCCCACAAGGACCAAATTCAACAAATGCATAAAGGTAGGATAGAAACCAGGCAATACCAAGAAATATTGTTGTTTTATTTATGTTTTTACACTGCTCTTTTTTGGAATCCACCTTTTTGGAAAGTAGATTTTTGAAATTCTTTCTACATCTACAATATATTTGTCTGTATTTCTGCTTAGGGTGATGTTTTCATGAGTTCCAAATCCCTGGATTAGCCAAAGGATTGCTGAAGGAGACTATGAGAGGCCCACTTGGCCTGGTATCATGAGCTGTGAAATATTTCCCATTGTTAAGTAACTGAAAACCTGACCCATGTTTCTACTCTTGAAAGAACTCTAGCAGAATTTCTGTTAGAACATATGATTTCTTTGCTATCAGCAGTTTGGGGGTCTGATTTTCATTATAATTTATAGAAATGATTTGGTCAGATTGAACTCCAGAGTACCAGGGTTCTGGAAAGCACCTGAGAATTCATATCGGAGTTGGCTGCTTCTGGAATAGTAAAAATCCAGCAGCAGTGTATGAGACAGAATATTCAAAAGAAATTAAATTTTAGTGAAGTTAAAAATACAGAACTGACACCAGTGAAATGAAATGGTACCACAGAACTCAAGGGAAAACCCCAGATACACTATAGAACATAACAAAACAGAACAACATTTAGCCCAGAAGTCTCTTATTAGCTACTACTGTTTCAGATTGGACTATCTCAGGAGCAAAATCTTGTCTATCTTGTTCTCCACGTGCTCTCGGTTTCACAATCTTTATCTTACTACACTCCGTGCAATAAGTTTTTGTTTTTGTCATTAGTAACCCAGCTGTGTGTTCTTTCTCTCTGGAGAATGCTCTCATGCAGTGGCGTTGTTCTGGACAACATAGTAAAGATAACTTGCTCTGTGAAGCATTTGTTTTGTGCATGTGTAAGTATGAGCCTTTAGCACCTTTTCCAGCCTCCCCCCAGCAGCAGCACACATGCACGACTGCACGCACACACAGTCTGGCTACGGTGCAGTTTAATCCTCATAACACAGGGATTTGTTCCTTATCCATCAAACTGGCCTGCAGGAAGGGCCAGGGAGAATCTGCATCTCAGCTGCTGACTGAGGCCTTTTCCAAGCAGGATGTGAGGATCCCATTTTAAACCCCCATTTGTCAGTCTGAACCTGGAAGCAGATTGAAATAAAGCTGAAAAGGTGGAAGTTTGCATGTTAAAAAAAAAACAAAAATCAACTGTAATGTAGCCTTAAGTGGAGCATTTTATGGAGAACAGAGCATCACTTTTTATATCTTTTAATTTGTGAGCTCTAAGTTTGGGCTCTTGGGTTACAAAGCAGCATTGCAAAGAAGAGAGCCCAGAGCTGCTGTTCAAGGAGGAAAGAAGAATTACTTAAGTTTGTTTTTACTTACATAAGTGTTGCTAAATCATGTCACTAAGAGAGATGCGACAGTGTTAAATGAAGGTGCAGGGGAAGAATAATTTATTTTTTTCCTTGTCAGTTACTTTTTGCAGGAATTTCTTGGCAGAGGGAAGGAAATAGGCAAGATGACAACTGATGATTTTTTTTCTATTTTTTTTCTACTATACAAGGCAGATTATATAATGTTCTATTGAAATAAATGGCAATCACAGCCATTCAAAGAGACATGATTATAGAGGGAAACTGGAGCCTCTGAGCAATCCTGTTGTAGCAAGGCTAGGTAAAGTTACAACCACCAAATGAAACTCTTGTCTTAGAGACTGTTTAAATATCAGAATTCATGGCCTCAGCAGTGTGTTATTGCACTCACTCCTCCACCGTAAAGGAGTCATTAACTGTTATTTGCTTTTTTTCGCTGTTTACTAATATATATTAGGTGGCATCTGAGATGCCATTTAGGAATGACACTACATTGCCTTGAGATGCTATGGCCTACTATATTGTTTTTTTTTTCTCTTTTTTACTACACAGAGGTATACACACTTCTGCTCACTTCTGAAGTCACAGGGGAGCTTGTTTGAATAAATTAGTGAAGGCTGTGCAAAATTACTGGGGTTTAATTCTGTGCATATTTTTTATGGTTAAGATGTTAAGGAAAGTTCTTATTATGACAGAAGGATACAGTAGTAATTGCCTGTAATTATATGAACGTCTTATTATAAATGTATTTTTACAGATCGGAGCTGACACTTTCATAGTCTAAGAAAAGTAATAGGTCTCAGAAGACAGCTGGCCTAACGTGACTACCCTAGAAACTGTTGGGTTTGTGCCCAGCATTGAAACTGTAAAAAACAGTCTGTTTACTTACAATATTTGAGGTTGATAGGATCACAACTGCACGTGATTGAGACAAATTTGTGTTATATTGTAGTGAGTAAATTTTCTGTTATATTGTAATAGAGATAATAGTCTCATCGAACTCATCACTGTAGTAGCAAAGGGAACTTGGCATACATCCGAAGATAGTCAAAGGCACCTCAAAATATATTGGTTTTAATATACATTACTAATGGAGAAACTTGTAATAAACCAAACCCTGCGGGAACATTTTGCCTAGGAGGAGGGTTTTTATCCTGTTTGCCAAGGAGAGCATGTTACTGAATTCAGTAGTCATCTTTTTTGTCTTGTGAACTTAAGCTTCTAGGTGAAAACAAATGCTTGGAAAATGGAGCCCTACAGAGATTACATTTGGGCAGAAATCGTGTATAGCTTAGAGGACTCTAGGCCAAATTCATCCATGGCATAACAAATTTCCATGGATGCAGACCTCAAAAGAGATTTTAGCTGTTCTTTTTTAGTGAAGGTTTTGTATTCTATCTCACTAAAAACAAGACCATTTATAGCAAACACATTGCTGGCCTTACTCAGACTTTCCCTTTATTTTTATACATTCTGACAGACTTCAACTACAATGCAATGGCAAGAAATTCGGGAGCCTGAAAGGTAATGGACCTGGTTGGCCAAGGGGGATCAGTGAGAGACCCTGAAGCCTTTTTTCTCTTGGCTGCCCGTTCAGATGCAATCACACTCACAGTCACATGAAATGATGCCTAGGGAGCTTTTGAGCCCCCCCAGCACATAAACCCATAAACCTTCCCTCATCTTTAAGTGGCTGCCTATTAGAACCAGCTTTACTGGTTAATGCAGGCAAGACTTCATGGAGGTGATGATATGATTCATCAAATTAATTGAAAAGTTTCCTTTCCAAGTGGATTAGCCCCCTTCTATGGGCACTCTTATTTGGAACAGGTCTGAATTTGCTTCAGCCTCTCTCATTTCTTTCCAAGTTCACATCCCATCCAGGGAATGTTTTCGAACGGACTATTTAACTTTTGAAATGAACCTGGACTGATCTTCTGACTGCTCCCACGGAGCAGACAGGCCCACTAGCACCACAGACAACTCACTGCCTGGGAGGAAGAGGCCTTGCGTCTGCTCTGAGCAACATGTTCATGAGAGGCCCGGGACGGGAGCTCTCCATTCTCATCGTCTCTCTTAAACTCTGCTGTAAATAGGGTGCAGAAGTGCCTCGGAGAGGCTGTGGTGTTCACCCACCAGCTGCAGTTTCCACAGGGTATCTGTGGCCACATGGGATTTATGGAGCAGACTTTGCTAGTAGCCTCCGAGTGAGGAATTGAAGAATCCCAGCCTCAGCATTCAAATCACAGCTGTGACAGTTTCAGAGTGGATTTAAGAGACTAATGTGATCAAAGGCAGAGTTAATTCTGTGACTCTTTCGGTTCTTAAGGAAATGAGATGGGTAAATCAAGAGGCAGAATTAGAATTTCTCTTGTCCCTGGTGAAATACATGGTGAAATCAGACAGGCGTATTTTGCTTGGCACAAAGGTCTTCAAGTCTATATGTCACCTTACTGTAAACTATGATATTATAAAACTGTAGCCTTTTCCTAAAAAGTTACAACTCCAAAGCTAATGATTTAATTCTCTTCTCTCCCATCACACCAAGAAGCTTAATATCCTTAGCCAGGTTCTTAACTGAATGTAGGAATTCCATTTTATACATATGTCATGCAAGGAATACTATTCCTTAGTAGTGTTTTGCAGCAGGTATCAAACTAACAGCACTTGGCTAGTATTTCTAGCTGTTATATTGCATATTACACTGCCAGTCTGATGAAGTCATCTGAATTTATTTAAAAGCTTTCAGGTAGTCTTTCAGCTCAGATCTGTCATGCTGAAGCTCTGCTTGATCTCTGCTGGATTTCATATGGTATTTTCCAAAGATCCATGTCTGCTCTTCAGAAGAAAAAGTTAAGGAAGTGTTTGGCCTGTGCTGGCAAGGATAGAAACCTTCATGGGAGAGCACCGAGGCTATCATTTAATATTTACACACCTCAAGGAAAGAACTTTATTGGTGGATTCTTGTTTTAGACATTCATAACAGAGACAATTTTGGAGTACTTAAGGGCTGTAGGAGATCTTCCTAGTATAGCTGTGAATAGCAAAACCAAGCCAAAGACACACAGACCATATTTGTAGAGTTAAGTGCACTTCATATTTTGGTATGGAATTGTATCCCTCCCTATGGATTCTGGGGGCTACAAGTCAAACAGATAGCCAACGAGTGAAATGAAATGAAAGAGCATTAATTTGTGTGTTATAAGGTAAAAACAAAGAAGAACCCAGACCTCAGAGATGTACAGAGACAGTTCAGTCTGGGCACAGGTTAGCAAAAGATAAAAATAAGAACCACTTCATACGCACCACAAGCTGGGTCTCCAAGGAGGGATGATTTGCAATCAGTATCAGCAGAGAATGACAATATCTATCTCATGGCATTGTGTTTAGCAAAAAGTCAAGCAGAGGCATGACAGCAACTCTCTTCTAAAGCCAGATACATCTTTATTCTCCACCCAGGCCAGCAAGGATGGGAAGAGGGAATGCAATTAAAAATAACAATCAGCAAACACACACTGACTTTACTTAAAAAAAATCCCAAAACATTCAGACTAGAGCAGCCAGAAACACACTCAACAATCAGAATTACTAGAATTCCCTGCAGTTTGACAGTGGCACATATGCAGAAATTATATGTGAGTTTCTGAAAGCAAAACAAGACAAAAACTTGTGCTTTTTCTTATTACAGCAAGTGATTATGATTATATATCTTGCAGCAGGCAAATAGCTGTGGGGAACAACAGGTAACAGATAAAGCTATTAGAGTTGCTTGGAGAAAAGATTGAATATATATATATATTTTTTTTCTTTTACAAATAGCACCAGAATTAACCCAAAGCTCAAATCTGCCCCCACCAAAATTGGTGGCAGAGCATCCTGACTTCAGCAGGAACAGAGGCAAGATCGGTTAAGTGTAGAGAAGTAAAAAACATATGATGGATTGTTCCAATATATTCCCCAAAGGTGACCTCCAGGCAGTTTCAGTCTACCCCAAAGCACAGCTGCCACGGCAAGAGGAGACACAGCAGGGAGAGGCACAGGTTTGGTTTTGTCTCCGTTCTAGCAGGCTCCTTGCAATCCTGACAGCAAATCCTGTAGCTCAGCAGGCATTTCACACGGCTCTATTCTGTACATAGCTAGTATTTGTCATTCAGATCTTCTGTAAGCTAAAGACTCTTTGTGCACTGACTGCAGCCTTTCCTCTGGCTTGGTCAGCTGCTGCTTGGTGATGACAGCTGAACTGGTCTCATCTCCCTCTGCAGTAATGCACTTGCCAGCCATCCTTCCCCCAAAGCCACTCATTTGCCTTGTGTTGTGTTCGAGGTGCAGCATCCCCCTCCTTTCACGCCTGCTGCAGTCCTCTAGGCAAAGAGTGAGCAGTCTTGCCAACAGCCCTTGCTTGCCAGGACTTCGTTAGACAGCACTTCTTCCCACTGTCCAGCCTTGTGGGTACCCACCTCATCTCTTCTCTGGGGGGGAGACATTAAGCAGAGTTGCTGCACTGCCAGAACTGGGATTACTTATCATCTTCAGCTTCTCTATTAACTCAGAGGCAAACCAAATTCTCTGATTGAAACAGCACTGTGAAAGGCATTTTTTGCTTGATCTGGTTCCAGTGGCACATCTTAGCTTTTTGAACCCCACTGAATTACCTGCTATTGCCCCAGAGGTTGGGGTCTGCTTTCTGCTTACTGGAAGCAGGCCACAGCCTTTAAAACCTCAGCCAGCAAGACGTGAGGCTGGTGCATCAGAAAAGGGCAAACACAGCCTGGCCATAGCTGTGCCCAGGGGCATGTCTGTGTTGCCAGTGAAGTGTGAGCCAAGCCTGCTCTTGGTAGTCAACCTGCATACTGTCCTCACGCTAAATTCTCAAACCAGAAGCTTGGGCAGCTTTGTGTGCACCTCCCAGAGCGGGACAGACCAAGCACACAGCAGGGGCTTTACTTATTGCTCTGTGTCAGGACTAGAGCATCAGACAGGCTTGTTTATACATCACAGGTTCCTAATCATGCAGGGACATCTGGACAGCCAGTCAGTGAAACCTTGAGGTCATCCTTGAAATGCAACCCAAAGTTTGAGTTTCTGTGAAATCTAGTTTCTCCATCTTTCTTTTTATCATCCTAAAACTAGGGCAGCTCCCCTCTGGCAGGGAGACTGGGCAAGTAAAACACCCATATAGACATGAATGACTGTGCAGCCTATACTGACTGCACACTGTAAATTATCTACCTACATGCATGCAAATGGTGGGCCCTTCTGGGCTCGGGCAGAGCCAGACTTTCTAGCAGCACCAGCTGAACTAGAGTACTCAAAATTACGGAGGTTTCAGGTATTTGTAACTCAGTCCCCATTACAATCTATTATACATTTCTCTAAATCTACTCATGTGCCCTCCTTAGGCCTAAAACCCAGCAGTCCAGTGCCAATCCAGAAAAAGAACTTTTCTGCTAGTAATTTTTTAGACAAGTAAAATTTCTGCAGCCTATGCAGGGCCACCTCGGCCCATCTGGGAAGCCCGCTCAGATGCCATGCAAAGTTCCAAAACTGGAAAACCAATTATGAGAATGAGACATGAGGAAATATAATCCATTGCTCTTCCATACAATTAACCATGAAGTGAGAGAGATTTCCAGAGCTGAGACACTCATCCGGTTTGCACTTGCTGTAAACAAAGTGGGCTCAGGGACTTCCCCAATCTGAAAGAACAATTCAGCATCTCTTCTATAAGGGCAACTTGAAAAACAACCATTTCAGTGAGATTTTCCAGTCCCAAGCACTGTCAAATCTACAACCCTAAATATATGTGCCACCAGAGCACATATAAGGGGCAGTGACATTCAAACTGACCATCCCTTCTTAGGGCAGCTGTTTTGACATATATTGCAGCTGCAGGCTCCTGGTTGTTCCCTTGCTGAAGCCCATTCCTTCCTAGCAATGCCAATTACCAAAAGATACAATTACTTCCTAATCACATATATCTGCCCCTGCTATAACGTGAGGTTCTTGGTGACATGTTTGCCACACAGTCAGATTCCCATGCATTGATTTACAGAGCAAACTCTAAGCTTTGCTCATGCCGGGGATGCATTTCAGGTCAGTGTAGGTGGGTATGCGGCTTTCATCAGCTATACAGTTTTCTCCCACTGAAAGACAGGGCACTTCTTAGTCTGTTGTCTGTCTTTCAAACCTTGACACTGTCTCAGCCTACCTGGAAGGGTTTGTTCATTTGTCTGAATGGGGGAAACGTTTTCCCAGCTGTAACCCTTTCTAGGAAAACTGCAGGAATATCACACACATTGTAACTTAACCTGCACCTCTGCATGAGTTCCTGTCTCCTCAAATTCATCTCCAGCCTAGAGACTTATTTCCACTGGATCTATGGTTCACTGTTATCTTCTGTTTCCTAAGAGTGGAAACAGAAGTGGGCTTTTCAGCATATATCCCTGCCAGCCCACAAAGAGCCTCAGTCCCAAGGACCTGGATTTTCTCACTATGTTACAAAGCTGTAAATTAGCTAAAACAGATAACAAGTCATTGGAGAGCCATGCACCTCCCACCCAGACCACAAACAGCTAGCACACTTGCATTCTGTGACATTTAAGGGGCACTCTGAGCCCAATATTTTATTTATTAAGTTTTTGTTTAAATATCTTTTTATATAAAAATCAGTTATTTTCTAGGTGAAAACCACTTGCTTATGAGTCAGCCAGGACAAAGCTTCAGACTGCTGAAGTCTCAACCCCCTGCGCAGAGCTCTTGCCGGAGAGACTACCTGAGATATTGTCAGAATCCAGCAGCTCGACAATGCTGTATGGAGAGCAATCCTCCAAGCCTAGCTTGCTGCAGAGCCAGCCACAGAAGCCCTTCTCCATGTCCCTGACAGCATGCCACCAGTCCCCAAAGGACCATGTCACCTGGGTCACGGCTGAGTACAGGCCTAGGGAAAAAGACAAGACCATGATTATGAATGGATAGAAGATGATCAAAAAGGGGCAAAACGTGATTTTGTGCCAGAAGGTCCTCTCTTCGTTGTACACCAAGAAGATATTGTACCACGTGATGGTTCCATAGTAGAATGAAACCACAAAGGACACTACAAAACTGATGGGGAGGCAGATAAGGGTCCAGAGGACGATGTGAGGGCCTCTGTCCAGCCCAACATCACATGTGTTTTTCTTCTCAGGTACATCCTCCTTAGGAGGTTCCTTTGACTTAGCCAGTTCCTGCAGCTCTTTATCTGTTAGTGTTACATGGATGTCCACCATCTGGCCCTTCTTCTTTCCCCTGGTGATTGTTCCAGTCAAGGTGACGTATCGGCTGTCCAAAGGCGTACTCCAGACACCTACAAACACAGATGAGCTCATCAGCATTAGATTTTTGCAAGTTCACAAAGACCGTGAACAGAATCAGACAGTACAGAGGGAGCTACATTGTAATTAGCAATACAAACAAGCAAGCAGACAAACAAAATAGAAGGAACACAGAGAAACATGCAATATAAAGAAGATATCACATAAAACTAAAAAGAGAAGCTAATAAGGGGTAAGACGGGAATTCTAGATAGCCCCCCTGTATCTATGCTGGGGACAGTTGAGAGACAGGTAAGAGAAAGTGCTGAAAAAAGCTTACAGGAAAAAAAAAAGATGAGGCAGAAAGGAAAGTGTCAGGTCCCCTCACAGAATTTCTTCTTGAATAGCATAAATCCTTGAGGCTAAATACAAAAAGACTCTTGCTATGGAATAAACATATCCACCCATGGAGTTAATCTGGAATAGCTATTATTCCACTTTGCTTCCTATATATCTCAATCAAAAACAATTTTCAAAGCATAGAAAACAGTAAAGAAGTCTCACACAATTACAATACAGTTCTAACGGGTCAAGGAGGGCAGGGGACAGGAACGTGACATGTGCTGCAGTCACAGGCTGCCTCAGCTACTGATGACACTGGCCTGGCTGGTCCCCGCAGTGACATTAAGCACGAGCTCAGGGGACTGGAACAGGCTTCCTCCTGGCGTAACTCTGGCTAGGCCGGGAGGCAGCCCGCAGAGGCAGTGTGAAGTGCCCATTAGAACAGGAAGCCAGCAGAGGAGCATGAGGATGGGCTTTAGGACCCTGGGCTGTGGACTCGGGCATGGTGCTGGGCGGAAGGACCAGCAGTGTGTCCCTCCGGGCAGTGGAAGGGGACATTCCCGGGCATACATACCATCGGCCACGGAATGACCCAGGAACTTGGAGCCTTCCTCAGAGCTCCTCTCCTCTCCTCCTTCTTCTGCCTGCTCTTCTTCCACCTTATTCTCGTTCTCTGAGCGATACACTATGATTGACTCCGGACGGGGCTCTTTCTTCTTCTTTTTCCTACGGTCCATAGTAGCTTCTCCATCAAAGGTGACAGTCGTTGCCACAGGCCTCCTCATAGAGCCGTGTCGAGGGCTGTGGCCTCCAGGTTTGCTCTCCTTCTGCACTGTCTCCTCCATCCCACCGCTGCTCTCAAGCATCTCACTTGGCATCTTTTGGCACGTCTCCAATCTACCAGCTCCTGCCCTTAGAAACCATTGGTATCTAATCGTTGCAGGGATGCTTTGTTTCCTAAAGATGACATCCCAGCTATGCACTCCATTCCCAGCCTAAAATGAGACAGAAGGGTGAAAAAGACAGTGTCCATTTCATACAAAATAGAAAAAAAAATCCCACATTATTCCTGTAAAGGGTTACTTCCCTCTGCTTTACCTGTCATGTAAGATCTTTATTACTGTCTTGTAATATCAGTTTTAATACAAGGATACATGTTTTGTAATATTGCCTCACCCTGACTCTTAACTTCTAATTTTAAATGTAAGAAAGAAAAGCTACTCTAAGAGAGAATATTAACATTTACATAAAGAGATTAAACAAGTGTAGCTTATTGGTTGATTAAAAAATGAAGCCACAGACAAAAATTACTGTGACTAGTTAAGGGACCAGCATAGATTAAACTGCAACATTGTGTTCATTTAGCATTACAATATCTATATGGTGCCAGCCTTTCTAATTCTGAGTGTGTTCTGATTTACTGATCAGCACAAGAACACTACAAATAGCAATCAAAATATGCCAAATTAAATGACATTTCAGACCTCTTCAACGTAGCATTATGCAGGCCTTAACGCTGAAATTACTACCAAGATGACTTTACTGGGAAGGGAATTTGAAATCACTGCAAAATCATTTGACTTTGCAGGGGAAAAAAAGAAACTTTACAAATCTGTAAAACAAATATTAAGGGCCCAGTTTTTACTCTTCTTTCAAGCAGAACTACCAGTAAGTGATGCTGCTATCTGTGGAAATGCTGTCTAACTAAAGGAGATCGGATTGAACATGCAAAAAAGCCCTGCGCCACCAACCTGGAACACGTAGTGGGAATGGTTCTCAGATTATACAGCATTTAAAAATCTGCCTCTGCTTCATGAAGTATTTAAGTATAAATATGAATATACTGAACAACATTTTAACAACTCTGGAAGACCTGTGTTGAACATTTGCATAATTAAAAGATTTCACATGATCAAGAATTAAGTTTCTGACTAATGTCTGAGTCATGTCCTTAGCAGGAAATTAAGAAACATTATTGTCATAATTAATTGTCCAAGAAGTGCTGGTGAAATTGTTTGTACTTGAACAGATGCTGGGAGAAAAAAAAATGATCATTTTTAGATTTGGCACTGTGGTCCTCCTCTTCCCCCAGAAATAAGGTTTAGCTGTTTTGTTTTGAAATCTGTGGTAGAACTTTACATCCACTATTTATACGCCTCTCTCCAACACTATTTATTTCATCACTTTTAACGCCTAAAACTGTGGCCAGCTGTCTCTGCGTGACTTTAAAAGAAAAAAGAATTCAACAATTTAGATCATTTTTTGCATTACAGAAATCGCTTTTGCATTACAGAAAACAAATCTTCACTAGTGATTAAAAGACAGAAAGCCAGACTACTTCCAAATCATTGGGCATGGGAGTATCTCGGCCAACTCTGCAGCATGGCTGGGACCAGACTGTTTATTTTGCCATCTGAGTTTACACCTGGCGTGCAAAAACTTTATGCCTGAATTTGCAGACATCCTGGAAAACTGCTCTACAAACACTACTAAACTGACTACTCAGTCTTCTCACTGCAGTCAAATCCTATACTTAGAAATCCTTAGAAACAAATGAGTTTAACTACTGTTGAGCAGTAGAAGTGAGAAGAGGTGTAATTACGATTAGTGTCCTAGGCTGGTATATCAGTGTGGTTTAATGTGTGGGTTATTCACAATCACTGCCTTCACATTCTTCTCCCAGCCCAAATTCCAACTCCCAAAGAGAATGTTGCAAAAGCAGTGCAGGAATTTTGCCCCCTTTGGGTCTCTGTGAGAAATATGTCTCACATTAAGAAAGAAAAAAGGCACAAACATAAATCAGCTGAAGAGAAGCAATTCCTGGCCGTAACTGTTGCACCTTATCTGCCCGAGACAGAGCAGCGTGGTCTTCACAACTGGAAGCAGCCTGCAGATAGCTGGTTTCCCACTTACCATCACATAAAAGAAGAATGGGATATGCAAGAAGCTTCACGCTGAAATATAAAACTTAGCTTCCAACTTGCCTGTTTTAGCTCCAAATCAAACCACCCATTGACTTCAAAAATAGCAAACTGTGGCTCTTATATACTAACACGGGCAGGACTTTCAGATCCATTTACCTCAATTTTTCATTTAATGCTTTTAGAAAATGATTTTGTGGGACAAATGTCTATGAAGTAAGTTCACTCTCTTTAATAAACTTGTCTGGGAGGTGCAAAGAGTCTCTAGCATTTTTCTTTGAGGATCAGCAGTAATATTTCATGTATCACCTCCAGAGAATCCTGCTATCACCTGATTGAGCCTAATGAGCCTCTGAGATAGCAGTGAGTGTCTATCCTCTCAGAGGTGGTGCAAATAAGGCAGGCCCGAGTCACTGGGAAACCGAAAGCCTCATTAGGATGTTCTAACTATGAGTTTGGACACATGGAAGTTCAGTTGGGATTAGATTCTGGAGGTTCCTGGCTGTAATCCCATGCTTAGTCCCTACTGCCTTGAAAAGGAGACAGATAAATCTGACTAAACAGCAATTTGCCAATAACATTTAAAAGTAATGCAAAGTTAGAGGCTTTGAGGTTGGGCTTTTGTTGATTTTTGTTCTTTTTTTTTTTTTTTTTTTNAATCTGACTAAACAGCAATTTGCCAATAACATTTAAAAATAACACAAAGCTAAAGGCTTTGAGGTTGGGCTTTTTTTTTTTTTTTAAAGTTTATCCAGCTGTGACCTTGGGCAAACTCACACATATATGACAGCAAAATGGCCAGTGCTGCCTTCTTCTAAGTGAACTGTGACTATCTGAGGATGAGCAAGGTGATGTTATTTCTGAATCTGGCCAAGACCCTGAGAACCACTGTTCTTGTTGATGAATCTTAGTCCCTTCCGATGAGGAAGGGCTGGAGCCCAGATGGTTCTCTTTGAGAGGCAAGGATGTAAAATCTGAGGTCAGTCTGCATCAGGAACCAACGTGGTGAAAGAGATCATCTAATCACAGAACCACAGAATGGTTGAGATTGGAAGGGACCTCTAGATCATCTAGTCCAACCCCCTGCTCAAGCACGAACACCCAGAGCATCCAGCAGAGAAGCACCAGCAGAAGCTCCAGCAGAGAAGGATGCAGTAAGATAGAAAGCTGAAGGATACAAATACGCGGTAGATCCCAGGTAGATATTTTAACAGATGTTGTAGGTGCCTCTTGATACACATCATTAGGAGCTATGGAGAATTATGCCAACACTGGAAACTTCCAAATCCAGACTAGGTATCTTCCTAAAGATTCTCTCGGGGATACTGGGCTGGAAAAGGTGTTAATGCAGAGAAGTCATCTAACTTACATTAGCAGGGTGGTCACCTTAGGAGATCTCTTCTTGTGATGTTCTCTTATCATAAACCTGTTTTCATTCCAGAGCACAAAGCGATTAACTACACCCACAGTAGATGACGTGCGAGTTTATTCTCTTCTCAGATGTTGCTCCCATCAACACAGCAGCCGGGATCCTCTGACACCCAGGCCTAACCTGAACACACCACCTTAGAAGCACTACCCTCAGCCCGTGCCCTTTAGGTGTTGACCAAACTGCTCAGGGACACTGCTGAATCAAACAGGTTCACAGTCTGATTTTGGCTGCGAATATTTTCTCAGCAGTGTGAACAAAGCTTATTTTTTCTTCTTAAAAGAATGAGGCCTGCCCTCGGCGTACTGCTGAGAAGGTCTGGAGAGCTCCGGCACCCTGCTCCACACAGCTGTTTACAGCCCCAACCCTTTCCATGTGTGTGGGGAGAC
>VWPW01018673.1:0-33484 GCA_013389825.1 Crypturellus undulatus
CAAGGCTCCGCAAGGAAGGGTAAGGCAGGAAACCAATCTGCGTTTGATAAACCACACACCACATAGGCTGCCCCCAAAGCATAAGAGCGAGTAATTGAGGAAAGGATGCATCCACCTACGAACCAATGATTTTGGGTGTCAGTGAAATCTCTCTGCACGGGGCTATACTCAAAAATGTTTCTGTCTTTGTTTTCAGGTAGCAGCAGTGTCGGAGCGCCCGTGGGAGCCCCGCGCAGCTCCTGCTCTGCGGAGGTGNGGTAAGGCAAGAAACCAATCCGCGTTTGATAAAGAGCGAGTGATTGAGGAAAGGATGCATCCACCTACGAACCAATGATTTTGGGTGTCAGTGAAATCTCTCTGGACGGGGCTATACTCAAAAATGTTTCTGTCTGTGTTTTCAGGTAGCAGCAGTGTCGGAGCGCCCGTGGGAGCCCCGCGCAGCTCCTGCTCTGCGGAGGTGCCCACAGGCCCCACACACTCGCATGGGTCCCATGAGGACTAAACTGCAGCCCTGGGAGGGCTCCCAGGTGAGGGCGAGTGAGTAGTCCAGCACAAAGGGGTGCTGCTTCCCGGGAGGTTTCTCTGCTTACCCCTCGTCCGCGGAGCGGACAGGGCCCCCTCTGCCGCGCCTGCTGCTTGGGCTTGTCCAGTAGACCTGAGTGCAGCTCAGAATTCCATTTTTTTATTGACTACATGTCTGAAGTTTATGTATTTGATACTTCCATCAAGTGGAGTCTCCTTCGGTTAGTGACGAATCAGGTGGCCTGCATCATGCTGCTGATTTTGTACTGAGCAAGGGTAATACTTGCAGGGCTTGACCCAAATCTCTGCTTCATCTCTTAGTTTTGGATTAAACCCACCATCAGGAAGAGGCTTAAAGAAATACTTGTCATGTATGTTTAACGCATCCGAGAAAGCAGAAGATAAGAACGACTGGGAGATTTTAGTAAATGCTGAACGTTTTCTGAGTCACTTTGGAGTCATTTGAAGCCTAAATGCTCATTTAGCAAGAAGGAAGCCCTCGTGGTGCCCCTGCTGGTTGTGTGGGCGGAGAGGTTGGGCTCACACCAGGGTTTTGGGACACCAAAGTGCTGCTCACGCCAGCACCAGGCAAGGCAGCTGTTTTTGCCATGCAATGTCCTGCACTCTGCGGTCCTGCCGTGCTGACGCTCCATTCTTGTACAACTGTAATTGCTCAAATTGCTTTTTTTTAATTTTTTTAAAAAGTGTTCTTTTAAGTCAATCTTGCACCTATTTTACAGCTTACTAAACCTGGACAGGTAACCAGTATAGGATCTGGTCCTCTAAAACAGCTCACAGCTCCCCCAGCCAGGGCTCACAGCAGCCGAACAGAAGGGTTGGCTAGTTCGAGTGGAGTTAGAAAAATAAGACCTGGAAAAATGTACAGAAATTATACTTCTCTACTAGAAATTTAAGTAAATGGTTTCAAAAAAGGAGTGAGCTGACAAAGAGGGGCTGACAAGGGGGCTGATGCTCTTCACTGCGGGCAGCCGCTGTGCCCGGCGTGGGGAGCCTGCACTGCAGCCTGGGTTCCTCCCGCTGTCTTGGCAGACCCGAGCTGCTGCCAGGGTTAAGGGACGAGTTTCAAAGGCTGCTCCTGGCCCTGCAGGTCCAGCTTGGTGCCAGCTGCTCCCGTGCGTGGGGCTGGGAGCACCGGGGGCTGCGCTCGCCCGGGGCCGGGCAGTGCCCTCCGCTCCACACCCTTTCCCAAGTAGCGGAGCCACGGACACGTCCTGGGCGCCTCCCGGGGCAGCGCTGCCTCTGCCGGTGCTTCTACAACTCCTAGGCGTCCAATGCTTGATCCAAACTGCCATTCTGAATGCTAAATACAGTGATAACAGCAGGAAACTGCTTTTATCTATCCTGAGATACATACTTGATTCAGTCCTTAAGGCACTCTTTGCATCTTCTGTAGTTCCAGTTTTGTCCTTCCTAATTCCAGTTCTGCCGCCGTTGTGCTGGACGGAGCCTGCGAGCGTGCAGCCCCCATCACGGTTTTAGCCCCGTGCTGATGCCAGTGACCTGCAGTGCAAGGGATGCCGAGAGTCCGGGTCACTGGGGAGCTTCACAGCGATCCCCTGCGGGGAGCACATCCCTGTCGGCCCTGCCTGGCTGCGCTTCTGAGGTCCGAGTCCACCTCAGCCCTTCGGCGCTAAGCCCACATCCTCCAGGTAAGCACGAGCTGTCCAGGAGGCTCCGTTGCGTGTTGTAGTTCACTCATTCTCCATACTCAATTGCTCAGTACTTATTGGACCTTCCAGGGGACTTACTGTAGCTTCCAACGTGTTCATCTTCCATAACCTGCCGCGTTAGCCAACATCCGTGTGAGCGGGGAAAGGGTGGGGAGGAGAAGAATCGGATTTCCATAATCAGTCTTCTAGAGAAAAGATATAGTACTGCTGGCCTATGAATACCTTTTTATCCATTGAAAAATATTCCCCTGATCCCTCATCAAGAATGGAGTGAAAAAGAAAGAAAAAGGATGGTCAGATAGTAACTGTTTCCAATTCAGATGCTGAGACACTTCCCTGTGCTGATGAATTTGGACAAAGAGGAGCTGCAGCACTTGACTTCAGCAGGCGGAGCGACTTCTTATCTCCGAGGAATAGAGCCCTTTGGGTCGGCATTTCAGTAATGTGGCTGGGTTGAAAATTCTGCACTGAAACCATCTGTGTGGCTCTGACTGGTGATTAGCATAAAATGGGGCATTTCATTAGGATATTCATATTTTTTATGCTGAGCTACTGGTTTTAGTATATCAAGAAATGAATAAGTAGCTGATGTTTAGGGCACTCCTGATATTAATTATATACCCCTCAAAATTATGCAAGAGTGAAAATGACCAGGAATAGACATCCGCGCTGTACAAAGTCACTTCTGTTGTACATGATCCTCTGACACTGGAAACTGTCCTTTAAACTGCTTTACTCCTCGGCGGTCTGGGGAGAAGTTAGGGAAACATGAAGAAGTTTATCTTTAAAGCAATATCTTTAAAGCAGTATCTTTAGCTAATGAAAATCTCTTCGGAGTAGCTCGAGCCCAGATTAATTGCTGAACATCACATGCTACAAGGGATAAAAAGGGACTCAGTAAGAACCTTCTGGGGAAGAAAGCAGAGACCGAGAGTTCGGGTAGGAGGAGCAGGGAAGCGTCTCCAGGCCCTTCCCTGGGGCCTGAAACAAGGGGCGAGTGGAAGAGAAGAGACCGCTTCCCCACACTGCCCCATTGGGAGAGCTTCTTCTTGAGAGCTTTGGTTCCTTCAACAGGTGCCTCTAACGCTGAAACAAGCCTGGAGGAATTCAACAATATTGCACTGAGCGTGAAGCTGAAGGATCCAAAAGGAAAATGAATCCACAGCAGTCCTAAATAAGAGTGTTTTTGTAGTCTGGAAGGGCTAGACAAAGCTTTGGTGTCCTCCTCTGAAGGATAAACTGTGCCAAGGACTTCAGGGACAAACTGGGGAGGGATGCAGGAGCCAACCTGGATGGCATGGACCGTATGTCAGACTGGGAGCTTAGGGGTGTTGGAGGCACAGAGTGCCATGGACATGATCTGGAGTAAAACCCATTAAAACAAGATTTGCAGAAAGGAGTGAGGAAATATGTCCAGCAAGACCACCATGTGCTGTAAGAACATGCTCAAACCAGAGAGACCCCCAGAATTTGGGCGAAAATGCAAGAACTGTGATGTGTTATATCGCATGACACAACACAGCAGGCAAAAACTGTGCACAAATGGGGAGGGCAGCAGCAAGGGTCTGTCTGGGGGAATTGCTGAGAGGAAATGTGGGCAGAATTGCAGGATAATGGATGGCTCGTTGGAAAGTGCACAGGCATTTATTGAGCCAGTTTGAATGTGACATCTTGCTCTGTTAGCTGGAGAAGAAGAGTGAAGGATATCGTTGGCTCTCTTTTTTTTTCATGGGCCTTGCACTCTCTAAACAAAAAAGAGAAAAATTCTTATGAAAGAACATGCTTTTCCAGGAATGTTTTTTAAAACAATATATATTTTTTTACTGGTAATATTCAAGAAGGTTCAGTATTTTAGGTACATTTACACAAAATACATCTTGTTCTGGAAATTCCGTGTATCATCTGAAGAATGGAAGCAATACAAAAAATTTTGCCTAGTAAGTGATAGTACTGCAAGGTTTTGCTGCTCATTACCAGCACCAGCAACCTAATATACATAAAATGTAGGTCACAGCATCCTATCTCGCACCGGATTTATCCTTGGCGTGAGAAGTGTCTGTTTGTTACTGCAAAGAAGGATACTCTGGAAGGAAACTCAGGAGGCCGAAGCCCCTCTCATTCGGGAGCTCCGGGAGCAGCACAGGGACGAACACTGGAGCAGGGGGACACGCTCGGGCTCCTGGGCTTGTGCTTCTCAAGGTGGCGGTTCCCGATGCTCATTTCTGTGCTCTTTTTCCAGATGAATGCAGTGTTCTGCAGAACGACAAAAAAATTAGGAGACGAGAGTTGTCATCATGAAACATCTCCAAAGTAATTAGCAATAGAGAAGTGCGGGAGGGAGCCACAGACATCGATTGCTGACCAGCGGGTGGAGGCTGACCAGAAATGACAAACGAGGAGGGAAGGAAGGAAGGGACAAAAGGACTGAAGGTAAAATACTCTTCTCCAGCACAGAAAGGCCGGAATAGCAATCTGCTAAAGCTCCCTTTGTATCCAAGACAGGCCGAATAAGCAACGAGGTGTCAGGAGTGCTGAGATGGATCATCGAGCAGCCGAAATCTGTCTAAATCATCATGATGAGTGAGGCACTAAAGTGCAGGGATGGAGCCCATAAAAAAAAGAGATTCAACAAGGTGGGAGGAGCCGTTACAATATGGATGAGGAATAATACTGGAGGTGAAGTTTGGAGTAGCCTAATCGGCTGGCTTGTGCAGGCAGGGAGGTTTGCGTTAACAGATACTGAGCAAAACCAGACCCTTTAGGCAGGGGTCAGCTGGTGTTGGGCTGGTGGGACCCCCTGAGCAGCCCCCTGCAGCTGAACTGTGACCAGGGCCGTGGGGTCTGTGCTGGGCTCTGCGCCGGCTGCGTGCGCAAACTGCAGCTTGGGTTTTGTGCTGCCTTGCAGCAAGTCACTCTGAGCAAATGTGACCAATGAATACGAAGATAATGTGAAAATTCAGAATCTCAAATATTTATTTATTGCAATGTGCAAGACATGACGGTGAACAAAATCTGTCCTTTGAAAGGGGAACATTAAGGACAGAGATTCAAACAATACTGATGGCATAAAATAGCAAGCACGGAGCTAGCTGAAATGAGAGGTTATGGACAGAACTAGAGAACCTGGGAGCTGAGGAGTGTGGAGTTAAAAGCAGATATATATAGGCACCTGAATAAGGCAGGGAGCGAAGGCCAGAGGTCGCTGAGGCTCGCAGCAGGCCCAGGGGCGACTCTGAAGCTCCTGGGGCTGCTCCGGGGCAGGGGCAGGACAGGCGTTCGCTGCGTGCAGGTTTGGGGGAGCGGGGATGTGCCCGGGGCGAGGGGTGTCTGCCTGCTGCTTCTCCAACGCGACATCCAGCCCCTTAGTGCCCACCTGCTTTGAAAGGATTTTTACTGACATATTCTGATTTTTTTTTTTACACTAAATATATTTGCCAGGGTTTATTTTTAAAATTGTGAAAAACCACATAACTCGACTTCTTTATAATCTTCTCTCTCCATCTGGATATGCAACTGATTTCACAGTCTAAATTTCCTATTGGAGGGAATGAGCCTAGCTGCATTGTGGATCCAATATGAAGCTGAAAAATTTGGAGGAAAATATCTTCTACATTTGTACAGAAACTACAGGTGAAAACACAGGCGGAGGCTTTGTTGCAAAACTGAGGCTGTATTTTGTACATTTTGCACTATGCACTACGAACAGCCCGGCAGGTTTCAGCAGGAATCCTTGAAATACGGGGAGTCTTATGCTAAGAACATCTTTAGAGTCTTGTAGTGGTGCTTGGAGGGTGTCTAAGCTTGCAGCCGCGGGCTGCGTGCGGATGGGGCTCTGCTGCCCCTTCCCCTGGGGCGGCTACACTCAGTTGCTGTGTCCATCCGGAGCCTCGCTCCGGACAGGCTCCCCGTGTCCCAGTTTCCCTGCGGCAGACTAAAGCTCTATTCCTCGACTATAATCTCTTTCTTTTTCCATTTCTGAGTTGACACCCACTAATGCTGAGGCTGCATTTCTAAATTTGGCATCATCTTTTGTTTGTTTCCTGTCTCTGATTAGCGCTTCACATAAGGAGTGGATGGGAGCCGCGCAGGCTCCTCGTGTGTCAGCACCTTGGAAAGGTCCAACAGGGCGTGCGGGCGCGGGGTCCTGCCGCAGCCCCCAGCCCCGGCCGCCCCGCACGGGCCGGAGCTGCCCAGGCCTCTCCGGGAAGACCAAAACACGTCTCGAGCTGGGAGTTCTCAGCTTGCTGTCAAAAACTATGGCAAAGAAATGCTGGAAGGAAAGATGAGACTAATCTTATTTTTCAAATCCATACAAATGTTCAGCTTTAGATTTTTTTTTTAAGTCTCATGATTTATAAACCAACACCTTCTTTTGGAGGCATGGATTTTTTAGAGATCTAGGCTAACAACTCTGAGCATCGCCCAGCAGTTTTGGCTGAACAATGAGGAAATAAATTCACCCGTAAGCAGCACCGCGGCTTCCCAGGGCCGGGCAGTGCGGACGGCCGTGCTGGGGCAGCGCCCCTGCACTGAAGTTGATCCGTTCACCTGAAGAGACCAATACATCATTAGTGCAGATCTGGGGTTATCGATCTGCTAATATCGCAGCCAAAGTGATATTGCTCTTTCCAAGGAACACCTTAAATCTATAGCATCGAGCTGGGATCGATCATTTGAACCATTTAAAGGATAACAGCTTTATAGCAAGTCCTGAATATCACCCTGGGCTGCTGGAGGGCTCCTCTCCGGCACAGCCCTTTCTCTCACTCTCAATTCATGAGCTTGAAACAAGTAGGTTATAGAAACAAAAATAAGAAGCTTGCCTAGTTTTATCTGTTTTACTCAATTTGAATCACCTGCAATATAGGCAGAGAAAAAAAGTTCTGGGTTTATTTTCCTCGAGTTTTTCAGTGTGCTATTCTCTGATGAATGGATTTCTATGTTTTTATTATAATAGACTGACAGAAAAGTAAATAGATGTGCTAACATGAAAAATTAAGTTTCATTCTAATGAAATGTTTATTCACAGCAAGTTTAATATTCATGTTAAATTGATCTGCAGAATTTCTCCCCATCAAAAATTAACGTGATATAGTCTTTGCTTTTCTGCACCGAAAACATCTTCCAGTTAATTGGCAGGTAATGCTCTGTAAACCCAACCCAGGAGTTCGGCCCTTCCAGGGCCATTATTTCTTTTTATGTACAACCGCTCAATGAATAATTAATAGTGATTTATGGCAGTATTCACCTCCATACCTATTACTACTGTATCACTATTGTAGAACAGGTAGCATTTTTTTATTTATAGTTAGGAAACAATGAAAATTAGGAATGAATATGTATAAGCTGGTTGTACCTATCATGAATAAATTAAAAATGTGGTGTGCAGCCAGATATGTCATTCACAGAAAGAACAATTTTGTTCATTTCCGTAAGACTAACTCGCTGGAGAGAGGGTTTTGGGTCCCAGTTGGCCACATGTGGCCTCACAAGGTGACTGTCACGCTGAGCCAAACGAAGCACCGCGTGTTCCCCTTGGAGCTCTGTTCTGTCCTAACTGATAGATAAAATGGGAAAAAAAAAAAAAGCCTAAACAACCAGGGATGGAACCATGGCCATGGAAGATCTCTTCCAAATTCCCAGGTATTTCCCAAGCCTTGAGGCTGGTTCCGGTGTGTGGTGCTGCTCCGTCACTGCTGTTCCGCACTGCGCGTGTCCCCGCGCGCTTCTCCCGGGGCTGCTCCTGGGCAGCCTCCGTGGTGGCTCTTCCTCTTCCAGCCTCCTGCAGCCCTGGAGTTCATGTCCAGGAAAGCCGCTCGTGTCCAGAGAAGCTCCTCGGCGCCCGGCAGCGCATGCCGCAATTAATGGGGCCTTCCAAACAGCTCAGTCTGCAACCAAAGAGGCAAAACCCGACTCCTTGCCATGGCAACTAAAGCAGCACACGCTAGCGCATGTCCTCCACAAAACAGCAGGTACGGAAAAGCAACCGCAGTTCCAGCATGTAATAGGTCTGTGCTCTTTGCAAAAAGCAGAAACGTGCTTGGTTTTACAACGTTAATATTGATTAAGGAGTTTTATGACTAAGTGTGAGGAGGAAGCAAAATCCTATTCAGCACTCTAAATAATTTCTAATGCTTATTTTTAGGCCAGCATGAGATAATTGATTTACGCTGTGCTGTTAACATTGTGCACAGAGCCAAAGGCCAGGTACTTCATCCTATTGCAGGCCCCTTAATGGCTTTGGGGTTCAACAGAGCCCAGATGCAGGTTGTGGTCAGGCTGTTCGCAGCATCAGCCAGGGCAGAGGGATGGCAGAGCTCCAGCATCTGGAGCCTCTGCTGTAGCTGTGAACAGATACATACATATATGTACATGTATGTATATATACATATATACTGAGCTATATGTATGTATGCGCATACACACCCGCAGGTATCTCAGTTTCTCCTCAGCTCTGTGGTGTCCTCCAGAGCGGCCACATCCTTCGGGTCCGCGTGGTACTGCTCCCGCTGAGCCTGCGCTTCGCTCCTCACCGAAATCAGGGCAACCTCGCTGGGCTTTGAACCATCTTAAGTGGCTTGAAAAGAAAGGTAAACCCACTTAGAAATCAGATCTCTCTATCAGAAGGGGTTGTTATACTCAGTTTACCTGGTTGACTGCAGCTCCTTGGTTTCCTTTAATAATTTTTGATTTGAGCCAGAGTGTATCTCCCAGAAGAGACCACCCTAGCTGGACTTCAGACCCGCTGTAGTGCTCTGGGAGTCGCTCCTGCTGTTGCTGCTTCCTCTACCTATTTCGCAGGCCTGGTTCAGCTTCGCCGTGGCTGGTTTGGGGGGTCTGCAGAGCTCATCCGTCCTGGCCACACTCCTGCCATCACTCAGTGCTTTGTCCCCTGCACGGCTGTGATCAGAGCCCGGGGACGGTCGCGCCATGGGCGCCTCCTCCCTGACGCTCTGCTTAGGCCTTAACTTCCTTTTTGGCAAACTCACACGCGAGTGAATGTGAAAGGAAGGTTAATCCCAGCGGGGAGCGGGTGGCACCGCTGGGATGTTGCACTGGGGGCCCCTCTGCTGCAGCAGAACTAAGTACCCAAGGCCAGAGACAGGTTTGTAGATCTCTGTTATTCCTATAGCGTGCGAGTGCACTGCTTCCAAAAAGGACACATGCACAACGCTCCCATGCATCTCATCTGCTGGAAGAAATTAGTATCGCAATTAATTCTGTGGATTTTGGATGAAAGCCTGTGCACCTGGCCTCTCCCAGCACTCCCCATCTTTTAACGGGGAATGGAACCTAGGTAGCCGCATTCCTCTAATGTGACCTAGAAAGGGAAGAGTAATCAGTTCACGCCTTTCTCATCATTTTGGTATTTATTATGAAGGATGTCTGTGATTTTCTTCTATTTGTTCTCCGCTTGTATAAAGGACAACTTTTTCTCCCTGTTTTTGCAGGAGAACCCCTCCGATGACTCAGAGGTGAATGATTCAGTGAGGTGGATTTTTTCCAGCCTACCTTTTTCTCCCTCGGTTGTCAGGGAGGATGGTCTGAGCCGAATTTTAACAAACTCTGCTTCTCTGCCAACTCCTCCAGCACAGAGGCAGAAACATAAAGAGAGTTTATAGTGGCCTGCATAAAAATCACACTCGTAGCTCATGAAGAAAAGTTTGCTTTTATCACAGACCTCCTGCACCTATCTCCAGGCACCTGCAGAGATAAATCTGAGATTAAACAGTGGACAAATACAGCTCTTTTAATGTTAAAAAAAAAAAGAGAGATGAGTTAAAGGAAAAGCATCTTTAGCTTTCTTTTGAACCTTCTTTTATGCATTCAGAAACACTCCCCTCTCCTACCAAAAGCCAACCTAGATTTCTGTGCTTTGGTGCTCTGTGTTCCTCATCCTCAAAGCCCTGCTTTTTGCTCCATGGGAGTCGGTGGCCATCGCCGCGAAGCTGAGGACAGCTGAGCAGGTAAACAGAAAAGGTGGGATCCAAAGGCAGCTACATCTCAGCCTGCGCCGTTTCCCTAGATAGCAGCATGGTAGGTAGCAAATTTAAAGCACATCATTATTGCATCTCTAGCTGTGATATTTCTAAGCAGCACATTTGTTACATTTTTATCTGAGCTCACAACGTCTCTTATCTTTCAGCAATGCAAAGGTAAAGAGCTGTTTTTTTACAGCAATACCTGCATGTATTACCTGCATGTATTGTAAATAAGTAAATATCTCTCTCTTGAACATAAATTCTACAACTAAAGCTTTTTGAATCTCAAGCACAAACATTCACCAGCTGGTAGATGATCTCAGGGGGAACGCACCAAGTTTGCTGATAAAAATAACAAATTAAATACCTATTGGGGCCACTTAGTGCTTTTAAAAGATGCAGCCAGATTTAGGTAAAGGCTGAGCAAACATTGCTCTGCTTGCAGGGAACTTCTCCATAAGGATGACCTGAGAAGGGTGAAGTGCAGGGGCAGCCCCTGTCCGTGCGGCTCCGGGACAGGGACCTGGACTCAAGCCGCTCTCCGTGTCCCGTCTGCATTTCCCGGGAGACCCACGTGGCGTGGGAGCACCGGAACCCTTCGCAGGAGGGTGCTGCCGAGAAATCAGCTCTCTTGCAAAGTGCTACATAGATCCTGGTTACCAACCTATGGAGAATTTATGTAGCCATGAGGCATGAGGCGACATCTCTCTTTCTTCCCTGCCCTCCTCTTCCTCTGTCCCATTTTCCTACCTCTTCGTCCTTCCCTCCTGTGTCCTGCCTTGGCTCTCTTGCTGCTGTCAGTAGAGCCTGTTCTCACACAGGGAAATGGCGACGTCCTTCTTCCCGAGGAGCTTCCCAAGGAGCATCCCGAGGAGGCCACGTGTCTGTGTCCTCTCCTAACTCGTGACCCTTCCATTGGCCAGGCCTGGCAGACCTGAGCTCACCCTCACCTCAAGTCCGGGAGACGCGACATTCCCGAAAGCCTCAGGGCGGAGGTGGATACGGTGGGTCTCTGGCACGAGGGCCGGGATGGCAGGGAGCAAACCCTCCCGCCTGAGGTGGCGGCCAGCGGGAATGCGGTTCTGGGGCGGCAGCAAAGGACCGGGGCTGTCATTGCAGAAAATAAATAAATAACAAGCTGGTATTAAAAATAAATAAATAAAAGCGAAACAGATTGAGCTGCCTGCGTTTCCACGGCGACCGAGCTGCCGCGCTCGCCCGATAACGCTGAGCGCGCGGTTCCCGCTGCGGGGACGGGGCTGCGCAGCGGGGTGTCCCTGTCCCTGTCCCTGCTCCACCCGCACCACGGGACGGCTGGAAGCGGCCCCCTTCCCCCGGGACACCCGCGGCGTCACGCTGAGGCGGCCGTTGGGGCCGTTAGTGCCAGTAGCGCTGTTGGGGCCATTAGGGCTGTTGTGGCCATTGTGGCCGTTGTGGCCGTTAGGGCCGTTGGGGCCAGGCGGCTCCGCGGGGGCAGTGGCTGCCGCCCTCCCGCCACTCGAGCAGGGCCCCTGGGCAGCCGCAGCGCTGACCAGGAGCCCTCAGAAGCTTTGTAAAACTTTCCAAAAGGAAAACGATGTCTCTTTGGCGGGTCTGGTGCCTCCCGCGCGGGCGCCGAGGCCGGGGTGAGCAGCGGCGCCTTCCCGCCTCAGGGATCGCCTCAGGGCTGGCGCTGCGGCCCTCGCCCCTGCACCCTGCCATGCGCGAGGGCTGCGTACAGCCAAGTTTCCTCTGGTTTGGTTTTAATTCTTCTTTTCTTTTCCACAGACAGTGCCTTTGCCCCGCGGCTGGAGGCCGTGGCAAGGCCCGGTTCACTTGCCAGGCTGAGGGATGGCGGAAAGGGCCGGTGCCCACAGCCAAACCCACCTCCGCCCGCCTCATGCTTCAGGTAAACACTTGGAGTTCCCTCATCATGCAATCCCCGGAGGCCTGGGAGCGCATTCGGGATACAGCAGACCGAGACCCCTGGTATTTTTATGCTTTCAAAACCCTTTTTTTGTTGTTGAGAAATATAAGAAATAGGCACAAGCTCACTTTTGAGGAGAGAAAAATAAAAAAGACCATTGTGTGCGGTATTCCAGCAAACGCTGTCAGTCACGTGAGCTAAACGGGGAGCAGCGCTGGCCCCTGCACGCTGCGAAGCCTCCTGACGCTCTGATTACTGCCCGTGCTGCCCTCGTTTGGCTGCTGGTTGATGCTCCCGACAGCGTGGGTATTTCACACTATCACGGGTGAAGCTCTGGCCCTGCTCAAATTAGCAGGAATTTCACTCTGCATTTCAGTAGGGCCAGGCATTCACGGCACCTTGCCTTGCCAGCGCATCGTGCCTTGGCTGCAACATTTTCCAGCTTTCCTCATGAAAAGATTTTATTCTCCATGTACGTGCCCTGGATGTCAATTTTTTTATAAAAGTCATAAATACAGGCCAGTATGATCTAGGATTTTCACTAGTGCTATTTGACATTGATGATATTTTCACTTTGGTAATGCTAATTTATTCACTGTGCTGTAGAATATGCCGTTTACTGCCTATTTCAGAGTCAGAAATTTTATCTGTTTAGATAGGCTACAAAGAGATGAAGCTGATGTATCGTTACACCGGACAAAACAGGAATAGCTCCACTCGAGTCTGCAAAATGCTGCTGGTTAAGATGTGGTGTGAGAGGAGAATCAATGCCACAGTGCTTAAGCGAGAAGCAAAATGTATTTTTACTTTTTAATGGGTGGTGCTTTTCTTAGTGTGGCCTTCTGGATTTAGATTTTTGCCCTAGTTGTTAGGAGCTTCAGGCCTGGATAGTGATTCTCACCCTCTGAGGGACTCTAATCTTAACTTTTGATGCAGATGCTGGCATTCATAAAAGCTTGAATTAGCAAAGTTGCTTTATCTGCTATTTCCAGCATTAGCAGTAGATGATGTATAGTTAATTTACTGCCATTGTAGAGATAACGGTAAACATGAAAATAATCTTGCAAAGTTGCCAAAAGCTGCTCTTCGGTGCAAGAAAGCAGGCAGAGAAGGAGCCTACCTGCACTGGGTACTCTGGGATTTGCAAGTTTGTCTGCTCTGAAACCTGCTGTGGACTCCTTCCTGCAAGTAACGCAAAAGCAGATATAAAGTAGAAATGGTCATTTTTGGTTCAAGGGCCTGAACAGCCTGTTGTTCTCACACAAAACTCTCCATTCTGGAGCACGCTGGCCTGTCCAGCAGTGGGAAGGATACATTTAGACAGTGAATGGTCCTGTTTTTAAATGCCTCTTTAACCCACTTTCACCGTGTGCAGACGATTGCTGGGAGGCTGAATATAATGACTGTTTTCTGTTTTCTTTGGGTTTACCTCCATTCCCAACATCAGAAACACTTCATCATAAAAGTAAAGCCCACATTATTTATTTGTTAAAGGATTGAGAGAGCAGATTACCAGGCACTGGAAACAAGATTAGAAACAAAAAGTAAACTTTACTACAGCACATCACTTTGCTAGTTGTTCTCATTCCCTCATTCAAAGTTACAGTAGTGTGCGTTTGATGAGACAATAATTACCTTGTTCTCATGAAATCACCTTGCGGTGACTCTTCTGGAGGCTCTTTGTCCTGCAGATGCGTGGAAGCTCTGCTTTTATGTGTTGAAAATGTGTAGGGTCAATGATGTCCCACTCACATGTTTATTCTGGGAAACACATTCTAGTTCTAACCAAACCTTACTGCTTGCCCTGCTAGTAAATAAGACCTCAAAAAGTCCTAAGAATAGAAACTCATATGCATATGAAAGTATTAAGTATGCATGGTCTCCATGGGCTTGTTATCAAAATAAGCGGCAGGTCGCAGAGCAGCGCAGCTTGCTCAGGCGCTTGCGATAATTCTCCTTTATCTCCCGTTTCAGCTGCTGTGTGGGAGCTGTGGGGAGCGCCCGTTTTGTGCGGTGGGGCTGGCTCTGCCTGTGCAGGGACCTGGGGCACCTCATCCCACTCCTGTGCTGTGCGCCAGAGCGTGCACCCTGCCGAGGGTATTGCCTTCCCTCACAAATAGCTGTAATGTTCTTGGTTACCCATCGCTGAAGAAAATCCTCAGGGAGCTTCCTGACCCATCCTCAGATGTGTGGGAGAAAGCCTGCAGTGATGCATTTTGCAGCTGAGGAATTAGAGTTCTATTAATAACAATTAGGATTAAAAAAAAAGGGGTAGGAAAATGTCCAGGAAGGGTTCTTGGAGCTAGATACACTATTTCTCTTGTCAAAGAGACAAGTAAGATGATTTCCAAAATCAGTATAATAATGAAAGATTCCAGAGGAATGCCTCTGTCCAAATAGCTGTTCAGGGTGAGGAAAGGTGTTGGCATGTTAGAGGGTTGGAGCGTTGCAGAGCTGCCATCTGCATCCATCTCGAGCCAAGGTGCAATTGGCTTTTGAGAATTGTGTTAGGAGGTTAAGGGCCTCCAACCCAGCTCATTGCCCCAGGCCGCACTGCTAACTTGTGTCTGACCTGGGGGTGACAGAGGAGCTTATGTCTGTTTGTGTTGTCTGTGAAGGCACATTTAATATCTTCTGTGGAAAGACACATCTTTGGCTGTATCAGTGGTTTCCAAACAAACAGTCATGATCTCAAGGGTGCAAAATGCCTTGAAAGGCTCCTGCCAGCAGCCTGGCCCGTGGGTTACAAGCTCATGCTTGCCTCGCCTATCAGAGATGAGTTCATCTGGGAAAGCTGTAGCAGTGATGGGCTACCCACAAGAGAGCTACCTATCACTTCCAGGATGCAAATGAAAATATAGAAACCCACCTTCACTGTTCATCTAGGCTAAGCTCTATGTGATGCCCTAGCTGCTAGAGTGGGAGGTAAGGAACGCGTGAGAAGCCGAGGTGGAGGAAGGAGACAGAAACTCTGCGCTGTCAAAATAAAAGATTTTGTCAGCAAGCACAAAATCTGTGCCAGTATTTGCTATTTCTACTAAGCACTGTGCTGCTCACCTTAACTGATTCTGACGCTCCTCCGCCTGCCTCGCAGTACTTGCCACCCTGGTCCTCGCTGTCCTTGCCTGTCCCAGTTCTGTTTATATGTGGGTCTTTGCACTTCTTTTTTTCTTTCTGTTCAGAGAGGGGGCAGAATTAGAGAGAGAAAAGTGTGGGCGTACCTTAGCTCTGCTGAATGATGCCTTAGACACAGTTGATTTGAAAGCAGCTCCATGCACCTGAGATGTCCTGACAAAAGCTTGCTCTTCAGAAAGGACCAGCTGCGTGTCCTCATGCCCTGAGCACCACAGACCCTGGGTGCAGCCAGGACCTTCTCAACAAAGCTCTAGTCTTGCAACTGTGCCTCACAGGTAAACATGGACCCTTTTGAAACCATTGGCTGTGTGGATTTATTTTAATTATTTTTCTTTTTTATTTTGTGCTTAAGCACAGCCTTTTCTAGGTGCAGTTGATGTGCTGCATAGAAAAATATTATGTTTAGCTTAGAATTATGTGAGCTATCTATAATTAGGAAGGAGAGACATTACATGGGAAGAGCAGGGCTGCAGTTCCTGGTCTTGCACAGTCGTGAGCCATAAAGCCACACAGTGAGGTAGCTGCCAGCTGAACTTGCTGTTTGCTCTTGCCTCCTGACCAGCATTTCAGCACTATTGTAACCAAGGAGTAAATACTGCTAGAAATGATCGGTGTGCTCTATACCCCTGGATTTACCCAGCTCCCCAACAGAAGTCAAAGGAGAGTTTCCACTGCCATGATAAAGAAATCTTTGTGAATCATGTTTGACTTTCTGTTTGGGTTTGAACAATGATCAAAGACTTCTGTACATGTTAACAGAAGCTGAGCTGTTTCTCCTCACGTGCATTTTAATGCTGCACTCAAGAGCTAAGCGATTGACCCGCGGGCATGCAAACAGCAGGGTCTGCTGCGCTGCAGACCCCGGAGCCCTGCGATGGCTTTGTCAGCACTCTGTAGTGCTCTGTTCAACCCCTAGATTCCTGCAAAAGGCCCCCTGTATTGCATACACACACTTTACTGAGCTGTACTCTGGTGAGTACTGGAAGATTAGTCCAGCTGGGAAGGCCTTATCTGTCACACAGTTCTGAAACCCATTCAGCCAGGTTTTTTGTGCATCTTGGTTAGCTCCACGGAGGACTCAGTGGCCTCAGTGGCATCGTTGGCCCTGCGATGCTTTGCCCTCCGTTGTGCCCTCTGTTGCACACACAAACATGTGCCTGGATGGGCTTCTCCCTGTGCTGATGCTCCCTGCATTGATGCGTTGGGAAGTGTTGCCCAGGGATGAACCTTTGGGCCTTCTCTCGTTGTGCCTCCAAGCAGCAAGGATGCTGTGGTGCTCCAGGATGGTCAACCTGGGGAGAGGCAAAATGGATCCCTTAGTAACAGATCTTTGGGGCAGCCGAGCAGCGTGGATAATGCAGTAGTCGGCAACATCTAGCTCTTCACCTCTGACAAGGTTTCCTGGCTTCGTTTTGTTGGTTTGTCCCCCCACGCAGAAGGTCGGTCTCTCCTCATGCATATGGGAAAGGGACAAAATTCACTGATGGAGAAAATTAGCCTTTGGCAATGAGCTGTGAGACCAGCTTCACTGCGAAAGGAGCGCGGGGAAAAGAAAACTGAAGTGGAGCTCTTCATGGAGCCTGGGTTTGAAAGGAGAGCGGCAGGTAGAGTCATTGGAAAATGAAGAAGGGGCAATGCCTTGGCTGCCTGGGTACTGTGGGCCTGGAGCTCCACAGCTGGAGGCAGTAAAGCCTGGAAACAAATTCCTCACCTGGGAATGGCTGTGGGGTCTATGGCCATCCTGCGCGCCACAAAAGGCCCCTGTGTGCGGGGAGCTGGGGCTCCCGGCACGTTAAAGGCTTGCATGCTGCTTATTCTGTTTTATTGTCTAACCTTTCTTTGTGAAATATGTATCTGCAGATCTTCCAAAGAGGAAGCAAAACAAAAATATTTCCATTCTGTTTTAAAAAATGACAACAGTTGGGCTGTTGTCGTTATACTACTGCTTCTTTAGCTGTACTGTATTTTAAAAACTGTACACATTGCTTCAGGGAGCCCTGTGCAGGCACTTCACCGCACAGACCTTTTTGGGGTTTGCCATTTAGATCTTTGGCTTCCTGTAAACTCTTTGGGGAAGATGCCTGTCTTTATTTTATCTGTGCTTTCATGCCTCAGGGCGAGACCTTAGTGTGTGTCTGGAATTCGTATGGCCAGATGCAAAGGAAATACACTGTAATTATGTGAAACCTCTAGCAGACCCGAGCATTTTCAAACCATCCGAGAGTTTCCTAGTTCATCAGTATAGAAGTAGTTCCTGGTTCTGTGGGTTTTGGATGAAAACCAGTCTGAAGGGGAAAGGGATGTGTAACTGTATTAATAATAAAATCTGCCTTATCTTACAATCCAAGAGCTTTAAAACACTTGGTTTGAAAAATGCTTTCAAAGTGGCTCCCCATGGGTCTTGGCTGAGTTTGGAGGACGACCCACCCCAGCACACGCTGTTTCCAGCCTGTGAGGCCGCGAGGTGCAGCAGCCCGTGATTCCTGCTGTTGGCAGCAGTAAGAGCCTTCCTGCTCTCCGGAGAGCTCCCGAGAGCCTCTGGAGATCCCCTGCCCCGGGACACCCTGCAATGACAGCGTGTGACACAGCGCGTGGTGGCACTTACCTGTGCCCTTTGCCACAGGCAGGTGGTGATGGAGGTGCAACCCCGAATAACAGCTGCCCTGCGTGGAAAGCAGGGGCTCCACGCGGACCCCGCTGCCATGGGCATGGGCTGCTTGTGCCACTGCCCACTGGGGACGGCGGGTTTGGAAGGCAGGGAGCATGGGCCTGGCGTTGGGCTCCCCTGCCCTGAGCGGAGCCAGCCTGCACAGCCAGGCGGCCCTGGAGCTGCTAATTCACAAATGTTACAGTTATTGATGAAACAGTTGTCACAAATATTATATATATTGATGAAGCAGTTGTGCAATTAATTATAGACTGAGCACTGTGTTGGCGTTCATAAAGTTACTCAGATAATGAAAATGGTATTTCTGAATAATTTGTCAAAGACAACAATAATTCATCAGATAGCACGGTGACCGGTGAGAAGACGGCAGTGTGTTCTTGCTGCACATCCTTACTGCGTGTTGCCCTTGAGTGGAGTCAGGGCAGGGCACCGAGGCTTCCCACAGCACCCACACGTGTCCTGCTCCCTTCGTGCTGCCCCGGGCTCCCCTGTGCTGCCCGGACCTGTTTTGTTTGGGTCTGCAGCACCTGGCAGGGTTTTGGGCACCGGTGGGAGGCTGCGCTGGGCTCTTGATTCACATATAGATACGTATAGCACAGCGCGTTGGTGGTGGTGTGGATACAGCAGTGACACACAATACTCTGCAGGCATCAAAGGAAATACACTGCACTGTTTACTTTTGTGCTAACTTCTTGGTATATCTGTCTGAAATTCCATCTGATTCTATGGCATTTAACGTCCATCAGTTCTCCTTCATATTCGTATCACACCAACTGTTATTCCTATAAGAAAGGCTAGAAAGTGTTTCTCTCCAAACAGCTCGTCATTTCTTCAGTGTGTGGTTTCTCTTACACAGTTGAGTATTCAGCCTTGTGTCATACAGGGTTGGGAAAATCCGGTCATTTTTATGCATATTTTCTCCTATTTAAGCGGCAGGCTTTTTCAGTGACCCAATCTGTCTGGAAAAAGCCCTTGCTCCCTCCCTGCCGTTCCCATGGCTCTTGCACAGGCAGTGGGTCCCGCTGTCGCAGCAGCAGGAGTCACAGTGAGGTTGGCAGAGTCTCCTGGAGGTCACCCAGGCCAGCCCTGCTCACAGCCTCAAGGCCTGGAGCAGGACCTTGCGCAAATCAGAGTATAAAAATAAGCACAGAACCCCCTGTCCTGACACGGGGTTAGGGCAGGGCTGGCTGACCGGAGGAAAGTCACCGTCCTCATCCTCGCTTAAAAAGCCAGCAGACTGACTGCTACCTTCCAGGTGCCCTCGGGGCGAGGCGTGCTGCAGAACACCCTGACGACTTGACGTGTTTTTCAAGTAAGAATTATCCTGAGGAGAGCAGAGGGTTTGCACATTGGCCAGAGCGGGCTGCGTTTCATTTCAGTTTCTCATGGAATCCATAATTCAGAGCAGCAACTTCAGCTCTGAGCGAATGCGCGTTCCTCCTGGCTGCTTTGATTACAGGCGGCCGTACGGCCTGGCAACAGGCGTTAACGCTGCGTGTCCCTCCTGCGGGACAGCCGAGGAGGCTGCATGATCAGGCACTTCGTATGCTGGGGCCAGCCTGCTGGTAAATGTAACCTGTCAGAAGAGGACTGCGGCATGGGAGGAGGACAGGTCTGATATTTTAGGGGAATGTAGGCATGGTTAAATTCACCATGAACGTGTATGCATGCTGCAAGCTTGTGTGCTAAATTATGTATCCAGCAGCAGACTTTAATGGGAATTTTTGAATTCCGTTATTGCTTGGTTTTCCACTCAAAGAGACTCTCAAAATAGGGACCTCTAGGAGAGTAAGAGCACAGTGTAACTTTTCAAATAGGTAGGTCTTTGAAAGACATCTTTTGTGTCGAATCTAGTCCTTTTATAGTCCAATGGTTGGCATTCTCCTGCTAGAAAATTACTTCTATCCGCGTAGCCTGCGGGAGACCGTTATCGCAGCCTGGCTTCCCCGGCAGTCCTCGGCAGCAGGCAGTGTCCGCGCTCTTGGACACGGAGCCTCCTCGGCTCAGTGGGCTGCGTGGGGCAGAGGGCCCCGCGCTGCCGCGGACGGGCAGGGCTCCGCGGGGCCAGCCTGGCGCGGGGCGCTCCGCCTGCCCGAGCAGCGACGAGTGTCTCGCTGGTCAGACAGGGCCTCACGATTCCCTGCCACAGCGTCAGCCCATGCCCTTTTTCACATTACGAACACTTTTGTAGTGAAACTGAGGAGGTTTTCAAGTGCTGATGCTTTCCAGTTAGCTAGAGCGATCCATCCCATCTAGCTCCCTACAGCCCAAGAGATGAATTCATGGACTTTCTAGATGTCAAAATAATCTCTATACTGTTCGAAAAAAAAAATATATAAGTATCTGATAGACGGAATCATTTGCTCATACATTTATTTTTCTTTACATCTTTCCCAGTATTAAATTGACTCATTATACTGTTTTAATCATTTAATAACCCAATACAAAACACACAGTGTTGTTTCCAAACAATAAAGTGATCAAATTCATGTGGCATAAACCATTGCACATACAGTTTCTGAAATTATCTGATTATCCTTGGAAATCCAAATATTTCAATTTGATTTACTGCCAGAAATCATGCTGCTAAAAGGGGCTAAAAGGAGTCTGATCGAGGAGGCCTTTTCCAAAGATGCTTCAGATCCTCTGGGCTGCACCATTTCATGTTAATGAAGATATGGCCTTGTGGTCATTTCACAATATGAAGCTATCTATATATGTTAGGGAAAGAGTCTGCTTTTCCACCTACATGTCCAGTTACTTTGACACAAAAGAGTATGAAATACAGACAAATCCTTCATTCTTTTTGATAATTTTAATGTGTGTGTTTTTAATACCTGTGCTTCTCCAGCTCCACTTTAAAAATTTTATTGCATTTAACAATGTTTTTCCCCATTTTCTCTACCAGATCTATCAATTCTGAGCTGTTTTCTTCCTCAGTAGTGTCTTGGTTAATTGAAAATGTCTGTTATTGTGTTTGATGGTATTTTTTCCCTTATTCTAATGCTTGCTGTGCTAGTAATAGTTGTGAGAAGAGACTTTATCATAAATCTAGTCATAGAGACACAGTGCACCAATTTCGGCTACCATAGACTAGTAAGGAATTCAGGAGGGCTCTTTCAGCTAACAAGGTTTTAAACCTCAGTTCTACTATGTCTAAGTCTTTTAAGGAAAATGTATAGGTATTTTGCCAATTTCTCTTAGTCTTATTTTTAACTTCATCACTTCTGCTTCTCTATTGATGCTGTTCTTGGCCTTCTTATAGAGATACTGAAAACCAACCACTTTAAAGGAGAGAAGTCTAACACAACAGGCCAGATTGGCTCTGAGCTCTTTAGATAGATAGCCTCACAGTTAGCATTGTGCCAAAAATCTCACCATTGTTTCTGTGAGAGCAGCTCTTTTGTTAATCAAAAGTGAGGCTCCAAAGTCATCTTTCCTCTTAAGCGTTTAAACAAATTGGAAGTTAAATATGGAAGGCTGTTACTGAGCTAAGGATGTTTATGGGGGCATGAGTTGCATTTGATCAATCCCAACTAAATTAAAGACTATGTAAAAAAACTTTAGATTTTCCATTTTATTTGGTAAGTTTTGGAAAATGACTTGAAATTTGCATGAGAGCAAGTTGCACCACTGCAGTTTTTAATACAGGTGCCGTCTGCCCATCTGAGCTGCCTCCATGAATTCCAGCCCATCTGCATAATGCCCTTGTATGAATAAAGTAAAACAGTGAGTACCCTACTTTCCTGTTTAAAAACCACATATACGTGTATATATGTAATATACATAGTATGTATGAAATTTTATATTTATATAAGCTGAGGCTGCTCATGTGAGTAGACTCTTGGGAAACCAGGGCGGCAGCGTTCGGTGCTGCCGTGCACACGGAGATGGCAGGGGATGGACCCCCTGCCCTGTTTGCAGCAGGGAAGGGGCAAAGCCAGCGGGACAGATCGCTCAGTCTCGAGCCAGTTGGTTGCCTGTGTTCGTGTAGTAATGGGGGAAATAACTCAAGACAAATTTGTGCAGAATATGCAGAGTTTTTTGATTAACTAAAATTGTATCTGCTTGGAAAGTCTGTTTTGGGTCCTGTCTGGAGGAAGCATTTGGAGAAATAAATGATCGTAGTTATGGGTTATTTTATGCAAGATCTGAAACACTGAAAATCCTGCTCCCATTTCCACAGCAGGAGAATTCAAGAGTTACCTGGAGCAATGTGGAATTTGCTGCTTTTCTAGACTTTTAAGCAATGTTCAGTTAAAACCACAACAGAAAAAGCAGGACAAAAAAAAAGGCAATTGAATTTGATCAAGGACCCATGAACCACTCTTTCCTAGAAGAACGGTGACGCTATCATCATAGGAAAAAAGTCTCCCCAATATGTCATTTTTATTCGGTAGCTGCAGACATAACTCACGCTGCATCATCTCCTGCCCTGCTCATAATCACCAGGAAAGGGGCTGACGAGGCACAAGATCACCCTTAAATATGGGCTTTTCCTTACGTTTGTCTGACTGTCCTTCACTCTCTGAGCTGGCAAAGAATGGATATAGGAAAGAAAAATATGTAAGGAGGAGAAAGGGGAGTCTAACAGAGCAGTCAGAAAAGGACTGTTATTTCAGTTCTTTGGTGGAATGGGAATTCCTCACGTTCGAGCGCCTTGGGGCACTGCCTCGTGCTGCAGTATCTAACTGTTCTGAGACATCTCAGCTCGCCGCTTTCCTTAGCTGAGGCTCTTCCTCATGGTTGATAGCTGTGCATTTTCAAAAGCAGATAAGTGACTGAAACCCAACAATTACAATGGAAATTTATGTTTTTATGTTGTCTTGAAAGTGCCACTCGCTGTAGAATTTGAGCTTTCCTGTTCAGAACTGGTGGTCTCGGTAGCACGAGCCTACCCGGATGGCTGTAGTAAGTTGTATTACACCTTACTAAGGGCAGAGCCTGCAGTTGAGACAATTTCTCTCATGCTTTAAACAGAAAGTTCAGTGTTTGATGACTTATAAAAAATACTCTATTAAATGAAGTGAGACTTTGATTTTATGGAGTATGAAATGCTGCTTATATACTGCAGACTTCAATGAAGACAATCATTAACAGGCACTTGTACAAGCAGCTTCCATGAAAATCTGACGCACGGATATTTGCCGAAGGCTGCAGTGCCCCTCTGCATTGCCTTGCCCTGGCACCAGCCCCGGGCGACAGAAGAGGGAACTACCAAAAAGCAGAGAGATGGAATTCCCATCCCTGCCTATTTCGGCTGGGAGGAAGAGCACCCTCACTCTTGTTTTGCTGCTTCTAGATTTGCCTGGACTTTGGGGAAGTCTATCATAATTTTCAGCACACATGTTCACGTAGTGTCTGGCCTTCCTAGGTGGGAGGGGAAAGAAATGGGAGTTCTTGCCAGAGGTAACGCAAAGGAGATGACATGGGGTGCCAGCTGCTGATCAGAGGCACGAGCTGGGCTTTTGCACTGAGATGACAGGCAGGAGGAGACCAGGAAGATACCTGTGCTGCAGCAGCCTGGCTGCAAGTGAAAAAATACTGCATTTAGTATGAGCAGAAGGGAAAAAATGCCCCATGCTTCCACGCTGAGAGCCAGGACAGGAGCTCAAGACAGTGCTACGCTCTGACAGCAGAGAAGGTAGAGGCAAAACTGGGCACTCGGTGTGTGGAGCTTGCACAGAAGTGTCTGTAGGTGCAATGGAATAGCTGCTGCTGGGAAGGGCGTGGAGCCGGTGAGGTTTCACTTGCTGAGTGTGTTCTGTGAGCAGACTGCCTCCCTTCGCAGCAGGCAGCGTCCAGCTCACCGCAGGGGCTGCAGAAGCAGCGTGCCCGCTTGCGTTGCCCGCGGTGCCGTGTTGGCGTGGATGTTCCCTCGCTCCTCTCGCCAAGGTGCCGTGTGTTTGGCCGCGGGGTGCCCAGCTCGTTACCCTCCTGGACCTGCTCGCTGTACTGCGCGTGGTTGTCTCACAACAGACTTATCCGTGCTGACATGCTTTGCAGAACAAAGCCTGATTTTTTCCTTTCCATCAGTTTCTACTTGAGTTCTGTACAGAAATTGACGCTGACACTTGAAATCGGTGGTAAATTCCCTAAGTGATGGAGTGACCCCGCTTGGAGCGGGAGTCATTCCCTGCGTGTCCTCGCCGCGCACCCGGGGCTCCTCCTGGGCTGCTCCGGTGTCCCCGGAGCCCTCCTGGTGGGCCTGGAGCGTGCCGGTGTCGCAGCACCCTGTGTCTATCTCCTTGATGGCCGTGGCACGGTGGTGGTGAGCCCAGCTGCCCGGCCTCTCCTGGTGTCTGTGCAGTGCCGCCCTCATGTGCATTTAGGAAATTTTTAGCCCGATAATGCCATGATTTACAGAGCCAGTTACTTTTTTTTCTTTTTGAACACACCATTGCACTTGCTAAGCCCTGACTCCTTGAACAGTACAGCTCGGTAGGGAAACACTGACTTCAGATATGCTGTGCTCTTTCAGTTCCTGATAGTAAAAATACTGACTTTTTTTTTTTTCTGTTAGTCATGGGATATTGTTTCTCAGCATATATGAAGATGCAACATTAAATTGTGCAGCTTGGGCACTTCACCAAAGTAATTAGTGTATGGAATAACGAATCTTCAGAATTTTCCACCTTGTAAGGAATAATATAACTGTGAATATTTTGCTCAGATGTGGGCAACCCGTTAGGCTTCTGATGCTGTTTTTGGAGGTGCGGTGGGGCGTGCAGCTGCGGCCCAGCCCGGCGGGGAGGCCCGCTCCACTCGCCCGCTCCTGCCACGCGCTGCGGCCGCTCGTCCCTGCGGGGCTGACGGGCAGAGAGACGCAGGGCTGAGGGGTGCCCAGGCCATGTCCCTCCTGAGTCCTCCCAGAGCAGCCCCCTGGATGCTGCTTGAACCGGTTGCGAGCCATTGATTTGGTGATGATGGATGCAGTTTAGCTTGTTAGTTTGCTGTCCTCCTTTTGGAAGAATCTTGCAGTGCGGGGGAGGTTGGATTACCTCCAGTTTAAAACTAGCCATTGATTAATTCACTTCAAAGAGCCCTTAACAGAAAATAATGATGAAGCAGCTGCAAAGAGGTATAAAAATGCTTGGCACCTTGAGTGCAAAGCCAAAAATTTTAGCTCTGTTATCAGGTATTCAAGTGGTGTTGAATTTTTAAGGGGGCTCCAAAACAGTGGGCAATAGTGGATGCACAACCTCTGGAATTGGTGTTTTGCTGAAATACAGTAATTCCTGCTCTTCAGCCACTTACAAGGAGATCCTCATCAGCGCACAGTGTTCCTACATAAAAATGGTTTATTTGCATGACATTAAGGACTTCGCTGCTTGTTAGAGCAGGCAGCAGGTTACTTCTTTAATGACCGTTGCAGTTATAAAGACTTTGTTCAAAATTTCCGTGTGTTGGCCTGGCCTTTTTCTCTCCTTAAAGATGCTATCCCAGTGGTTCTGCCTTATCTACTCATTATAGTTATTCATTAAGTGTTCTTGTTTGCGGTGTCATGCAGGGAGAGGAAGGTGGGCAGGGATTCACCTGGCACTAAGTGTGGTGCTGCGGCGTCGTGTCACGTCCCTCCTCAGCATCTCTGTTCCAGACAGGGGCAGCAGCAGCAGGCTGGGGTGTGGGAGAGCTCAGATTCTTCTCCAAAGAAAGTTCAGGCTAGAATGGCAATTTAGCCCAATTGCAGCCACTTGTGTCTTTCCATTGTGAGCTCTTTTCTTATGATGATTTTTTCCTTTTGTCCTTACTCTTCTTTTTTTCTGTGGCACAGTCTGAGTGATGCAAATCTAAACTGATTTCATATGGAGAAACAACTGGGCTGAGAACAGTTCCTTTTCTTCACATATTCTTCACATATTCTTGAGAGAAAAGGCTGCGTGCTTTGTCCCGCAGAGCGGGCAGAGTCGCCCCCTCTGCCACCGCTGGCCGTGGATCCTGTGGATCCCGTGGATCCTGAGCGGCGACCTCGGGCTCCAGTATTTTTCATCTGCCATTTCTGCTTCCGTGAGCTGCGGAGCTGCCGTGCTGTGAAACGCCCCAGCGCAGCCCACAGCTGCTGCAGCAACGCCCCGGCCGTGGCAAAGCTGCATGGAATGAGGCAGCTCTGGGGCATGAAGTCTTCAGCCGGAAGCCCCATATTGAAATGGGGTGGTAACCAGAAAGTTGAGGTTTTAGGATGTGGAAAACGGTTTTAGTCATTTTTCTCAAGCAAAAAAACAAACAGGTAACCTTCTTGCCATGTTAGTATTAAATTGAGAACTTGGAAAAGGGGCGGTGGGACAGTTTGTGAGCTGGCAGGTACTCCTGATGATTCAGACCCTGGAAATCTCTCCTCCCTATTCCTGCTGCTTATGATCTGTGCAAGGAAATGAATCGAAGGTATCTCTGCCTATTAATGTTCTTCGTTGCTTTTATAAAACAGTATTTTTAATGATAATATCCTAATGATGAAACCACGGAGATGAGGCTGTGTATAAGTCCTGTGTTTGCCTCTCACAGAGCTAGTCCTCTATAGGACTTGCTCATGTTAACATAAAGCTGCTGGGGAAGTACCTGGCCTCATTGGGTGACGTTACCCCGGGCTTTCTCGAGTCCCTCCATCACTGCGATGCTCAGCAATGTGGAACTTCATGACTTTTTGAGACTTTTTGAGACTGTTTCTTTTACTTTACTATCCAGCCCTTCCTTAAACCGAGACCACTCAGTCTCCCCTTGCAGTTTGCCTTGACAGCGGAAATCAAGCGAAGAGCAGGTGAATGTGCTCAGTGAAGATCCCGCTGCGGATACCTGCGAGGATTTAGCCAAGCAGGGAGGGAGAGCTTAGCGCTCTGGGTGCCCGTGGACGGTAACTGATGTAGAGCTGCTGTTTCGCAGTGATTGCCAAGTGCTGCTCGCCTCCCAGTGCAGCCTTTCCCACTCCAGGTTTTAATCAGGTTGATTTCCATAAAGCTGCGGCAGAAAGGGAAGGAGTCAAAAACCGAGACCAAAGAGCAATAGGAAATACTTAGCTGAGTCTGTACCACTCCTGGCAGTCATGGACTTCGCTGCATTTCGTGTCGCGTCTTTCTGTGCCTGCCCTTCTGCCGGCTCCTGTGCTCTACGCCCCAGCCCAGGGCTTCAGTCAATGCAGAGTCTGGAATTTGGGCCGCGGTGCTGGATAGCGGCGGGGATCCCCGGCTCAGCTCCCGGTGCCCCGTCCGTGCGGCCGCAGCCGGCAGGGCTCTCCGAGGGGACGGGGCTATGGCTCGAGGCGGCCTGCGGGCGTCTTCAGAGGGGCACCAGCGCTGCGCAGCCTTCCTGCCCGCTGCTCTGCCGGGCAGGGCAATACCAGCCTGCCTGTTTGCGGCGCAGCGGGGCAGGAGGATGTAAGAATTGTGTGGAAAGACTCAAGAAGGTGACCTGCAAACGCAGGTATTCCAGATGGGAATGAGGAGCTACTAGCCCTGGCTGCTGCTGTGCTGCGAGGATGCCCAAGCAGAGGCCTCTGCGGTGGGGGATAGCTCTGAGTCATGGTTTGTCAATGCGCGGTGTTTACAGAGCTTTAGCGGGGAGAAATACCTGTTCACAGAGCGATCCTGCACGGGCTGCACTCTCTGCTTGCTGCCATTGCCTGGTAACAGCTCTATTTTTAAATGCTAGGAGGATAGCAGGCAAAAAATGATTGTGCTGAAGCTCACCCCACCTCGAGTGCGCTGCACGTGGATGCCGGGGGGCCGTGCGTGGAGCTGGCCCTGTGGGCGTCAGGAGTCAGGGAGGCGCCTGGAGAGCGAAGGTGCTGCCGGCCCATGGCCAGGGAAGGCTCAAGCTGAACGGGCGGTGGTTTCAGGAGCAGGAGAAGGGATCTTCAGGCAGGAACCCACCAGGCCCAGTTCCTCCCCAGACTTCATTTTAACTCCATGCCAGACCAGGTTTTGAAAGTAATCCAGGAGCATCCAGATCTCCTGAAATACCAGCCTGAGAACCTGCTGCAAGAAGTTGAGTTTTTAAAGCATTTTTTTTTTTAAAGGGAGACCTGTGCGGTGCCTGGGGCTCGCCGGGCGCTGCCGCCTCCCACCCTGCAGCACCTTCCTCGCTGATGAACAGCACCCAGAAGTGCGGGGGGGGGGATTCTTGTGCTTGCCTAACTGCTGTGCCCGACCCACCAACATGGACAACATGTATTTCCTTGAGTCTAGATCTGGTGCTGTGCTAGGCATCTTCCTTCATGGATGTGGAGCAGATTCAACCTCCCTGGAATCCTGAGGGGCTGAGACTCCTTGGCCAAGTGAGAGCCCCCCGCCAGTGGAGGCTGAGTATTTTTACTGATGTGATGTTAACTGTCCACAGAGATTCATATCAGCATCATCTGCTGTGCTTTTGATATGCTTATGACAGGGATAATGTTCATGGTATTAAGTGAAAAAGAATCAACTGTTTTATGGCTGATTAAATGCCAAAACAAGGCTCAGGGTTTGGTAACTGCAGAGCCATTTACTGTGTATACATTTCATTGCCAGGAATATTGTTCCTGCTGTGGAGCAAGCGTAGTAAGAAAGCAACAAGCCAGAACCTCGGTGGCTGCTTTAGTTTTGAGCTGTGCATTGATGGTGCCTGGGGAGCCTTGCTCAGCTGTGAGTGCTGGACAGTAAGTGCCTTCTCCTCCTTGCCGTGCTGTACTGTGCCATGCCATGCTGTGCCACTCTGTGCGATGCTGTGCCGTGCCATGCTATGCCATCCTGCACCTCTCAGGACGCTGCTCCGAGAGCAAGAGCAGGGCTGGTGAGTGCTGCTGCCGGGGAAGCGCGAAGCCTTGCACAGCAGCTGCCTGCGAGGCATTTACACATATGGATGTAGGGGTGAATTATCAAATACCCATAATCCCAGAAACAATTGGAGTGATTCGTGTCATCTGATACCTCTAAATAATAAAGACGAGGTCAGGACAAGGAAAATGAGCCTTAAAAAATTCCTAAAAGGTTTGTTACGCACAGTGGTCTGAGGGTGGGCAGGAATTCTCTGCAGGAATACCCGCCCTCGGATGTGTCCACGGGACCTGTGGGCAGGGAGAGGACGCTGTGCACTGAGGAGGCAGGAGCGGGGGCTGCGCCCTGGCCTGCACCCTGCGCTTGCAGGACACCTTGGGGTCGTCCCGCGCAAGGCCGGGCTGACCAGAGCTCCCGGCGCCCTGGAGCAACTGGCACGGCGCACAGGGACGTAGAGCTCTGCTCTGCAGGCAGACTGGCCCCGCTGATGGCTGTCGCTGCGGAAAGTGGGGTCTGCTCAACTCCTGAGGCAGTGTGCTGGTTGCACATGTGCGCACACGTACGTCTGCTCCAGCTCGAGCGTGCGGAGATGCACTGTGTGCCCGGTAGGGCGAGGGGACGCCAGGCCACGCAGTGCTGCCCGTGCCCGGCCAGTGCGCGCACCGCACGGGCGCTGCTTGTTTGTTTTTCAGATGAGGATGGAGCTTGACCCCAACTCGAAAGAATAAAGACGCTTTGCTTAATTGCCAGGCAGTGGCAAATGGGAGGGGTAATTCAGGGCTCCCAGGACTCTTCTATCAACCTTCCCCTGCTATTTGATGACAGCATGAAGAGAATGAAGTGAAAGATGCATGTCTGTAAATATAGCTTGCATTGAACTGGAGAGGGCAACCATCTGTGATATGATCCTGATTTTATGGTTAATGTCTGGTGGTGTTGCTGGTCGGAGCAGGGGGAAGAGGGCCTAGGTGCCCCAACTGCACGTTCCCAGACTTGGAATTAACCTGAACTGTAGCTCAAACTATCGAGCTCTTGAAGGTGGCATCTACCTTTGCCGTTGCAAACAGCGTCCCTGCGCTGGCCGGCACGGTGTGCATCCTCCAGCCATCCCACCGCACGCCTGTCCTGCATCACTCTTCATCCCGAGTGCTCCTGTGCAGGTTCGGAGCGGCCCGTTTGGCGAACGGGCCGGTCCCATGAGGCTGTGGCAGCACCATGGCCGGGCCGTGCTCTGCACAGGGCAGCCCCGCGCGCCTGCTCCCACCCGTCCTGCCAGCACCTCGCCCACACCGCGCGCGTCTAAATTGTGGAGGGAGAAGGAATCGAGTGTTTTAAAGGTCAGGAGGATGTGAAACAGGGAATAAACACAGACTGTTTCTGTGAAAATATAATGGAGCACATGGTGAGTATTTGTTCCTGCTGCAGTGTATGTATTTTTGACACACGCTTGCTGCAGAGTGCAGCCCACTGCAGCAAAGGAGGGAAGTCGAATTTTCTTGCCTCGGTGCTCAGAGGAAAGCTCCGTGTGTGTTCTTTGATGAGAGGTACAGCAAAAATGTAATAGCCCACAACTTTGCCAGCACTGACAGAAAATACTAGTGGGAAGCCTCTGCATCAAAGCAGCGCTAATTTCCCTAGGTTAGCGCCAGAGTTGAGAGTGACCTTCATGTGTTCTGTGCGCAGGCTGCTCTGACTGAGAAAGGCAGGCACAAATTGTGGCAAATTTAGATGAAATTATGGATTGGAGAGACAGCTGTAATTCGGTTTGAAGCAGACCTTTAGATGCTTTTTGCTGGATCAACTGGAGAGCTCTTCTTCTTTCTACAGAATGGGATTCAAATAGCAGCGGAGGCTTTCATCCCCGCTGTGAAAACCTGCTCTGGGGAGGCAGGTACGAGGCGTGGAGGAGCACGACATGGAAGCAGAGAACAAGGGTTTCTCCTGACAGCCGCTCCAACCACGGAGCGCCCCAGCATCCCCAGCACGTCACTGCAGCACCAACATTAATTACAGCATCAGCAAACGAACACACAACTCGTTTCAGCACTGCCGTGTCCCGCCTGACGCATAGCGGAGCCTCGGCTCAGGGCCCTTCCCATTCCCGTCTCACCCATCCGTGCAGCAGCTCCCGCTGGGTGGGAGCAGTGCTGGGTGCTGGGAGGGCTCCTGGGCCATCCCTGACCTCTGCTTCTCACAGGGAGCAAGACGCAAGAGCAAGAGCAAGCGGAGCAGATGCAGGCTCGTCCCAACTCCCCTTTCTGTTTGGCTTTTACTTCCAATGAAAAAAAAAAGAACGATGAGAACGTTGTTGTTTTCTTGTTAATCTGCAGCTGTGCTTCTCATCCAGGCTAGAGAGAAGGGAACAAATATCCCTTTTGCGTGAGGCTGAATCAAGGCGTCACCACGGGATGGTCCCGGCACTGCGGAGCCCTGGGGTGCTGGTGGCAGGTGGCTGGTTATAACAACTTCTGACTGTATTTCCTGCTGATGTCATACACTTAAGTTAACTTTTTACTTTACCTGAACCAGTTCAATTTAAATTTTTGACCCACTTCAAGGAAACAGATGCAGGAACAGGCCTCAAGAATGCAAACATCCAAAGTTATTCCCTCAAGGCCCAAGATGAGGTTTGAGCCCATCCTCACCTTTTCTTGCCACTTGCAAACTTTCACATCAACCTTTGCCAAAGTTTCACTTAACTCACTAGCTTGTCATATTTACAGTCTGTTGTTAAAGCTCAAATGCAAAAGAGGAAAGTTCACAAAATGTTGATATGATTCCCGATACCCTCCTGATGTAGGAGCTTTTGTGATATTTCATTTACAGTACTAAAATCCCCAAGTCATACTGGAGATAACTCTATTTTTACTAGTGCAAGAGGGAATGTTGCCGTGGGGTAGCCTGTGCTTTGGGTAGGAACCACACTGCTGGAGTCAGACGAGGAAGTCTGTTTTACATTAGCCTGCCCTTTGGTGTCTATTAAAAGTTTTTTCTCCTTTTAATGATATTTTTGTCACGCCTCTACACAGTGTGCTCAGCTGTGCGACGGGGAGACGGGGTCGCCTGGGGCTGGGCTGCTGCAGGCCGTGGCCCCAGCACTGCTGCCGGGGCTGTTTCACGACAGCCCTGTTTTGGCAGGGGAAAGCTGAACTTGCAGAATTTGCTTAAAGAAGGAATTCAGGTTTCTAATGCAATTTGCTGAAGGAATTTCTTTCTTTTAAAACTTGAATTAGCCAGGCCTGCAAATGAATAGAAATCACCGTGGCAGGGCCTTATTTACAAGTGCAGGCCAACTACAGTGCATAGAATTGTAGCCCAGGCTCAGTACTTGCTCAGCAGTTCAGCTTTGGCTCTGTGTTGAGCAGTGTTTAGGGATATGTGTTTAGGACTCACATTTTTTTCACACAGCAAATATCTGGATCTCATCTTTATTTGTCTGGGTTTGGCATTTCTCTACTTAAGTGAGCTGAAATGAAACCAGTGGGAAACTCCTCTCAGACTAAGCAGAATGAGGGGTTTGAATTAGGCAGTTATTCAGGATTCTCGGTGCTCTTCGCATGACACCACATCCATGTTGTTATCCATTAACAACACAGGAACGCGTGTGGAAGGAAAATCCTTTACCAAGAAGGTGGCGCGTCTTGGCCGCGCTGCTGTGCACGCGCTCAGAGGGACGCCCTGTGCGGCCGCGGGAGTGAGCACCATGGCCTGGGTGTGGTTCTGCTCCTGTTGCACCGCAGCAGCGCTGCTGTGGCACCGCCAGGGATCACCGACATGCCTGACCTCGGGAATTCAGCTCATGTTCGTTTGGACACTGTTCTCCAAAGGTGCCTTGCAGGGAGGCGGGAGCAGGTAACGCGCTGGAGCCACAGGGTGGGGCGGGTGATGCCGGTTTGGTGCAGCAGCTCCGGCAGGCCCAGGAACAGCCTTTTTCCACCTTTATCTGTTAAAACTACGCTGCTCAGAGTCTGCTGCTGTCCCCATTTTCTTCACCGCTAGAGATTCTGATGAGGATCCTTTTCCCTTGCAGGGTACCAGCCGCCCAGCTGTGAGCTTGGACCGCTCCACCAGGCTGGTGTCGGTGCCTTTCGTGCCCGTGCCGTGTGCCAGGTACAGATGTAAGCTCGGGCTGCGGGTGCTGCAGGAGGGCGCGACGCTGCCGTGCAGCCGCCGCAGAGCCGCCGCTTTGGGAGACGGCGCTGGCCTGCGCGAGCCTGCTTCCACCGGCAGCGCAGGACGGCCAGACTCAGGCCTTGTGCGGGCAGGTGCACGAAGACACGCAGCTGCCTTGACGTGCAGATCCCGCTGCCGCTCAGAACTTGTCGCTGACATCCAACTGCTCAACAGCTGCTTCAAAAAGCACATGGTTTTGGTGGAGCAGAGCAGGGTCTCTGTGCGATGTGGAACCAGCATAAAGCCCCTTGTACTGGGCATAAACTTGCAGGGGATCCTCCTCCAGCTCCTAAAAGCTCTTTCCCTCTCTGCTGGGAGGAAGCTCCTGCGTGCTGGCTGGTCCGGGCTATGGGCGTGCTGGGCTCGTGCGGGGCAGTCCAGCCGAGGGCAGCCCGCAGTGCTGGGCCCCAGGGCTGCCGCCGGCTCCTGTCCTGGGTGCTGCTGCCCCTGGCACGCGGTGCCGCCTGCACGGGATGCTGCGCGGAGCCCCCGCAGCTCCGCTCCCCCGACGCGCTCCCAGGTGATGTCACATTGCGCAGGATGGGTGCGGGCTGAGGGCCGCGCTGGGACAGCCCCGCCGCGCTGCCGGGGCTCGCGGCGGCCGCGGTGACAGCGGGACGCGGGGGCTGCGGCTGCGGGGCCCCGCGCGCCGTCGGGGCGGT